>CM040435.1:11627965-12125382 GCA_022702705.1 Papilionanthe hookeriana x Papilionanthe teres | reverse complement strand
AAAAAAGCACACTTTAATGACTTGGGATCCAGTTTAGAAACTTGAGGACGAGTATCACGAACAAAACAAGTACAGCCAAACATGCATGGTTCAATATAAAAGAGAGATAGTTGGAAACAAAACTTGGTAGAGTTCTATAGAACAGTTGAAGGCGTCTGATTGTTAAAAAAACATGTAGTAAAGACTACATCAACCCATAACTATTTCAACCAAATGATCCAGTTTAGAAACTTAACAATGAGTATCACGAACAAAAAAAATACACCAAAATATGTGTTTCAATAGAAAAGAGAGTGCTAGTTGGAAAGAAAACCTAATAAAGTGTCTGATTTCATAGAGCAGTAGAAAGCAATTGTTGATAATAAAAACATGCAGTAGAGATTGCATCAACTCATAGCTGTTTAGGCACATTCATTTGAAACAAAAAGGCTCTAACCGTCTCAAAAATATGTCTATTTTTTATTCAGCTCTTCCATTTTGGGATAGAATATCTATCAACACAAGATGAATGGTGAAGCATCCCATCTTGTGTCACGTATGTTTAAAAGGATGCAGAAAAATAGTCTTTGAAATTGTCACTTCTCAGTCTTAATCGAAACATTGAATTGAGTTTTAATTTTGACACAAAAAGATTAAGAATATGACAGTAACTTAGTACAAGATTTCTTGAAGTAAAGTCGTCATAAGAGAAAAATCCACAAAAATGATAAAATATCAAAATCCATTAAATAAAATAGGACAAGGTCCCTAAACAATAGAATGAACTAATTCAAAAGTATGACTTACTCTTTTATTAAATTATAAGAAAAAAATATAAATGATGGTGTATAGCTAATTGACACAACTCACAATCTAAAGATAAGTGCTAAAATTGAGGATACACCTTTTTGAGCATTGATAGTGATGGATGTCATAATGGACTAGGAATCTCAAAATGAGATAAAGTGTGGGAACAGGCTATAGGTCAATGTACCTCCTTATCCATAATGTATAACCTCCTTGATTCTCGTCATTTACCAATAATCTTCTTCATCATAAGATCTTGCAATAGACAATAGTTGAAGAAAAAAAGTTATGGCAGTTAAAAGCATACTTATTGAAACAAGATTAAAAATGAATTGACGTAAACAAAAAACAGAAGTAAGAGGAAATGTTGATGTAAAATTGATGGCGCCAAAACCAAGAACATTAGAGGTGAATCTATCTGTTGAAGTGATGGAAGAAAGTCGTTTATGAAAGATAGAAAAGAATTTTAAATTACATATGTGATTTAGAGCATCGAAATCAATGACCCGTGTGGAAGAGAAAAAAGACGAGTATCATTGTAGCAAGGGCAATGATATATGGAGATTTCTTGAAAGTTTCCTGAAATTTGATGAACTTAGTATATTCATCTACAGAGATCGAGAGAGTCCGACTCTGAGAGGCTTCATTAGTAGTGATCATATGAGCTGATTGTGATTTAGAGCCCTTATGATTCTTTTGAGAAACTTCCGATGCGTTCTTTCCATATGGCCAAATTCATCACAGTAATAACTAATAGCACACTACCTTCTAACTTTGATATTCAGAATTCAAAGTTTACATTTATGTAATTGTCCTGAGACTGAGGTTTAGTGATATCTGTATTTTTGACTATCAAGACTAAAAGGTTATTGTGTGGATGAGACCTGAGAACTCAAATCGTATGCACTACTCTAATATAGGCTTTGCTCGGAGTAGTACATCTAGGGTCAAATAAGATATGTGATTTGATACATTCATAATGAGAGAAACTAGAAAACTCATAATAATCATTTGTTCTCTTTGAGCTTGTTGAATCCGGACATCGATACTGAAGGGCGATACTGCGTTCAATTCTTCATGCACATTTAAAATAAATGTGATACGTGTTAAGTGATTGATCGTGTTGTTCAGCTCGATAGAACTCCTTGCATACTTTAAAGATTCGAGAAATATTTTTTCTTTTAGAAAACACAAATGACAATTTCTTCAACGCAGTTTTAACACAATTACAACGAGTAATATGACTAAATTGATCATGTTTGATAGAATTTTATATTTGTAACAATAGTTGAGCATCCATTCTCAGCCACTCAGAAGAATTCAACTTAGTCTTAGCTAGGCGATCATCAATTTGCCGGCTCTTTAGAAAATTTCTTAAATAAAATCTCATAGTTTTATTCTTGTAAAAATAATTTTGACATATAATTTTTTATATGTATTCTTCGCAACTAATGAAACCAAACATGTCAGACGATTTTATTTACTATCCCAAATCAATGACATTTAATGTTGAAGAACAAGTTGAAGGAGCGGCCAAAGCACCGTGAGACAAATAATTTGACGACCAACCATTTACTGATAGCCCAATAAAGAGACAAGAAAATAACTAAATCGACAAAACCAAAAGAAGCCAAATGCAGCAATTGACTTAAGCAAACGAAGCAGGGTGAACCAAACAGAGCGGCTAAAACATAAGTCGGCTTCGTCGATGCCGTAATCTCACTGACGAAGATAGGCAAACGAAGCCTTCGAACAAAACCATCAGCGAAGTAGATGAAGCCTTTGAGACGAAAGCTATGAACAAAGCAGCCGAAGTCGTTGATGCCCTTTAAAACGTCATTTGAAGCCTCACAAAGGCCACTTGCAGGAGATGAGGCCTTCAAACAAAATTGAAATATCGAACAACGACACCGATGTTTGAAGCAAACAAGGCCTTTGAACGAAACCAAAACACCAAACGATGACGCCAAGCGATGTAGATGACAACGCCGAAGACATCTAGGGATGCTGCGATGAAACTGAAGATGTCATCGGTTCCAAAGAAGACGGAATCGTCCATGTCGATCGTACGAGGTAGTCGTAAACAATGTCTGATATCATGTGATGAAAGCCTCTTTTTTCTTATTCTCAATTAAAAACATATATTACATATTTATACATACACACTCTCAACTCTCTAGATTAAAAACAACTGTAATATAGAAAATATTCTCTAATTAGATCTCCTCTAATTAGGTTGTGTAATATCAAGTTTCCTAATATACAAGCTTCTTAATATACACTACCCATAACAGAAAACAAGCTCAGTTTTCTAAAGAACTTGCATAATAGGACTAGCAATATCATGGTTAGATTTGGGTTAAATAAACAAACTTCAAGTTCTACAGGATAAAAGGAGGCGACAGATCTGAGATACTGCTCCTATGTTTATGAAATGGATTAAAATTCAAATTTATGGAAGGCAAAATTAAAAATAATAATAATAAAATGAAGAAAAAACCTGTCGAATAAAGGTGGATTTTCCGCCCATATTAGGACCAGTAATAATCTGCAACCAACTCTTACCTCGAACCTGCATTCTCACTAAAAAGTTCAAAACAAGTATCAATCTTTCCAGAGAGTATAAATTAGGAATTACTTACAAGCTTGCAGTCATTAGGTATAAAATTTACACCATCCTGCGCCTCTACACAGGGATGTCTGCAGCCTTCTAGCACGATATCTCCTTCATCCTATAAATTGGTAAAGTAATCAATGGTCCTTCCACTTCACAACCAAGCAAACAAAATAGCCTCGCAATTTATTTATTGGAGTAGGTAATTCTTACAGATCCGGTAATCTCTGGTCTTACGTATGGAACAGCGGAGCTAACAGTTAAATCAGCAAAACTGAGCAACACATCTAGCTCAGAAAGTAGCCTCGCTGAATCTTCAAAAATCTAAACAAAAACTTGCTTGAAATTGTAAGCAAAAATTCATTGAAAAAACAGGGATAAAAAAAGAAAAGAACATCTGTATTACCTCTGAAAAGGTAGCTGAAGTATCCACAACACGTAAAACTAGATGTTTTTGCCGACTTGTATACTCGTTGAGTATCTTTTGATACTGATCTCCAAGTTTTTTAAGCTTTGTATTTGTAAATTTCACTCCATCCTTCCGAGTCTCAAGAACAATATATTGAGTATTCAAAGTTTTCCTCACTTTCTGCTCTTCTTTCTTAGTGATTCTAAATACATGCCCAAACTGACTCCCTTTTTCCAACTTTAAGGACTTATCAAAAGAAAGATCAAGATCATTGGCTGTTTGCTTATGCAAATTGTATATTTGTTCCTCCACTGCATCAAGCTTATCTTTTAATAATGCTAATTCTTCATCATAACCAGGCGATATCATGTATTCGCCGCTCTCAATATGGTTGACATCAATAGCGGTGTCGACTAGATCAAAGAACATATTCAGCTTATCCTTATCCAACCAATCTTGCAAAGGATGAATATATTTCTTTCTTATTAAAAGAGAAAACTGTCCTTCATAATGCTCAAGGGCGCCTTTAATGTATGGAAACCTGTTGCATGCCTGTAAATGAGTCAAAATGTATCAATTTATCAAGAGAACAATATGTTTGAAGCTAACAGAACAATGTCCACCATTATAGAAAATAAACACACCTCTTAAAAATTAATTAAATATAGATGGCATGAAAAGATCCTAATGGTCTATTCAAGTATCAAAGCCAACTGTTGCATGGAGGAAGCTTTGTCCCATGCCAATAAAAGATCAAATGAAGTTGCTTTACTCCAAAAGTATCTCCAATAGTCTTAAGACTGCAAAGCCTGACGCTGTTGATGCCTCCTAAGGTGTCTTATGTCTTATAGAAGCACTACTGATTTTATTGTGACAGCTTATGAACTCATTAATTTCATGCTTTGAGAAGTCCAGAATTCCTATATTAAAGTTATTTTGACAAAATTATATTGTTGCTATTGGAATTCCATGACATCCATTATGCACAACATATTCTTCCACCAAGATTGATCGACAGGTTTAAGAAAGCCATTGTGCATGCAACTCTCATCTAGTAAATGATAATGTAAGTCCTCAATTTAATTGTGATGGAGGTATTGAATGACTAAAAATTATCTTCCTTCAATATTTCCTTTTAACGATGTGGTGGATATCTTACAAAATATGCTCAAGGCTACTGATTATAATTGGATAGGTGTCACGTAAACAAGGACTCTATGCTAAATAATAGTATTCAAGTTGTGGATGGCACTCTTCTCATCGGTGGGGCAATCAAATTACAAACCGGTTAACCAAAACACATTGTTCAACTATATGAAAAATTTGTTTATCTAAATATCAAATTTGGCAGATCTTCATCAATATACCTTTAAACTTGGGTTATGCTCTACAAATATATTCTTCCAAGTATCTTGGAAATCCATTTGGCTCCCAAAACATTCATTAATCTTTATGGAATCCACTCATTGTAACTATCCCAAAAAAGATTGTCTAGCTGAAAAGTTAAATTCCTTTCTCAAGAAGGTTAAATCTTACTAACTCTATTACTATTGTTATTCCCTTTTAACATCTGTCTTATTTTATGATATTTTCCTGGGAGATCAAAAAATTTACTATAAAAAAATGCTGCTAAACTGGACATTTTTTATGATAGAGGCATTTATCTAATCAATTGGAACAAAAATTGCATATCTAAAAATGCATAAAGATCTTATTGTGATCACCTAAGATCCTTTGTCATTTTCTTATAGCAAAATGGGTTCTAAAAAAATAAGAATAAAAATTCTTCTTTCTATTGCATAGTTATCAAATAAATATTAAAACTAAAGCTCCAAAGAATTTTTGGAGAGAGTGGTCCCAAATTTGCTCTTTCTGTAATAAAGGGATTAGGAAAACCATTCAGCCCTTCTGTAATACATCTTGGAAGGTCAACAATGACGCTCAAATAGATTTTAGAAGGTGTTGACCTCGGTTTTGTCGAGGTTTAGTTTCCCTCCTAAACTTAGGATTCTAGCCTCGGGAGCTTCCCCGACGATCCTAGATTCTTAGCGATGGGACCCACCTCGTATTAGAGTCTGGAGCCACTTCGTTACTTTTTGAAATCCTGCACGAGATTTTGTGCCGCTAGTCTGTAGCCGGTCGAAGTTGACGTCAGATATTCAAATTGAGTCCCTATAGCATCCCTGGACATTAGGACAGCCTCGTGCATGTCTTACACACCTGGACGCATAAATTCTCAGTTCGCGGCCTCGACGCTTTCAATTTCCCTGCAGCTGGATCGGAGCCGGAGTCGAACGCCGGACGATCGACATCAAAGTCAGAATTTCAAAAAAGACTGGATTTGATGCACTTTCGACGCGACCATCAACAAGGTTGTCCGAACAACCTCGGATGACGAAATCGACTGCGTCGATGCGTCCGGAACGCCGATTTTACCTAAAATTGATCTTTAATTTGTGACGATAGCCTGTCGAGGACGAAATTTATGAGACGAATATTATTATTCTAATAATAATAATATACTTATATTATTATTATTATTATTATTATATATATTCATATATATCTCTCCCCTATTATTATTTTCCTAAGCCCTAAGCCCTAAATTCTTCCCCGTTCGATAGGCCCGCCTCTTCTCCTGTTCGCCCCGACTGTTTTTGTCTTCTCGCATGCTCGATCGTATCTTTATGGTCTTCTCCTTCTCGAGCCGCACGAACTCATCCCCATTCCTTATCTCTGACAGCGACGACTTCCCTTTGCCTTCCCCGTGCGAGCCTGCGGCTACCTGCGACCTTTTTGTCGCTGCTGCCAGGGCTCTCTCCACTTGGGCTTATCTCCTGTAGGTTTTCTCAGCACTCTCCCCCTTCTCCCATTCTATAAATGAGCCCTATTTGGGGCATTTCTAAGGTTGGCCGAATTTCTGGAGAAAGGGGGAGGTGCTGCTGGTTTGAGGCTTGAATTTCTTGCTCCTCTTGTGTGTTCTACATTAGCTGATAACCTTTTTATCTCCTCTGCTCTTCTCGGTTTGGCCTAGTGTGGCTTGTGGCCTTGGTTCGTTTCTCCTTGTTAAGCCTTTCGTCTAGGCACTTATATGCCATGGAATAGCTTGTAGGCTTGCTTAAATGACGTTTTCTTCCACTCTTTTCTTTCTAACAGCATGCTAGCTTGTTATTGTAGGCTTATTTGGAAAAGTTCATTACTTAAGCATGTTAAAGATATAAATGCGAGCATGTTCTAAGGTTGGATTTGACTACTTGCTTAGGATGGTGAAAGATTGGCATGTTACTATCTTCTCTCTTCTTTGTGCTTAAGGCAAAGTTCAAAATATTAAAAATGTGGCTTTACATTTTGGGCTTATCTAATGTGAAGTATTGAGAAGGCTCATTTGAGTCTTGCAAGCATGTGGTAAGTTTGGTTTTGAAGGCATGCTACTACCTACCTCTTCTCTTTATATTCATGGCAAGTTCAAAATATTAAAGATATGGCTTTAGGACCATGCTAGCTCCTCTTGCAAGTATGATGGGATGTGTAATTCGAATCTCTCCATTCACTCTTGTTTGTGATGAATTGTAGGGAAACTCATTTTGTTTCTTTCATGAGCATGTGGAGGCACGGTTTTTTAGCTCCTTGTAACTTAGCCTTAATGAAATGCATGTTGTGAAGATTTTTAGTAAGTTTGGAAGGCTTAATGGCTTGTCTTGGTAGCTTGGCTTGGCTCTTTATAAAATGTTGTTCTCTTCTCTTTATCTATTTGTTGGAGGAGGGCTTAAATGTGCTCTTGTTTAAAGTATATGATAGCTCTATGTTGTAACACCTAAGGAACTCCTGAATTTTTTTTTAGCCTATGAAAGGCTCGGTTTTCACTTTAAGGAGGTTTGGGTGTTAATCATGTGGAAGCTTGGTCTTTGGTTTCATGTTGGGGCTATGTTTCAAATGTGTAAGTTTCACATATTAAGCTTTAAAGAGTTTGTTTTGGCTTGGTGTTAGACTTGGGTTCAACTTCACTATGGCTTGGATTTGAGCCTCATGTTGGCTCGGTTTAAATTCTGTGATTATTTTTTTTTTAAGACTTGTGTTTTTTGGCTTTGTGTTGGGGTTGATTTTAGCCTTATGGTGGCTCGGGTTTATGCCTTGTAATGGCTCGATTTTACCCCTGTTGTACTTCCTTTTCTTAGCTTGATGTTGGGCTTGATTTTAGCCTGATTGTGACTCGACTTTTGGCCCTGCTGTACTCCTTTCTTTAGCTTTGTGCTGGTCTTGATCTTAGCCATATGGTGGCTCGGGTTTGATCTTGTATGGGCTCGGTTTTATTCTTGTGGTGCTTCCTGTTTTGTCCTTGTGTTGGGCCTGCTTTAGCATAGTGTTGGCTTGATTTCAGCCCTACTATGGCTCGGGTTTGGGCCTGTACTGGCTCGGTGGTACTCCCATAGTGGTTTCCCTGCCTTGGCTTTGTGTTGGGTCGGCTGTAGTTTGGTGTTGGCTCGGTTCTAGCCTTATGGTGGCTCGGGTTTATGCCTTGTGTTGGCTCAGTTTCAGCTCTATGGTGATTCAATCCCATGGCTTTGTGTTGGGTTGCAGTTATGGCTATGTGATGAATATTTTTATGTACTTTGTGATGGTTTGGATTCCCCTTAGCTTGCTTGTGGGGAGAGGTGTTTGAGGAGTACCTTTCGAGGGTATCCTCTCTATGTCTTGCTTGAAAGAATTGGAGTTAATTTGGAGGATTTGTGAATTTGTCCATTCACTCCCTTTTGTATTGAAAGCTCTATTTTGAGATGGTCCTCCTGTTTTTGCCTTGGCCGTGAGCTTCCTTGGCCTCTGCTTCTTGGTCGTGAGCCTCTTTGGCCCTGTCATGTCTTGGCCGTGAGCTTATACTTGGATTTATTGGAGGATTTTATACTTATAAGGCATGTTGAGTTATGAATCACATGGGAGTTGGAAATTTTCAATATTTGGGGGTTTGGAAATACTAGTGGGGGTCTTTCTTAGCTTACTCCTATTTGACTTATTGTGTGAGGTTTGAAAATTTTTCAAGCCTTATCTTGGGGTGTTTTAGACTAACCCTCCTTCCGTTTGGGCCCCGCCTCTTTTAAATCGGATTTGGAGGTAGGGTTAGTCTCCTTTCCTTCCCCTTTTGCTATTTGACTTGTTTTCTTTCGTCGTTTTTCTCAGCTTCGGTTTTCGTTTTGTTTTGGGGCATAGGGTGCTGATAATAAAGACACACCGATGGTAGAGTGGAATGATATCACATCCTACGACACCATGACCCGCTCCAGGGCCCCGGTGAACCGTAGAATGACGGTATTATTCACTGCTATAAGGCGAGCAGGGCACCCGTACCTTCTTAGGATTGTTAGTGATCTTACACCCGACGAAATGAACGATTCGTGGGCAACCCTAATTTTCAAAAAAAAATTGATAAAAACGGATACTATATTTACAACAAAAATATATTTTCACTACAATCAAAACATCGATATAAACTCTCTTTTGTAAGTCTGAAATCCACGTGCATGGTAAAAATATAAATTTTAGAAATATAATATAAATTTAGTCGTCCATTTTCTCGATTATCGATACTGTGTTAAGCGAACACCCTCCTGAGTTAGGTTTAGTATGACACTCTTCTAGTCGAGTAGCAGGCTCTATAAACTCGGGTGACCGAGTAGCCTTTGACGACCCTCGAGAATAACTACACAGTTTCTGAGCCTAGCCCCGACCCAAGTGCTTGCGGTTTTCTTCGGATTTTTGTATGATTTTTGGTAAAGCACCCGTGGTCCTTTTTCTGGGACTTTCTCGAGGTTTTGATGATTTTATTCATTTTCCCGAGTTTTCTACCGTGAGTCATTCGCCGTCTTTTCTCGAGTTTTCTAGACGATATTTCTTTTTCTATTTGGCTTTCACTAGTGTGATGCATTCCAGCCTGCTACATGTAAGAAAATAACGGATCTCCCAGGTATACAGGTTTGTTTATATTTACAGCGTGTTACTTTTTTGTACCTGTTACTGTTCTTTTTAGCATGTTGTACCATACTCTCTACTGCATGCTTTACTGTTTTTCCTGTGTTATATACCCTGCTACACACTATACAACCTTAAAACATGCTTATATAGAATGTTTAGGAGAACTATAACCATAGGGCCACCTAATTTGACATCATAACTTGCCACCTTAGAAAACTTAACCTCGTCACGTAAGCAGAGCTTGTGAGCTAAGACTGATGGACAAGACAGTCTATCTTCAACAAAGAAACATGTCTTATCAACTAAATCATTCCTTAGCGATTAAACAACAATCCATAGTGATTTCGAGGTTGTTTCGCCTATGCGACATAAATCATCAACCTTTTTGGCCTTTCAGATACTATTGCATAATATAAGTCCCAACTCGTCTTAGGATTCCGAGGTTGTCGTTCGTTACAACCTCAACCCTCATATCTTCTAGGCTATTCGTGTGACTGTCTCACACAAATGTAAGTCCTAATTTAATAAAATTGACATGATGAAACATTTAAATAATATCTCCCATAAATTGCAGTTAAACCATAGGATAGCTTGGGAAGTCACCGAGGTTCGCCTCCGGATCTCCGACATCCCCTAGTTTCTCCTTTGAATTCTACAATTAAATATTTCAGATTTGAGTCAATCCCCTTTCACACCTCTTTGTCCGATTTCGTTGAAAAGTCATATCTTTTTGACCTCCTTGAAGATAATATTTCCTGATTTTTATCAAGAGTTTTCTGAAGTGATTTCGGTCATTTAAGATGTAATTAACTATGTGTCACTTTATATGAAACATTTCGAACCCAACTTAAAATAAACCCTATTTAATTATTCGTATTAAATAGTGAACTCATTTCGCAAATAAATTGGTTTCGCAGACCAAACGGACGTCATATATTTCTTAGTTTATTTGATGGAGCCTCACCCTGAAATCTTGTGTTTATCTTTAGGGATAAATGCATGTCTTGAGGCGTGGCGCTCTTTCATTTAAACTATGAAAAATATGGGGTCAGTTTGATTTCATATTTTTCAAAAATTATATATATATATATGTAAATTAAAACGTCCTTCTGAAACAGGCGACGGGATTTCAATTCCGGCGACCGACAACTTCCTACGGGCACTCCACACATAAAATAACGCTGACAAAAGGAAAAATGGCTTCTAAATATTCCTTTATCAATTGCTTCCAATGATCTCTTCTGATTAACTTTGGTATTTTGATTGTGAAATTCTATGTCAATTTGCTCCTATTTGAAGTTTGTAAAGGAAAGCAACCCTTTCTCTCATTTATCAATTGAAAACATATATTACATATTAATATACACTCCCATTTCTATAGATTAGGAATATTTCTAATAAAGAAAAGATCCGGTAATTAGATCTCCTCTGTTAGATGACCTATATCAAACTTTCTAACGTACAAACTTTAGATTTATTACTTTTCATAACGCTGCCCCTCAAGCTGGAGCATAAATATTTATCATGCCTAGCTTGTTACAAATATAAATGCCCCAAGCTGCATTAAGGGCCTTTGTGAAGATGTCCCATAGTTGTTCCTCAACCTTTACATGAACTGTAGAAATCAAATTTTGTTGAAGTTTTTCACAAACAAAATGACAATATATCTCAATGTGCATAATTCATTCATGGAAGACAGAGGTTGAGATATGAATTACAACTTCATTATCACACCACAAATTTGTTGGAAATGTCATCTTAAACCCATTTCAATTATGAAGTGAGAGACAACACATCAATTCACTCAAAACTTGTGCAATTGCTGAGTACTCATGCTCTACATTTGATAGTGAAACTACATTTTGTTTTTTATTTTTTCATGAGACCAAATTGCCACCAATAAAAATATTATTCAGTCATGGATCTCCGATCGTTTTGGAACTCACCCACTCTACACTAGAGAAGCATTTAAAATTTATATGCCCATGGTTCTAATATAAAATACCTTCTCTAGGATCTACTTTAAGATAACATGGTATATGCTCCAAAGCAAACCAATGATGGACTGTGGGGGAAGATATGAACTTACTTATTGTACTAACTGAATAAGCAATGTCAGGGCGAGCCGCTGCGGTAGTTTAACTTTTTCACTTTCTATATTGTGAAAGATCAATAAAAGACTCTATCCGTTATAAATTGTTGATTATGAAATATCAGAGTACTACAATGGTTTGACTTCTAATTTTCTAAATTATGCTAACAAAACTAAAGTATACTTTTATTGAGATAGAAAGATACCCTTACTCGCTCTTGGATACCTCAATCCTCAAGAAGTATTTCAAAAAACCTGAATCTTTAGTGTTGAACTGATTTTTGAGAAATGAATTCAATGATAAGATTTTATGTCCATCGTTTTCAGTAATAATAATATCATGATCCTAGAAACAAATTGCTTGTAGAATACAGTGTTATCACTTATAATTTTATGCATCTCAAACACTTTTAATGCTCAACTCAATTTTCCAAACCATACCTGAGGACTTTGTTTCAATTCATATAATGACTTTCGAAGATAACATATTTTTCGAGACTCTCCCTAAACAACAAACCTAGGAGGTTGCTCCATGTAAGCTTATTCTAACATATCACCATACATAAAGGCATTCTTGACAAAGTTGGTGTAGGGGTCGATTATTTGTTGCATTCAAGGACAAAAATAAACGAAATGAAGTCAGCATAGCTACCAGAGATAACATGTTCAAATGGTCAATCTCATAAATTTAAGCATAGCCCTTAGCAACCAACCGAGCTTTGAGACAATCTATATATCCATCAAAATGAAACTTAGCTACAAAGACCCTTTTACAGCCAACAAACTTCCTACCATATGCCAGTGCATCTAATTACCAATTTCTATTTTCAGTTAAGGCATTCATTTCATCAAACATAGTTGCTCACCACCCATAATGATATAGAGTTTGTTGAACAAATTTTGGGACCTAAACAGAGTCGAGATAAGCAATAAAAGAGCAAGAACTGGAAGATAATTGGTTATATTTAACACACGAAGAAATGAGATATGCACATTGATGTTTAACTCTTTGAAGAGCAGTAGGTAAATCAATGTCAATAGCAATATGATCCACTGAAGGAAAAGATATCAATGTTGAACTAGAATGAGAGAGCGAGGTCTTCTCGAGTAAACATTAGTGATAAGTGGTATAGGTTGAGAAATTGGTAGTGAAAGTAGAGTTGAACTAATGATGTGATGCATTAGCTCATCAAAATCTTGTGCTGATTTAGACAATGATAAGTCACCAAAGAAAGGGGTTTGTTCATGAAAGAATGTCAGCAGAGACCGTGTACTTCTTTAAGAAAGAGAAAATATTGATACTCTTTTTACAAGCGAGAGTATCCCAAAAAAGACACTTTAAAAACGTAGGGTCTAATTTAAAATCCTATGGACGAGTATCACGACCAAAATAAATACACTCAAACATACGTGTTTCAATGAGAAAGAGATAGTAGGTTGGAAATAAATATTGGTAGGCTATCTAGTTCTATAAAAAAGTAAAAGGCATCTGATTGATCAAAAATAAAAAGTAGAAACTGCATCAACCCATGACTATTTGGGCACATTAGCTTCAAACAAAAGTACTCTAGCTATCTCATGATGTTTATATTTTCTTTCAATCATTCTAATTGGAATGAAGTATCGACACAGGATGACTGTGAAGCATCTTGTTTTTTTGTCATATATGTCTGAAAAGGTGCAGAGAAACATTCTTTGACATTATTACTTCTTAAAATCTTAACCAAAATAATGAATTGAATTTTAATTTCAGCACAACAATATTGAAATTGTGACGGTCACTCAGTACGAAATTTCATAAAGCAAAGCATACGAGAAAAATTATCAACGAAAGTGACAAATTATTGAAATTCATTAGATAAAAAAGAAATGTCCCAATGCATTAGAATGAACGAACACAAAATTATGACCAACTCTTTTATTAATTAATAGAAGACAAACAATCATGTTTAGCGAATTGACTCGGCTCACAATCTAAAGATAATAATTGTTAAAACAGAGGGTATAAATTTTTTAGCATTGGTTGTGATGAATGCTCTAATCGATAATAGACCTCAAACAGAGATAAGGAGTTGGAACAGGCTATGGGTCGAGATAATTCAGTATCACAAATGTATAGCCCCCTAATTCTTATCCTTTACTAATAATCTTCATTGGCATAAAATCCTCAAAAAGATAATGGTCAGGGTATAATAAAATGCAATAATTAAGAGCAAATGTGACCATGCCCACAGAAACAAGATTAAAAGAGAATTGAAGTAAATTGACGTCCGACGTTAAAGGTAAAGTAGGTGTAACATTAATGGTGCTAGAATAATAATAATAGAAATAGATCCATCTACTAATGTGACAGAAGACTTATGTTTATGAAAGATGGAAAAGATTTTGGATTACTTATCATATGATATGTTGCAACATAATTAATGACCCATTGTGTGGAAAGAAAATCAGACAAGTATCATTGTTACCTAACTAAACAAGGGTAGTGACAGGGATATTTCTTAGATGCTTCATCAAATTGAATGAATTTAACAAATTCATCTGAGAAATAGAGAGTCTTAACTCCGAGAGACCTTAATAGTAGTGACCCTGTGAGCTGACCGTGACCTAGAACCCTTCTTATTAAGCAACTTTTGACAAGTTCTCTCCCTATGACCAGGTTGATGGCAGCAGTAACAAACTACCCTCGAGCCTTGATTTCCATATTATGAAGTTATACTTCCATAATTGTCTTGAACCGAGGTTATTAATATTTGTATTTTTTTTGGTTGGTAAGAGCAATAGGTTGTATACACATGAAGCCTAAAAACTCAAAATAGTACATGACCTAGTATAAAATTTCCTCAAGAGTAATAACTCCAGGGTCAAGATAGAATCTGTGATATGACATGTTCATACTAAGATTCTATGTAGCACGAATACAGACATGAGACACTTCTGTTATTTAAAAATAAGACAGAGACACGTGTCAGAAATGTCATTATAATAAAAATTATATATATATATATATATATATATATATATATATATATATATATATATAATATATTATTTTTCAAAAAACTAAGAATACCATAATAAGAAAGTAACTTAGGTGAATGAATCACTCGAGCTCATCTGCGGTTTAACCTTTAAATAAAAAATAATTTTTTAAAATTTTACGTAAAAAAATATATCGTAAATATTTTTTTAAAATTTTGAATTCACTAATTTAAAACACATGTCCCTTTATTATTATAATCTTATTTAAATTGAACATGTCGAGGGTGTCTCATCGTGACTGGCGGTGTCGAGCGAGCGCCGATGTTCGAAAAGTGTCTAACGCTGCACACCACTTTACTCAGAAGTGTTTGTGCATCATAATTGAGAGTTGAAGCCAGCTAGAAAACTATTATAGTCATTTGTTCTCTTTGAGACTGTTGAATCCGGACATCAATATTAAAGAGCAATAGTACATTCAATTCTTCATAAACATATTTAAAGCACGTGTGATAAGTATTAAATTATTGATTATGTCGTTCAACTCGATAGTACTCCTTGCATACATCAAGACTCGAGAACGAAAATGTCAATTACTCCATAGCATATTTAACATAATCACAATGAATAATACGACCATATTGATCATATTCGATATAGTTTCGTATGTGTATCAAAAGTTGTGCATCACCTCTCATCAACTCAAAATAATTTGGTACAGTCTCAGTCGAATGATTATCAAAGAGATGACTCTTGAAAAATTCTTCTCAAGTAGTCTCACAATTTTATTCCAGTAAAAATAATGGGCACATTTAACTTCTCAACCATAATTTTAGCCAATATTGAAACGAAACCTACCACATGTTTTTGTTCAATAGCCATGCTTATCACCAATGATGGCCTCCTCAATGCATTGGTGCATATGAGTTGAATAGTGAGGAAAACACTAGACCGTAGAAGACAAATAAACATGACAAATAACTCCATAGTAGAAGATCACTCACGATGGTTGATGATAGTCAAGCGACCGACGTCACAAGATGAAGACGAAGCGGACGACTATTTAAGTGATGCTCTAATCCCATCGTAGAATGAAGAGGAAGCTTCAAACAGTGCAGACAAAGTTGCATGATGCAGATGGAGCCAAACGATGCAAAGGAAACGATGGCTGAAGAGGAAGCGTTGAACAATGCAGACAAATCCGTTCGACACAAATAGAGTTGAATGACACAAACGAAGTGATGGAAGCAGACAAAGACGAATGAAGTAGACTAAGCTGCAACACAAAACAACAAATGATGCATGTACAGCCGCACTCGTGCGGGAACGAGGCTAAACTGAGAAGGGCAACGTGCCATGAGTGGCTCTAATATCTTGTAAAGGGAAGCAACTCTTTCTCTTATTTCTCAATAAGAAAACACATGCTACATATTTATATATACTCCATCTCTATAAACTAGGAATAATTTTACAAAAAAAAAGATCATGTAATTAACTTTCTCCTAATTATATTACTTAATATCAAGCTTTATAATATTCAAGCTTTATACTTATTACTTTTCATAACAAAATTCAAGGAGTCGCTAGCATGAAATTATTTCTTCTATGTTGTAGGATGAGATCAATCATCTACACTCTCTTTAATCCAGTTTCTATTAACACTTCAATCATTCACCTTGCTGAGTACTCAACAAAGAAAATTTTCAATGTGAAATCAATTCATTATTTTCTCAATAATAGTGAAATTTTAACTACCAACCATTCACATATTTGGAAGTATATTACACTTAAGAACTCCAATTTATCTTGGATGCTTTCTTCTAAAAAAATGGCAAGGTCCTTGCTCGAGTTGAATTTGGTTCCTTCTAACACTTGATACATGTGTAACTTCATTTTGAAACAATTTCTCGTATTGATATCATTCTAAGACTCCTATAAAGTATTTAGGAAGCAGGTTTTGTAGGGAGATGGTTATGGAATAGCAAGGGAAAGATAATGCGCGAGTTTGACGGAGGCTAGATGGGGTTCAATGTTGATCGACAGCTGCACTCAATAAAAAAACAAAGAAAACCATAAAAAAGGCATGGTACAGATATCGAGGAGTTTTGATACATGTTTTCTGCACGGGCTACAAAAAATCAATTGCAAAAAGCAAATGATACAACACTCCATTAAGTAGAAATCAGATATGCAATCTCTAAAATACACAACAATCAAAACTCTGAAGAAATAGAGAATAACAGTATATAAATAGTCCCTCATAAAAAAAAATCTTAACTAGAAATAATGAAATAGGAAAGAAAGGATATGAAAAAATTTAGAATTCAGTGCTCTCTTCCAATCTCGTCAATCACGGGATTCTCGCAATCCTTACAGGAAGGGACCTCATATCGATATCACAATCCATGCGAAATCCCACAAATCAAGGTATGCGACATCGCAAGGAAACTTGCGCGTCCTCCCGCATCCTGCATCCTCCCACATCATTCTCCTCGGGTAGGGGGAGCTTCGTTTTCTTCCCATAAAGCTTTTTGAATCGATCTACCACCCCCATAATTAAATCATCACCTAGTTGTGTCTGAGGCAATCCCACTACAAAATTTATTCTCACGTCCATTCCATGCAACTCGAAAATATTTTAAATTCTCCCACAATGAAAAAACATTTTTCCTCAACAGTGACTAGCTTCACCATTTTATCTGGTGGAATATTTGTATACTCAAATACTCATTCCACTATTTGAAACCAATAGATAAATTTATTCGGATCTATGTGATCGTCAAATTTTGGTAAATTCACATTTACTCAAAGATCCTCGCTTCTCCTTTGATACTCCACGTCGAATCATTAAAGTACTGGTTCTCCGTCACTAGACTACCTAATATAAGTGAATCACTTTCTCCTCTCAATCTGACAAATCACCATGAAATGGCCTCTTTGGGTTGTCTCTTCTCAAAGACGGCAAGCATCTGTTATAATTAGAGTATTACTCACAATATATCCTCCATAGTAAGCTTCTAAACAGCTCGTTGTGGATTCCTCCTTGGCAATATTGTGTCATTTTCTCCTGATCAAGTTGTCAGCAAATGTAGGATTGCAAATCAAAGGATTGGAGGGTTTGAGTTTTGGTGATAAGTGTCGGGATGAAAGGGACTTGGAATTGCACTAGGAAAAACTTGCTATTGAATTGGTGGAAGATTTAAGTTATGAGAAATTTTGGGAAGGTGTAGGAACTACAAATCCCAAAAAATTTGGGTTTGTAAGGCTCTGATGTTGAACGATACCGTTCTGGGTCACCAAGATGTTTAAGAAGCGGGATTTGCAAGGATATGGTTGTGGATTGGCAAAGGGAGGATAATACACGAGTTCGACAATGTTTGGACGGGGGTTTATGTTGATTAGTGGCTGTCCTCTCTGAAAACAGCAAGGAAAACCATGAAAAGGCGTGGCACAGACATCGAGGAGGTCACCACCTGTTCCTAAACAAGCTACAAAACACACGACTTACAAAATGAAAAAGATACAGCACTATGCAATCTCTAAAACACACAAAACCAATCAAAAGTATGAAGAATAGAAAATAATAACATTTAAATAGTCCCTCATTAAAAAAATAATAATAATAAGAAATAACGAATAGGAAAGAAATAAAATAGAAGAAAATATATGTGAAAATTTAGAAGTTGGCACTACATTCCAATTTTCTCGCTCACGGGATTCTTGTGATCCTTATGTATAGGATCTCAGATTGAGTTTGTGATCCATGTGGACTCCTTCAATCACGAACCACAAATTGCAGCCTACATCAGCATAGAGAAACTCCAGTATCTTATGTCCTCCCGCATCCCGAGTGCTCCTACATCCTACGTCACATGTCTTCTTCGAACATAATTCTCCTCATTTTCTCTAGACAAGAAACAATCAAATCTTAAACATCAACATTGCAACAAAATGGATCATCTCCTTCGCCTCTTAAGAGAAAGAATTGTGTACCACTTGATACTAGACACATATTTGGGATGTCTTCTTTCTGTCATTTCTATGGAATATGTAAATGAAAGAAACATGAAAGTATTTTAGGACTAAGGAAATAATGGTAAGGACATTTGGGTCGGTTAGAAAAGAGAGAGATTTGTAAATGACTACATCCGTACTGAATTGTCTTTGTACTATATATATATATATATATATATATATATATATATATATATATATATATATATATATATATTAACACTTAAATGGATCAAGATATAGGCAATAGAAAAGAAAAAATAAACAAAATAAAACAAAGGAGAACATCTTAAACAATAAAAATTATTGCAATAATAATAATTTCAAATTGCTCACTGGATAAATTATAACATATGATAATTTACGTAAAAAAAATACTACCTTGCAAAAGCCAACATGGCATAGAATATTTTATGTGAGGGATTGTGATTGATTGCCCCCTTTAGAAAGATGGAAAAGGATAGATTACATTACCTTCAAAAGCAAATGGCATGCATAATGGAGAAAATCTTAAGGAAGAAAAATTCAAAATAAATCTGAACATATGAAGCATCAAGGGACTCAACCACTGCACAGTGATTTGCAGATTCCTTTGTTGTTTACTTTTTATTACATATTTATATGTTGAATTTTCTGGATGTCCCGCTAATCTACCCATCATTGTTAGAGCATTAATTCATCACAAGGTGAGGTGAAAAGATTTCCAAAAAATTCTTGAATTTATTAGAAACAACCCAAACACCTTTCTCAAATTGTGGTAGAACCTTTCAATGAAGCATTTTCCATATTCTAATATAATTTCATAGGGACGTCAAGGCTAACTCCTGGAAGCATGAAATGACGGGAAAATAATAACATGAAAGAAATTCATATGAAGTGTGCTATTGACACATTCAAATTTGCAAACTGAAAACTATAGAAATCCATGGCATGAGAAAAACATGAAAATGTTTGATAATCTCTAATGGAAAAAAACAGGTAATACGATTGGGCTAATTGAATTATTAAAATTTGCACGTTGCTATTACATATAGAAGTCCATGGCACATGAAAAACATGAAAGTTTCAATAACAGAAATAAAACTGTAGGCTTAAATAGACAACATAAATTTAAACCCTACATAGATACCTGATACAGTTTAATAACTGGCGACAGATTAGCTGCTCTCTTTCTAAGGTTATGCGTCAAGCGTTCAATATCGGGAATCCTCTTCAATTGTTGTCTCAATGTTTGACGTAATTCTACATCATCCACAAAAGCCTGAACCATATCCAATCTAAAATTTATTTCATCTACATCAAGAAGAGGTTGTTTGAGCCACTTGTTTAGCAATCTCTTGCCCATTCCGGCAGTGCAGGTTCTATTCATCAGGCCAAGCAAACTAAAGTTTTTATTTGCGTCTGTTTTGCTTTCTAGAATATTCAAAGCCCTTATGGCAGCAGAGTCCAATCTCATGTATCTATCTAGACTATACTTTTGTATGGTATAATTACCATAGTTACAGTCATCTGCAAGAAGATCCACATAAGATAGTAATGCCCCTAATGCACTCAACGCGTGTTGGAATTCAGCAAGTAGTTCCCTCACCGGCTCTATAGGACCTCTTATTATTCTGCTGAGGTCCTGGACTAAATCACGCGACTTGAACTCTATTTTTTTCCGCTCCGTCAAAAGAACACCACATCTATTCAGTACACCATGTAGATTCTTAAAGTCTATGGATTTTCCACTTTCCATGGGGAAAATACACTCTTTGCATCCAAGAGCAACTAAAACTGATTCCAGGTTTGTGAATTGGCCGTCATCAAGAAATTCTGCTAAACCAAGCTTATGATTGGTCATATCAACATAACTTATACCAACAGTGCACTGATTTTCACGCAAGTTAGGAAACAAAGCAATTGTGACTGGAGCATCCTGCATATCATTGTTGGCAAACAGGACATCTTCAAAGGAACCAATATTGCCTGGGGTGCCAGCTTTAGTTAACCTCCAGTTAGATCCACTACCTTCATAGACTTCGATTGTATGATCTGTTCTTTCGAGTAAAATATCACGAGCTATGTTTTCAAACATGTTTCGGCTCACACTGATGCTCGAAATACCATCATTAGTACTACCAAGTTGCCGAAGGGCCGTGGTGGTGCGGTAATATGTCCTTGCAATGAAGTTAGCATTTTCACCGTGGACGGTATAATAATCCTGCTCAGATGTTAAATACAGTTCAAGCGCAGAATTTTGGAGATTATTTCCAATAAAATACTAGAATGTAATGAATCTTGGCATTATAGAAAAAGCATAGACAATAATAATCAAAAACATTATTGACACCAATGAGTTGAATATGTTTAAATTTATAATTCAAACAGAGATTAAAAATTAAAATAACACCAGAAGTGTCGGACTTATCAATGTGCCCATAATAACTGTGAAAAAACAATAAATTAGTTCTTTTGGAATTCAAATAAAGTAGAAGCCATAAAAATATCACACCATAAATTCAGCATGTGCCCAAAGTAACATTTTAAGGATATCATGTTGTGGACAACACATCAATTTTTATTCAACTTTATTTGACTAAGAAGAACTTTAGGGAAAATGGTTCAAAAACAATCAACTTTATTTGATTAAAAAGAAATTTAGGGAAAATGGTTAAAAAAGGACATAGATGGGCCTTGCATAAAGAGATGGTCCAGTTTTGAATCAAAAGCTTAGAAGTTACATAACTGCTTATTTAGCTTAGCTATCCCTGGTTTATCTAAGCATAAATCTGAGAAGATTAGGGGACTTAATAAGCTAAGAATTTATTCTGCTTGGTAGAAATAGAAGTTCATCTTTTCAAATGTATTAAGGTACTAGGAGTAAAAGACAATCTTGAATAAACTAGAAAACTTATGTGGTTATCAACACATGATTAGTGCTTAACAATGATCATTAATTTACTTTCCATGCTAATACTTAATTGTGTTTGTCATCATCACTTGATACATGAGCAATTAATTAAACCCCTAATTAGTGTTATATAGTTCAATGTTACGCTGTGGAATCACACTGTACAATGAATCATAAGATTAATAATTAATTTATTAAACTTAAAGTCACATTCCTAAATAAATGTTGAAGGATAAAACAATGATAATGGTTCCAGAATAAAATATTTGTTAGGGTTAAACCAATGATTAATCTTCATAAAGGATTAAAAAATTGATTTGGATTGTAAATAAAATCTGAAGTGGTAAAGCTAAATAATTTAACTAACAGAACTAATTAGGTACACAAAAAGAACTTAATTCACATGCAAAAAAAATATAATAATTTATTAATAGATTAATAAGAGTTGATAAAGATGTAATATAATAAGTAGAGATAACTTTCTAATAAAGCAACAAATTACTAAATCACATGTTTAATTAAATTTATGCGTTTGATGGCTATGTACCTAATAATAGTTGCATGCTAATAAATAATAAAATATTTAAAAATAAAAGATATATAACTAAATATTAATAAACAATAGATTAAACTGATGACTTAAAATATAGAAGAGATTGTTTGTGCATTGCACGAGTGTGAGTATTATAAAACACGCACACGCAGAGGCAACGGAAATAGAGTCAAAAGATGGAATTGGAATTTTTTATGGCAATTTGAGGCTTGTAGGAGTTTATTTTTGGAAGAGATGGCAACGTAAGTTTAAAAGCACGCATGCGGGGCAATAGTGAAGTGAAGGACCGAGTTTTTATTAAGATAAAGTGCCACAAAGATAGAGTTAGAGGGCTAATACAATTTTCAGAGAGGAAGAGAGAGAGAGAGAGAGAGAAATTGTTAGAGAGTAGAAAGGAGAAAGAGGAAATTTCCACTTTAGTCGTAATGGCCCCCATTTATATTAATGGGAGCCATTAATATAAATTGTCATTCAACATTAGTACAAAAAATTTAAAAAGATGATTAAAATATACCAAATTATAATACAAACAAAGTAATAAACATTAAGAATATTTCCTGTCATACTCCTATAGTAAAAGAGGAATAAATGTCAGAAATAATTACAACTTACAAGAATATTAATATTCTGTAAATTAAGGGTGGGTAAAAGAAAGGAAACAATCAAGCCGTAAAGACAGGTTTACTAGAATTGAATAATGTTCAATTCCTTAATAATAAAGAGGAGAGATTAAGGGAGTCAAGCTAGAGAGAGCAAACAAGACAGTAAGAGTGGGTAAGAACAAAAAAATATGAGAGAATATGGAGAAGACAAAAAAAACGAGGCCAAATTGAGCACAAGAGCGCACAGTGCGTGAGAACAAGTCGACGAGCGGGATTAGCTGCCTAATGCGAGAAAACATAAGGGTTTTGCACAAATACCAAGACAAGCAAAAGGTATAGAAAGTTGTTTTCTTCTTCCTCAAAATTTTAGTGTCATTTTTTTTATATAGATTTATTTCCTTAAAAATGGGAAACACTAAATATATAGTTGTTAAATTCCTATTTTATTTTGTTAAGGTATTGGTGGGAGGAAAAAGAGTAAATCAAAAATAAAAGAAAATTGAGAGTTTTGCAAAAAGAAGATAAGAAGTATATTTGAGGAAATTATTACCATCAAAAAAATTGTGAATTATTTTGAATTAAGAATGATAAAAAATATATATAATATGATTTTTTTTTTTATAAAAATCAATTAAAAAACTCCTTATATATTTTACACACACAAAACGATTATAGCTTAATTGAGAAGTGATTTATTTCAATTTAATAAAAAAGTACTTTTAATTAAGAATGATATAAATATATAATATGATATTTTATTACATTTTTTTATTAAATTCAATTAAAATATCATCCTTTTATACTACACACACACGCACAAAGAAAATAGTTCAATTGCGCACGCGTGCGCGCACCCAAATAGATACAAATATATATATATATATATATATATATATCAATGTTTAAGAAGAGAAAATCGAGAATTGAGGCGCTATTTTCCAAGCAAAGCAAGGACTAAGCCTCCAGACTGATCGAGGCGTGAGCCCAAAAACAGAATTAAAAACTCATAAATTCAATATAAATCATTAATATGACAAATCACATTACATCGTAATATATTAGTTGTTTACAACCATTGGATAAAAATAGATTGGGTAAAAGTGACATGGATGAAAAAATTGGATAAAAGTTAAATATTTAAATATATAAGTTTCAACTAAAGAATCCATCAAGAATTATCAAATTCAATAACATATATATATATATATATATATATCGCGGATGTTTACCGTGGCGGGGAGCTCTAATAGGGTTTCGCTCAATGGCAATTCCTTGCATTGAATCATCTCCGTATTTCGTCTTCATTGCCTCCATTAGTTTCGTCGTGCTTGACGATGAAGTGTCTGTGCCTCCATACTTCATCTGTTTCGTCGTTTCGTTGGTGTTACACTCGAAAATAGGCTCGCATGTCGTCTTCTTACCTCTTCCTCGGGTTGCAGCTTGACACAATTCCTCTCGTCACTCGGCTCCATGACAGGAGGCAGTTGCGTCGTTGCATACTCAGGCCACGGCTTCTCTGCATGCACGTGGCTCCATTTATTGCGTGTCGAAATGGCATCAGGGCTTCATTCCTACGCCACCGCCCTTGCTAGTGACAACCCCACTTGTGCCCTTGTCTCTTGTATGTTCCCGTAGCAATGTCACGACACATTAGCGTTCGGAGTTGTTACTGAATTCCTCAAAAAAGCGTCCCGTAAGAATGGTAAGCCTGCAATCATTCTCTCTGAGGATAAGATCTCCACTTTAGCTTCATTCTGCCGGTTGATACTAGTTTATAAGTTCCTCTATGAAAACCCTAAATTCAATATTATTCGTAAAGATTTTGAGCAAATGCGTCGGAAAGGGGAATGGAAGATAGACAAACTAGATGATAGGCACATTCTTATTTAATTATCAGATGATAATGAAGATGCTCATTTGTTTGCGAAAAGGCTCATCTGAATAGATAATCATTTGATGAAAATTTTAAAATAGACTGTCAATTTTGATCATTTCACTGAACTTCCTATCATTCCTATATGGTTGCGCTTTCCGGGTCTAAAGTTCTATCTATTCAATCATGAACTCCTTTACTCTTTATTTATGGTCTACGGTAAAACCCTCAAAACTGAAATTCCTACAGTTAATCTGAGTCGGTCTTCTAAAGCCAAGGTTCTAATTGAACGAGACATTACTTTATCTTTTCCGGGGGAGATCTGGATTAGCTCATAACATTAGGACTTTTGGCAGCGAGTGGAACTTGAACAGTTCCCACTTTACTGCACCCGCTACAGTATATTTGGACACTCACACTCTCAATGTCACCATTTGCATCTTCATTTAATACCTCAGAGTAAAAATGTTATTAGGCCCCCTGCCCCAACTCAAACATACCCCTCCTCCACCCCTGAGTGCAATCCAAGGGCTATTGAAACATTGTTGGAAACATCATTTGCTCTTCGTCCCACTCTCCTTCCTCTAAATACCATTACTCCCATCATTGCTACCTGCAACACTCTTAATACTGTAGACCCCCTGATAATATTGTTTTTGTTTCTGTGATTGAGGTGTTGTAGGATAGTTTAGCTGGGCAACCTACAGCTTAAACATTTTTTAAATCATTGCTGAAAGAACTTTACTTAGATTGGACAATGTTCGGTCCGATCATCACGAGGGCGTTGCAGCTCATCTTCATGAAGCCTCGGGTGGAGAGGAAACATTTCATACTTCGTATATCCTAGAGTCTATCTTTATTTCAACGGTTGGCAATTTTTCTATTGCGTCTCTACCAACTCTTCAGACCGAGCAAGTTGTTACTGTTAGTCAGGCCGAGTAAATTGTTACTGTTAGTCAGGCGCAAGGGGCTCATGATATGCAAAAGTCTTTACATGCCCAGCAATCTGTCGACCAACACACTGATCAAATGAGCCAGTCATCATATGAGGAATGACAGATTTAGACATCCAGGAGGAAGAAGAAGAATGGAGGCCTACTCGAGCTCAGAAACTTAATAGATGATACATTGGTTGTTTAGGGAAATGGCACCAAACTTAACAATTTGTGAGCTGGCTCCCTTCCTAGAATTAGAGGCAGAACTAAAACTAAATTGAGTCACCCTCTAGCTACCTGATACTGCGAGTATTTGACAGATTTGGTTTATGGGTATACATGTATTTTTTTCCCTTTTTTTTTGGTCATTAGTGTGTGTTGTATACCGTGTGGGTAGAGTGACATTTTTATGCCCTCTCATACAATCCATCTGTAAATTTTCTTTTTTAATATATTAGCCCTTGGGTTTTTTCCATATATATATATATATATATATATATATATATATATATATATATATATATATATATTAAAGCATCAAACACGGGAAGCTAATAAGAAAACTCACTGAAATATCATGACAAAGTAGTAGTAGTGGAAAAGTCTAATCCATGGCGAAGAAGAAAAGGCATGAACACTTGATATAGAAATGAAGCGATGCTTCAAGAAAATGTTGCAAGGCTTGGACGGGACTTTGACGCTCGACGGGGAGATGACTACTTCGCTGACGCCTAAGCAGTGACGCTCGAACCAGCTTAAGACGATGCTTGAACGAGCGAGGTAGATGCTGCGCTCGGGAATGAGGCGTGCCTCAAAAACCTCGGATCACCCCAAAGCAACGAGGCTTAAGCCTTGAGGCACTTCTTTTATTTTGCGTATAAAGCAATGGTATGTTAAAGATTTTTGTTGAGCATTAGATAAATGTTAATATTCAATGAATAGCTTATTTAAAAAAAATGCAAAATGACCATATTTTTTTATATTTTCATCGTCATTATAAGTTCTCAAAGAGAATATATTTCCATTTAAAAATTTTCTATACTTATGCACATCATATAATGTATTTATGCATCTTCTATGTATCGTAGCATGTGTACTCAATAATGTTCGATCAAGCATACTTATTATATATATACAAATGAAGTTCTAATAATTGATGCTAGTCTCTAAATTGGATTGTTTTTTATTATGTATGTGTAATCGGCAATGATTGGGATATGCTTAAACATCATAGAATTTGTCTATTGTGTATGTACATAACTACATACGATGTAGTCACCGATATTATTTTATTATTGCTACTAATCTTTGCTCAGCAATGAACCTTAAAATAGTAAACTTTATTGCATCTATTCTACAAAGAAACTTGGGGTAGCCAAAATAGCCACTAATGGGTCTGAGAGGTCTTTTTCCAAGAAAAATAAAATTTTAAGGTTTTACATTTTCCTACTTCATGTTAATTACCATCCCAACATCCTATGATCGATATTAATTGGGATTGTCAATTAGTCCTACAATCACCTATCAATCACTCATAAACTAGGCACGCTTAGAAAATAAAAATAAAAACAAACCCTATTCTAAAAGTTCAATAAAAGCAATGATGGAGTGCATTGGCTCATTCCATAGGACACTTTGCTTTTCAGCCTCTACCCTTTTGCTTACATCATGTCATATGTGAGTCAACGTACAATCTACAATCTACAATCCCTAATAGGATAAAACCTAGATGCACTCACTCTACACATATAATCAACATCTAGTTATTTTCGGATTTTGTACCTTACGATTTCTCCATATTTGACTGATCCTTCATATTTGTACACCTGACTAGGTTATTAATTGTCCTTCTTAACCCAGGCCAAATGCAAGTCCAATTTTTATCAACTTCATCATAATGAAAAGATGGGATGAGCATTCTTAGTCAAAGGTGACCAAGTTGAAAGTCTCATTTTAAGGCATTTTCTCCATCATATAGAGACGATGCTCGTACTTATTTGTTTTCACAAGATCAAACTATAAGCCTCATTCCTTCCATTTTTGCAGATCTCTTCTATCATATTGAGGATATTGGCTTATCTCTTTTGGATTATCCTCACATTGGGTTCACCTCTTTTGATTCCCTTCACCCTATCTAAAGGGGAATCATTTTTAATTCTTCACACCTTATATTGAGGAGAGTCTCCTTCTGGTCCTCTCCTCTCACCAACTTGAGCAGAGTATTCATTTTTTTGGTTCCTCCTCACAGCATTTTTTAGATTGTTGTTTGCACTACATTGAAGGAAATCACCTTCTGATTCTCCCTCGTCCTATATTACGAAAATCATCTTTGGATTCTCTTCACACCATATTGAAGATAATCATCACTCTTTGATTCCTCCTCCCATATTGAAGAAAATCTTGATCTCTTGACCTCTCCTCACACCATGTTGAGGAGAGTTGATATCTCTTAATTTTTCTTACCGTATGCTTAGAGAAATTATCTGTGGGTTCTCCTCATACTATATTATAAAGAATCATCCCTTGACCTCTCTTTATATCATATTGAAGAGAATCATCATCTCTATATTTTTCTCATCCTATTTTTAAAAGACATTATCTATGAATTCTACTCACACTATATTAAGAAACTCATCTCTTGTCTCTCTTCACATCATATTAAAGAGGGATGCTCTCTCAATTTTCATCATCCTTTGAAGAGAAAAATTATTTATGGGTTCTCCTTACACTATATTAAGACAAATCATTTCTTGTTCTCTCTTCAATCATAATAAGAGTTGTCTCTCAATTTATCTCAACCCTACTTTAAGAGGAATCATCTTTGTGTTCTTCACATAAGAAGAATCACATTTGCACACCTTATACTATATTGAGAGTCCATGTTATTTATCCCACTTGCACTATACAAAGGAAAATCATCTTTTGATTCTTCCTCACATTGTATTGAGAAGAATCATCTTTGGACTCTTTATTGAAGTGAGTCCAAATTTCTTTACCTTTCACACTATATTGAGAAGAGTTATCTATCAATTTCTCTCGCACTATACAGCAGCAACAACAACAAACGTTTATGCCTCTAAATGGGGTTGGCTGCATAAATCTTTTTCTCCATTGCATCCTATTGGGAGTCATATTTTCATTTAATTCCAATAAATTAAGTACATTTTTATACAATATTCCCAAGTCTTTCTAGGTCTGCCTCATTTTTTCTTAACATAAGTCGAACAATCTAAAACATTCACTCTCCTAACTGGATCATCAGATGGTCGACGTTTAATGTGACCAAACTATCTAAGATGACTCTCTCTATTTTTGTCCGTCATTGGAGCTACAAAGAGAATTGCCTTTGAACTCCGCACATTATATTGAGAAGATTTTATCTCTCTCGATCCGCATTATGCTATGTTGAGAGAAATCATCTTTGGATTCTTCCATATAGTATATTGAGAATAATCATATTTTAAACTTCTACTCACACTCTATGAAAGAGTCTATTATATGTATAGACCTCCTGACACTATACTGAAGAAAATATTATCTAAAACTTCTCTTTAACAATATATTAAGAAAATTTGACATATTATTTCTCCTCACATTAAACTGAAAAAAATCTCCATATATTCTAGTTGTTCAAGCTATGTTGAGTTGATAATTTGGACATGTTGGCGATACTTTAATAAGTTGTAAGTATTAATCTCATGCATCACATATTTTTCACCGTCCAATCTTAGTGCCCTAGGTCGCATTGCTACAATTGACATGCACCAACACACGCAATGCTGTAAATTCATTATGAGTTTCTCCATCATATAAGAGTAAATTATAAATCTCGTCTGTCAATCTAGAACTAGGTCCGCCCCTTACTCTACAAAATCCCCTTGGATGAAATAACATATGGCTGCAAATAATCCTCTAGTCACTCTTTGATTTAGTAGCTTAAAGGAAATGATGACCGAAACAATAGAATTATGTAATCATGATCGGTGTCGTCATTACCGTGATATGTTGGTCCTCCCTTTTCTAGATAATTTTAGTGTGTTTGAGCCAACCCTTTGTAATTCTTATGGTTTACCTACACTTTCATCTTCTACAGAGCCCCATAAAAATCTATTTTGACTTTCACTTTCACCCGGCAAAATGCATCGAAATCTTGATTAGCCCATTGAACACAAGTATTTATTCATTCGTCAAATATATTCTCAAACAAGCCCGTGATGTAATTGATTTTAGGAACTTGCTCTTTTGAGAAAGATCAATTCCATGATTAAAATAAACCTTGTTTGAAATAACATTTCTAGCAAGGAAAATGTCTAGGTTAAAATAGCTCATCTCCCTTCCATTAATCTCAACATGCTTACAGAGTAACTGATTAAATAGAGTCAGTGCTCTACTGCAGCACTACAAGGCATCTTTCTAAGCCTGCATATATATAAGAATATTTAAGAATTTTTATTTTGTTATATTCTTTACACAAGTGTAATTTTTAAATTTTCATTTGACCGCTTGCTCCTGTTATATTATTCTAAACTCCCAAGTGGAGACATCTCATAAGTAAGCATACATGATCAAAATAATTGCTTAGCCATTCAAGCAAGTTGTTGTTGCACTATTGTAGCTCGGATGTAGTTTGCTCTAGCATAATCTTGGTGTAGCCAACTAATGTAGCCTTTTTTAGGACAATTAGTGTGTGTAATTCAACCTTTTAATGATGTATTGAACCTTCATCAACCTCTTCAATAATTACCTTGCAACTACATAGCCAACAACTCAAACCACATCTACTTTTCAAACAAAAAAGGTTCAAAGCACATCTAATAAAAATGTTCATAGCACGTGAGTTTTGCAAGCAAACACGAGGCAATATAGATTATCATTTGTAGCACATTTGAGCTAAGAAAATAAGTGCCATGGCTTTGGTGAGTAGCATGCTCAACTTAAACTAGCAATATTTTAAACTGAGCTCAAACCTAGAAATACGACAAAAGCTCATGGGAGAGATCAAACCAATAGTTTGTTTACAGCTTATTATCAACTATCTATATAGAATGTACAGGATATTATTAACAATAAGTATTGATAGATATTTGTCCTTAAGACTATAGAATGCATGCATTAAATATTCCGCATATAAAAGCGGAAAAATACTGAACTGAAAAGTTATTAAACCATTCAATAAACGAAGACAACGTCAACCTACCACCAATATTAGCAAAAAAATTTCTTATAAGCATTAAATATATGAATGGTGCACTGAACTCAACAGCCTAGAAGCACAAGCAGTTTTTCATCAAACGGAAACGTTCTAGTTATATATACTTCAGTTTACTCTGCCCAAAAAAGAGCCTATTTCCCGTGTATATACATGCGGAGAGAAAATGCTCTAGTTTAAATGCTTTTACGAGAACAAGCAACCTAACTCACCTTACGATCAAAAAAACGCACAGCCCTACCATCCTGCAAGAGGAAACAAGTCGCAGAAACATTAATTATAAGCGTCACTAGTTCTGGGTTTAGGGTTTAGTGAAATGAGGTAAATGGTGCGTACATTAGGTAGGTTTTTGTAGAAGGAAATAAACCCCTGGGCTTGCCGGGCATCTGAAAACGAAGAAGCAGGCCGTTAGAAAAAAGGGATCAAGCTGTAATGAATCGAAAAGGAAGATTCAGCCATTGTTTACAGTATATTACCTAGTTTGAGATCGGGTAACAACTTGCCGTTGTTATCAGGCATGAGCTCTTCATCCATTCCTTCCTGACTCTTCGTGCCTTTTGCACCAGGATCAGCAGCGAGGCGCAAGGGTTTTAGTTCGGATACCGAAACATATCGATGAGCCGTGGCGGGAAAATAAATTAGCGGGTAAGGTCGCCGATGTCTAGGAATAGTTCTGGCATTAGGAAAGTCGAGATAAAAACGAAATAGTGACACGAGAAAAATAAAAAAATAGTGTATTATTAAATATTATTGTAGTAGTTTTGATGTGTTATTGTGTTATGAGAATATTCTCTGTGTTATAATAACATAATAATATATCAATAACACCTGAATAACACATAATAACACCTGAATAATGAAGAATAATACCGGAAGAATATTTCCTGTTTTACTCATCCGACAGGGAAATATTCCCCTCGAGTTATTCAGGTGTTATTGTATGTTATTCATGTATTATTGTGTTATGAGAATATTTTATGTGTTATAATAACACAATAAAATGCCAATAACACATCAAAACCTACACTTAATAATACGGAATAACACGGCAGAAATATTCTCCCCGTGTTGTCACGCCGTTTTTTTATTTTTTTTGTCACTTTCACGTTGAGTTATTGCATATACATATTGGTAATTTCAGTGCTTGATCCGTAGATATTAACGTCCGGGGTGCTTTGTTTGTAATTAATCTTAATATTTTATATGTAATATAAAAATTAAATTTTAGTCGTTAAATCTATAAATTCATAACAACTCTGTCGTATGTATAATGCAATCTTTAAATGAATAATATTATGTTTATTTCATATAAAATTTAAAAATTATTTTTTAAACTAACACAATCTAACAGTTGATTTATTAATCATATGCTATAACATCACAAAACAAATAATACTTATAAATTTTGCATATGTCTGCAACACGGGAACAAGTGGTTAGACAAATGAAATTGATTGGGGTCTCGTGTCATAACCTCCGACCAATCTTTATACAAAAAAATAGTACCTCTAATCACTTCATATCCATGTCTTATTAAGAAAATCAATATATTCATTATCTTTTAGTTTGAAAGAATGATTATGTCGAATAACTTCAATTTTTTACCTATCCGTTACGTGCCCCATCTTATTAGAAGTATTGCAAAATAATAAAATATTGACATAGCTCGAGCATCAACTTGAGCCAACACAACGAATATGAAAGGCTTCATCGACTCACCATATAGCCGGACAACACTATCACCTGCCAAAAGCTGCATTCATGGCTATAAAATAGTAATATGTTAATGTATTTTTCTATTTTAATTTAATTATTAATCTAATGGTTTCCATAAATCCCATTAAAAAAAAAATTTACGATACGAGGCGTGATACGGTTTTGCATCATGTCTCCAATCAGGGTTTGCCATGTGTAAAGGCAGACCCCCTTAGTAAAAAAAAATATTTAATATATGGAGGGCCTAACTATACACGTGTCAAGCTCTAATTGAAATTCTGATACAAAATTGCATCAATACTCCTGATGTAATATTTTTTCTATTATTAGAGGGATACCGAATCCTCTTGAGCCAAATAGGGAAGGGCTTTAGATTTTTTTTTCCCTAATTTTACTAACGCGCGAAGCGTGATTAATTGAATGTAATTCAAGTAATCAACTCATTTTATTTTTTTAATTATCAATTCCATAAGAGGAATAGTCACTTAAATTGTAGTTATATTAAGAAAAAATAACTATTGCATGATACTTTTTTAGAGAATAAATGAACTTGTAAATGTTTTAATTATTGTTGTTTAATTAATATCATATGAGTTTTATAATAAGCTGTTTAAAGAAAGTGATAAAAAAAATAATTACAAGAAATCATAAACTACTATGGATACGTTGGGCTCTTTTATTAGTAGAAAGCTTTGGTACATTTTCTTGCAATTTAATACTATTGATATTTTATGTGAATACGAGAAAAGTGATTGCTCCAATATATCAAAAATATATTTTCTTGTATTAAAAAAAATACATAAATTTTATCTTGTTCAGTTCATATATTACATCTCTCGAGTCGCCGGATTTGTTAGAGGAAGATTGAGCCTTACCCTGAAATGATTGGATGCTCCCTCAATTTGCAGGATCCAAGTTGGGTCATCGATTGTCTTCCTGTTACTGGGTTTGCTCAGTTCAAAGAAGTTGGTAGGGAAGTTTGTTTTGGCTTGAGCTTTTATGGTGGTTCTTGGCACGTAAAAAAAGGTTAAATTTGTTGAATTTTACCGCCTGCTTGAGGAGTCGGTCGGAGTGCTTATATTTAGTAAAGATCAAGTTGAGCAGGTGGTCAATGATGACTCTAGATGTGTTTGGAAGTAAGAGCGGAGCTTGTGGATGAAAATAATGAAACAAAATGTAAGTTTTTCCATAATTTGATAACTAAGCTCGGCTCCTTGAATGACTCGACGGACGTATTAGACTGAGAACTGCTTTCTCTGCTCTTCTCGGACTAAGACCAAACTAATGGCCTCAGGTTCGACGCTTAAGTAGTGATAAAAGTTCTTTTGTTTAGCTCCGAACGCTAGAGGAGTGATGATGATGGTAAGGAATCTTTCCCCTTCTGGAACGCTTGCTCACACTCATCCAACCAAGTGAAGTTCTTTGCCTGTCGTGGTGTCTTGAAAAAAGTGGCACACTTATCACCTGACTTAGAGATGAAGCGCTTGGTTCTACGATTCGGTCAGTCAGCCTTTAGAGTTCCTTAATGTTTCGGAGGGATGGCATGTCAATCAGTGCTTGGAACTTTTACAAGTTCACTTTAATTCTTAGAAGATATCCTAAGAATTTTCATGTCGATGTGCCAAACATGCATTTTAGTGGATTAAATTTCATGTTAATTTTCCGTTAAAGAGGGGTTGCAAACTTTTGGGAATTTCTTTCTTTCACGACATTTTTTTTTCCTTTGTGAGCATTCTATCCAATTAGTGTTTTTCTATGACAAATTTAGGTTAAACACTTATAATGAGAGATACCTTAATCGTCCAACAACGGTGTCTTTGTTAAAACTCACATGTTTAATTATTTAAACTTAATTTGATCTATAAATATATTAAAATAACGACTAAATGAGCTCAGAGTGCCAAATATATAAAGCTTTAATATAATTTAGTAATGTATCCTTGTGATAGATTTAGTAAATGTTATAAAGCATTTCATTCCATATCTTATTGCGCCATTTGAATATTTAATTTTTAGAAAGTAAAATTGTTATGGAGTTGTATTAGTGAATTGTTAGCAGCTTCACAGTAAAATTTGAAGTAGTGAAATAAAGTTCAACTTCTATAAACATTAAACAACAGTCTCAAAACATGCCATAAACTTGACTTTCATGTTTAGACGATGAGACTACTTCATATTATTTCAAGAGATCGCTTTTTCCAATTAAAAGGAACAAATAGCCAAATATGAATTTTCTTGTATTAATACATCCCAAATATGAATATCCAATCAGATTTTCTATAAGTGAACATGCGATCCTCCAAATGAAGAAAACATCAATTATTTTTTAATTGTATTTTTTTATCATGTTCAACAATGCAAATTCAATGAAGACATTCTCTTGGGAAATTAAAACCTTATTTGACTGGTATAATTCTATAAGCAATTTGCACAAACTAACATCCATTAACTAGATTCTTGCGGACGGACAAACCAAAAAACACTTCATAAAGAGTTAGGTTTCTGCCTAGGGAATTTCAATGTCAAATTGTTAACTTCTTAACACTGTGTTGAAGTGTTATTTGTTTGTTTCACCCCTCATTCACTTGAGTTTTAAAGGTAGAAAAAGGGAGTGCTTATAACAAAAACGAAGAAGATAGCCATCAATCAATCGATGAAGCTGTATTGTTAATTGAGGTTATGTTGTGTAACTGAAAGAAGAACTTTCAGAACCTATAATATGAGCCTTATTTTAACAGACAAGCATCTTCTTACAGAGGCAATTATTTGCAAAATGGTTAATTTTCCCATAGACAATGTAATGCTTGACCGTGGATCCTTACTGATGGCTTTGATTAAGCTTAGAATTAGGTTGCATGAAAGGATTGTGCATTGGTATCATGTAATTAGGATGGTGGATGGATTTAGAGTTAGTTTGAACTGAGTTGACCTTAAATGTGCCATTGAGTTTACATTTATTAATTATATGTTGTATTTCTATTCTAGTGGAGCTTTGGAATATAGAAAGTCATGAGTTGTATTTCTATTCTAGTGGAGTTTGGAATATAGAAAACACTATATCTCCTTGCATAAGGATCAAGCTTTTAACAAAACATGACCAGGCAGGAGACAATTTATCTAGAAGACTGACTGACCTTAAACTATTCAGAATTTTGGCATCTTTGGTTTGGACTTTCTTAGAACATCTCAGAATTGATACAACTAGTGATTAATTGATTCTCTTAAGATATGGCATTGGCAGATCTTAAGGAAAAATCAGCATCAAACCTTTCAAATCTGGCATAATGTTCTTCATTAAAAGACTTAGAACCAATGCTGAGAATTCATTGTTTACAGTGGAAGTGTAATTCCTCAAAAAATTTTGCATGGTAGGTTAGAGAATAAGGGTTTGTCAGAGGCAGTGATGGGTCTAATGAGGAAGTTGATATAACATTGGAAGAAAGTTTTTCTTTGATAGCTCATAGACATAAAGTTTTCAGGGAAATTTAATTTTCCCAACATCTAAATCTAGTCCCATAAAAAATTTCAGCACAAGAGAATTATCTATAGGCATGTGCTAGTTTTTAGTATGTTCAAGACATCGATTAAGAAAGTGAGCTGATAGTAGCTTTATCAACATCATAATAATTTTCTAATTAAAGTGCGCAATACACAAAAATTATGAAATAAAATAAACAAGCATCTTATGTGACAGTGAGTTAAAAATTGATAAGTATTAAACACGTTGACAGTACATGGAAAATCATGTGGCTATAAGGGAAACTATAATACTACTTAACATGTAACATATTAAAATGGTATGATTGCCTTAAAATTTTAAATATTGTTTGATATTTATAAATAAGTAATTAATTGTAAATAATTCTTGATTTATTAGAATTATTATACATTTTATTTTAATATTATTACAAATAATTATATTTATTAAAATTTTATAATATTAATTATTGTTATGTATCATCATTATGGAGGATATTCTCCATCATTAAACTTTCCTTGCGGTCTATTCTCTTGCTTTATATTGCTATTTTGTATCTACATTAGGATTAATTAAAATAAAGATGTAATTTTTTTATGATTTTTGAAATAGTATCATATCCAATGTTATAAATTCTCTCTACTATTTCTCTCGCCAAAGGTCACATGAATATCTGTGAGAATCTCTTTGTTCGGTTGCACGATAGTCACCAACCTCACAGCTCACAGTTCACTCGTCGTCCTTCAATTTTCTCACCTCACTTATCAATTTAAACTCACAAGGATCAAAGCATGCAAAGATCTAAAGAAAATGCAGTCATTGTTCTCATCACCCATGTCATCTCTCTTTATTTTTTGCACATTTGAAGCACTTTATAAGTTAAATAAAACTAATGTTAGCTTTCTTCAAGCAGAGTAATTTAAATTTTAGTTCTAACCATTAAAATTCGAGCTATGTCAATCACAATTATCTGCTCTAAGGCTGTTTAAAAACATAAGCCTTCTCTATCTTTTGAAGCTTGTCAAAGCGTGGAAATGAGCTATTGATGTTGAAATGCTGGATAAGACTATTATTCTGTTCAAAGGCATTAGTTTTCCTAGTGTAAAATTGCTTTTTTTACTATCATTTTTTGTTATGTTCCTCCTGATGAGCTTTGTTGGGAAAGAAAGATGTTAATGGCTTTATAAACCATGCAAACATATTTATACATATAAAACCCAACAATAATAACAAATTCACCGAATAGTCAGTACATCTATTTGAATGAGAAAAATGTCAAAATGGTGCTCTGATTATTTATATGGGGTCATTTTAGTACCAGAGTTTATAGAAGTGTCAAATTAGTCTCGAGATTTTTTTAGTATGTTCAAATAGTCTCCATTGAAGGCTATTTTAACCTATTAAAAGAATCCTAAGACTAAATTAACATTTTTATAATCTCCGAAACTAAAATGAATCCCTACATAAAGAGCCATGATACTGTTTTAACACTTTTCTCCTATTTCAATTGTGACAAACAAACTAAAATTAACACACTAAATGCAACCACATTTATGCTCATCCAGACATACAAAATTAATCTTATTCCACAAATATTTAGACAGCACATTTAAATCACCACTACTTCCTAATATACTAACAGGGCTAGCTCATCTTCACAACCAACCCCTTTGTACAGCTTCAATGAGCTGCTCCCAGGGAGATTATTCCCCCTTCCTTATGCTAATCTATACTCTATATACTCCTTCTCACCTTAAATCATATTCCCCATATAAAACCTGCTGTAAAAAAACTAATTCTACTCTGATCTAATCTGTTCTGCTCCAACTTAATTTTAAAACACTACAATCTCCCTGCATTCTTCTTAGACAGTAAAGGAAGCATCTTTTTCCGCTTCTGCGCAAGAGAATACAACTTAGCAAACACTCCAACCATTGGTGCTGTATTATATGTGCATGCTTCTGTCTGCATGTAGTTCCCACGTTCATCCTCGAACTCATCTCCCAACCCCGGACCCCCTACAATGGCTCCCAATATCACATTTGGATTCGGCTTTCGCCGCGAATACCATTCATCATACCCCTGCGTGCACCCAATGAATCCCTGACTCTCTTTGTAGGACACAATTGAAGCCCCCCTATGATGAACTCTGGTAGGGTACCTTCGCCCGAAACCGACAAGGTAACTCATGCCATGCGGATTGTCACCCAGAATGTAGTCAGTCTGCCTCTTTGCAAGTTTTAGGAGATCAGCTGCTCTCACAGTTCCATGGTGGCAGCTGAATTCTTTCTTCGATGAGGCGGCGAGGTAGTCGGAGTATATGGTGAGCAGGAAAGCTGCAGTTGAGACGTACTGCATGTTGTTCCATGGGCGGACGAACAAGAGGCCGCCGGGGGTGCGAAGCACGTTGCTGCCATTGTTGTTCTTGTTGAGGCATGAGCAGAGGTAATGCTCTGCTTTCTCTTGGTATTGCTTGAGCACTTTTTCATGTCTCTCTGACAGTGGTTCTTTCTTTTGCAGCAGTATCTGTGATGCAGGTTTTTGTAGTTGTTAGAGATTTGTTTATAAAGATTTCGTAAATTTTAATGTGGGAGAGGCTCAAATATGGTTTCACATGCGCATTCTAGCTTCATGATAAGAGTCGCGTCATGTGCTTATAATTCGAGAGCCCCTGCGCTACGATAAGATCGAATCTTTGACCTGAGGAGACTTACTGTGACCACGCCAACAAAAGATACATGCACAACTTTCTATATATAAGAAATATGTGCATGATGGGCCCTTAAGGCCATTAACGAGCACATACGAAGGACAAAGGTCTGCTTCATTTGCCATATATCGAAAAGGTTTGTGAAAGTGACAGAACGTTTGGTCCTGCTTTGCGATTAGTGTTCGGTATTTTTGTCTGGCATTTGTTTTCAGCTTAACATTTTAAGATGACACGTGTATTAAAGCAGATCCAAGGGTTCTCTAAATGACACGTATATTAACCAGGTAGGGCTTGTGTCGGCCACCGCAGTAAGGTTAAAGGTTAAAACTGTTTTTTTTTTTTTTTTTTCTAATCAAAATGTCCATAACATTTTAAAAACTTGTGTATTAAAATATTTTCATAAAAAATAGATCATACTTCTGAAGATTGTTAGATTTATTTTAATAGTAATATATAATCATTCGAATTTTATAGTACGCTTAACTATTTTTAATTAAATTCAATAAATTTAAATTTTAACTAGGTTTAAAACTTTATTAGATTATTCTTACTCAATTATTTTCAATATATATATCACAACAATGTCATCAAAGGATTTCAAATCTGTATATACCAAAAATACTAGCACGAATCTCAAAGAGAACGAACAATCAAGATGAATGAGTCTCCTCTTGAGATAAAGCAATCAACTGATGATTCAAGGACGAGCATGAAGCTGTGTGTCCATACTCGGGATAGGTTCACCTCTGGAGCTTATTCTCTGCTCGGTAGCAGCAATACCTGCCGAAAGTGAAGCGTAAATCATCCCAGTAGCGAATTTTGTTGGATACCCGCATAAGCTGCGATAATATCCACCTAAGACCTTGCAAGATTGGGAGATTTGGGCAAGATGTTGAACCGACTAGGAGGCGATACACGAGCCCTATAAGACTCGACTTAAAAAGAAAATGTAGCACGACTCACTCAACGAAGAAAGCCTACCGATCACGTTAGACCGACTAACCATTCGTTCGGACCAAACAACCACCTCACAACTGACCACTCTGGTCAGTCGTGTAAAAAAAAAAAAAACAAATCAGATCGCCATACGGCTGAACACCTCGACCGACCAATGTGTACAGGCGTCACTCGATCGGTCGCCTCAATCGACTGACTTCAGTCGGCCAACAATCAATTCTTAAATTCAAATTTTAATGCAAATATAACATAAATCTACACAATCGATTAGTCTTAATTTCATTAAGAATGGTTTTCATGAAATATTCATTGTTTCTCTAATTATACAAAACACGTCTCTCAAAAGTATGAGACAAAATTACGAATAAATGAACTTCTCCCTCGATTCTCCATACAAAATTTCAACCTAATTCTACTCTCACTTCGTTCACTCCTTCACTGTATCTCTCTGGGCGTGATTCACAAATGATAAATTATGATACAACAATGATGGATCTCAAAATATATAAATATATTTTGAAATAAATTACCTAACAAATAAATTATAGTTATATATATATATATATATATATATATATATATATATATATATATATATATATATATATATAACTAATAAACTATACATAATGAAAATATATATTTTATTTTTTAATAGTTAAATGATAATATTTGCTATGTGATATAAAAAAATTGGGTGACATAATTATGAAAGTAAACTATAGGACTCGTACGTATAAAATTAATTAAGTGGCATGCTCGTAAATTTTTCAAAATCCTTTATTTATTAAACTGAGACTTCCCAACATTCGTGCTAAGTACCCCGCGCCAGGCTAACCGAACGCATGGCCCACTATAGTTAAGCGCTCAACAATATAATGTGCGGTAGAGAATTAAAATTGAAATATTTTTTTTCCCTAAGAAAATTTTATCAAATAAAATGAAGAATAGACCGACAATAATATAAAAAATAAAATCCTACACGAGAATATGTAAATATATAATTTGCTTGATTATTCAAAAATTACACGAATTAAACTTCAATTTTTACATACATACATACTCTCTTTAACTATGGAAAGAATATTGCATCATGACTCCAGAATCTGTCACGTGTACAGACATACCCACCTTAATAAAAAAAAAATTAATTTAATGCATAGATGAACCTGTTTGCACACGTGACAGACCCTGATTGGAGTCGTGATGTAAAAATACATCAAGACTTCTAGTGTAATATTTTTTCCTTAACTATGCATGAAAATATGATTCAAATTTTAAAAGTTGAAAGAGTGATATTTTTTTTATGTCGATCGAAAGATATATATGATATAAAGAATTAGATGGTGTTCATGTATATAAATGCCCTTTTTTTTTAATTTAAATAGCATTAATTAAAAAAATTAAATAAATAAAAAAAAGAATTATAGAGAGAAGAAAATTACCTTTGCAGCCAAAACCTGAATGCCCGCATACTTTAGATCCCAACTAAACTCTCTGATGGCCCATTCCGTCCCACCGAAGCTAACGGCATTAGTGACCGCATAATCCAAATACTCCCTCCTCCCCGTGGCTCTGTGTAGCCACAAAGCTGCCCACAGAAGCTCGTCCATGTAGCCGCTCACCGACCCGTAATAGCTTCTCACCTTCTCCACACTCTTATCATAATTCCCTCTGTGCTTATCTCCAAACTCGAACAGCTGCAAATAATTTATAAAAGTGTCAAAATAATTGTCAATTATTTTAAGAATAAACACTAAAATTCTTAATAGGATCAAGAGAGTCTGAGACTATTTTGACACTTTACTGTTTATTTATATATTACCTGTCTCGCATGATGTAAAAGAAGATGAGAGTAACGAGGGTGAGATTTTCGGAAGACGATGGAGGCGGCGGCCATGGCGGCCGCCGTCTCTCCGGCGAGTTCTGAACCGGGTTTACTTGAGTCAATTTTGTAGGCTTGTCTTGGGGTTGTCATATCCTCGGGCCGTTGCCAGCAGTAGTGGTCAGTGTCACCGTCGCCCACCTAAATCAACAATATATAGAAATATTGAGCAAATTAAAGACTTTAAAGCATTGTACTTTGATTCATTATTGATTGGAATTTGAATTTAGATATGGGGAGAGTTGAATAGATTCTACAATGTAATTATTGCATACCATATAATTTATGTATTTATATATCTAACAATAAATAATCATTTTATTTTTTTATGACGCTCAATTCATTAAATTTATAGTTATAAAATGTTACAAATAAGGGGAATTTACACTTCTACCACCCCAATTCTTATGTATTTACATTTCTACCACCTAAATTTTAAATTTTGCAATAAAGCTATAAAAGTTTTCTTATCACATCAAGTGCATCTTTTTAGGCGTAGGTAATATAGTGTGAAGGTAAAAAATCAAACTCTAGGCATTAGATATGTAAATATATAGGGATGGTGACGTGGTATTTATGTAAATCTTCCTATAAATAAATATCATAATTTTTTATAGTAAAAGATCAATAAATAATAATTATATATAATGTATGTAAATTTTCTCTCTTTATCTAATAATTATTGGAGCACATTTGAAATTGTGCCCCATTGTTACACATTTGTTCTCACGTTAAAAGCTCTTCATACTCCAAGCTCATTGACCAAAAAATATTAATAATATAGACTTATAACGTATCGTAACGTGTCTGTACAGATGGATAGACAATAATCCTGTCACGTAAAATGCACACTGATGTGGCTGAATCATCATCATAATACAAGCATGAGGTCCCACTTCATCGTTCGATCTTTCATACAAATCAAAATTCAAAAAACTTATTTAAATTAAATTTAAAAAAACTAAGATTAAATATTTTGTGCACCTAATATGGATATAAGCCGAAATATTATATAATATTATCATCCATAATAATATCACAATATAATTAATAATATAATATTACCGCAATTTCATTGATTCTCACTTTTGCCAAAAAAAAAAAAATGCAAATAAAAGTGCATCGATCGGTGCGCACCTCAGCCCAAAGAACATTAGCCTCCGTATGCGCCTTGATGAAGTAATCGGTCCCCCACTTGATGGCCTCCAACACATACCTCTCCTCGCCGGCGGCGACTATTTCCTCGCGGTACTCCGCCGCGCTCCACGACAGCATCGTCACCGTAAAAGCCATCGGAAGACCGAACTTAACATGATCCCCTGCGTCGTAGTACCCTCCGATCAGATCCACCTGCAAACACACCGCACAACTTCACATTATCGTTTCTCACAACGCACAATCACAGAATCAGAGGAAAACGAAAACAGACTCCTTGCTGCAAGCCGTCGGAGAGGCCAGAGTGGTGGCGCCAGGCGGAGCGTTGGGTGTGAGGGAGATGGCCGGAGCGCTGCGATTCGAAGTAAAGGAGGGATTTTGAAAGGGCTGATTTGTAGTTGAAGGGCGCGGAGGTGGTGTGAATGGGGAGGAGGAGGAGGAGGATGAGAGGGGGGATGGTAAAAATGGAGGTGGAAACCATTGGGGGAGAAGAGGCGGAGTGAAGAGGGTGCAGGGATTTTAACAATTAGGGAAACAGGCCATGTGACTATATGGTGCTTAGAATGCACAATGTGCGGGAAATTTGGAGGAGGGGGCCAAAATGAAGAGAAAATATTGTGTGAGGAAGCTGCATTTCTGGAAGTCGGCCGTCATATCGTTATATAATTAATCGGCGTGGCGGCCAGTAATTAACTGTCAATAAGTATAAAAATGTAAAAATTTCGGCGTACTTTTTTTCAAAATGAATTGAAGAGAAGGGGAAGGGCAAGTGTTATGAAAATTGGAGCGAGAAAAATAGAAATAGACACAAACTAAATCTCAAAATCTTTTCTTTTTTGATCTTCCTGTGTCGATTTTCTTCGCCTTAGAACCTTAGCTCTAATACCAAATACACATCTATTTATAGATAAATCTCACATATAAATTATAAATACGCCGCTCTGCTCTGAGGATGTAGGCATCCTTACCGAATCTCATTAAATCTCTGTGTTCTTCTTCTGGATTTGTGTTTTGTTCGCCCTGAATTTCATAACAGTAAGAGGGATTCAGTTTTCAAATTTACTCTCTTCTTCAAAAAATTATTAGTGGCACGAATTTTATTTAAATTAATGTTATATATTAAGTTTGTATGTCATATTTTCTCGCAATTTTCCACGTCTAAACTCTTAAAGCCGTTTTATTGCCTTTATTATTATTGTATTTAAAATTTTCTGACATTTTCTTATAAAAAAAGGTTTTTCAGGAGAAGTATATAATAAATAAAATAGCAAAATATTAAAATTTAAATAAAAAAAAACATGCATTAATAAACGAAATATAATAAATTTAAGCCAATATTCAATAACTTTTTAACTATAGTTTATGCACCAAACTAATTACAAATATTTATGGTTTTGTATTCTATGTAATGTCTATTATTTGTGTGAGTAATAAAAAATTTACTTTTGGTAAATGCATTATGCGTTACATATTTTAATATGTATTTATTTCATTATAAATTTAATATATATATATATATATATATATATATATATATATATATATATATATCTTAGTTAATGAATTTCATAAATATTAATTTTGGAGTATATGTGCTCAGCACAAAATATGTAAATAATTATGAGGAATTTCGTGCCATTTAATTTGCATTGAGAATGACAAATATTTAAAGCCCAATCGGACCAAATGTAATTTAATTGGTGGTGTTTATAGCTCCACGTATTCTTTAATATGATATATTTCTAAAAGGATGTTTTACATACATATCATTCATATATATATATATATATATATATATATATATATATATATATATATATGTCTCATGACGAGAACCCGCGCTATGTGCTTAAACAAATCGAATCCCCCCGCACCACGGGTGGGATTCGAACCCCTGACATTCGGAGTCTTACAGAAGCCCCGCCCCACCAGACCAAGAACGCTGCACACACACGCGCGCGCACACACATATATGTTAACTTATTTAGGTATAAAAATGTGCATTTTTTTTTAAGTTGAAAAAGGATATTTTTAGTGTGATATGAAAGATTTGGATGATTTAAATGAAAAAAATAAAATTGAAGTATTAGATATGTAAATACATAAATATTGGGTGGTATGTATGTAAATGCCCCTTTATAAGAGGTGGACTAAGAGGTCAACCTACCCGGGCCCTAATTTGACTTCTATTTTTTTCCAAATTAATCAAATTTAAGTAACAATATTTGCGGAAAGCAATATATATTAATTTCCCTCAAATTATCGCTTTAATTATTATTAATTTGTTTGAGGCTCGGCGGAATTGCGGAATGAGTGGCGAATTGTAAAGAGTGGGAAATTAGGGTTTTGACGTTTTTTAATCTTAATATTGGCGGCATTAAGGCCCTAAACTGCATTCTATTTCATTCAAACTAATCAAGCGGGAAGACTGGAACATTCTCTTTGTCAAAAGTTTGAGGAAGGAAAAAAATAATAACAGTTAAATAGGATTGATGGGTCGGGTTCAGATCTGATACGAAATTAATTCGATCAAAATTTGATCGAAAACCTGACTTGAATATTGGAAGGTTCAAAAAAATCTGAATCCATCTTCAACACGACTGAACGGAAGCGTCGTGATTTTATATAGTATAGTAGTTATTTTGGATCAAATTTGTGTCAATTTGGACTGAAGTTGAAGTCAAGTTTTCGAGTTGGTGGATCACATTCAAATAAAATTTGTGTTAGCGTGTTAGTTTCGGGTCAATTTTTAGTTGGCGGGTCAATCTGAATCGAGCCTAAACAATTAATTGTGTTGTGATTTTTAGCCCGTGCTCGACCGAACAATTAATCTGATCAACCAACTTGAGCTTTCGAGTTGAGTTCAAGTAAATTTTGGCGTGTAAGGTCCATTACTAACATTACTAAACTATGTTACAAATTTATAGTTAAAGTGTCTGTGTACGGAATAATGTTTAAAGAATAGAACGTAAATGCGTGTACTTGTCTGTGAGTGAGAGTGATATATATATATATATATATATATATATATATATATATATATATATATATATATATATATATATATATATGAACATTAATCAAGAGTGATCAATAATATTGATTCTTCGTTATTGTATAACAGTGATATTACATTTTGACCTCTCATTTAAAGATGGTTTATATTGAGTTATTCAAGATATTTTATAAAATACCCAAAAAATTTTATAAAAAGTTGTCGGCTATGAACTACTTATATTGCATTAAAATGTAAAAAAAAAATTGAACTCATTTAATAAACAAATGGAACGCAGACAATAGAAACATCACGTGTTAAATTTTATTTAATAATACGCTATTCATCTAAAATTATAAGATATAATGTCAATCTTAAAAATATACGGAAGTGCATGCCAAATTTAAGAAAAGTAATTATTGTCCTAATGCCCGGCTATTACGCCGGCGCTTGACCGGCTAGGGCAATCCTGGTGGCAGATGCGGTGCGATTTATTGTCGGTGCAACTGCCACGTGTCACTTCAGGCTTATCTGGACAAAGCCTCCATTTATTAGAATTTCGGACGTCCTACTTTTTGTTTCAGTTCTGTTATTTTCTTTTCTTTATTATTTTTTTTCTAAAAATTCATGCAAAAAATATCCTTAATAATTGAATATTAATAATTAAGGCAAAATTTACACGCATGCCATACAATTCTTGTGTTTTTACATGTCTAACCTTCGGAATATTTTTACATCAGGACTTCGCACGTAGAGCTACGTGCGGAGGTTTGTAAAATCACGCCACATGACGCTCGTGGCAAAAAAATAACATTTAGTCAGAATAACACATGGAATATTCCCTCTGTAGTATTCATGTGTTATTGTGTGTTATTCAAGTGTTATTGTGTGTTATTCAGGTGTTATTTTGCTCCTAGAATATTCCCGGTGTTATAATAACATAATAATACATGAATAACAGATGAATAACCCGTGGGGGAATATTCTCTGCGTTATTCTGTTTTTTTTTCTTACACGAGCCACGCAGCGCGATGTTACTGGACTCCGCACGTAGCTCTACGTGCGGAGTGCTCATGTAAAAATTTTCCCTAACCTTCAAAGTTTTATATTTTTATATTTTATGCAAGAATTTCATATTTCACTTTTATACAGATAGTTATTGCACCGAGAAAGAGTCGTGACGATAAAATGGTATTTAACATCTTAATATTGCACAAAAAGTTAAAGATACAACACAGACATAATAGTTCTGAGTGGGATTCAAAATCTAGCATTTATATAAGTGTATCAACAAACTATCGAAGTGCCGACGACGTTAGTTGGTGCAACTTCTTTCTCGTTTTTTTTTTTTTTTTTTTTCATTCTAGAATATTTTCACGTAAAACATCTAGTTGTCTCTTAAATCTCTATCTGTTTATCAACAAAGGCTTTAGATTTATCTGCTGTCGAGAATTTTTTAGTACGTTACAATACCGACGACGTTATTTTTTTTTATGTTAGGTTCACGATTCGAGTGGTATGGATGTAAATATGAATTTTGAATGTTTAGAAATGTAAATACATAAGAATTGTATGTTATGCATGTAAATGCCCCATGATAAACCAATTAATCATAAATAATCAATATTTTATCCATTTTCTTATACCAGAAAATTCAAGTATGGATTTTTTATTATATGCATGATGCATGTGGTAGAAACAACAAATTAAAGGAATTTAATAAGTCATAAATTATGTGGTATTTTTTTAGAAAATAAAATAAATAATGAAATAAAGTAGATTTATTTTATATAATTCTTAATCTATTTGTATATTCAACATATAATTTTTATATTTACATTACATAATAAGTAAATATTTAATATTATATTAAAAAAATATTACTATTATTAATTTTGTACAGTTTTTATGACACCAAAGTATTGTTAATATAAATATCATATATTAGGGGTAGATATAAATACGTAGGAATTGCATGTCATGTGCTTAAATTTCAACTAAAATAGCAAAAGATCAGTTTGGGGCGGCGGTTTGGTGACAGTTTGACACGGTATCATGGTTTTGTTACGTTTGTATAAACTATGTTTTGATAGTCTTTTAAATAAGTTGTCACTAAAATGTACATTTTTTTATCGGTCCTAATTAGATGTGCTAGCAACTTTCTAGCTGTGATATGAACTTTTTCGAGCTACAGTTGCCCACACAGGAACTTATAAAAATGTTATTCTTTGAAACATTATTTTAGGGCCCATTTGTTAATGCAATCGGATCCGGATCGAATTGCACGTAGACCGTCTGGGCCGTGCATTTAATGCAACGATATGCGGTGGGGCCCTGTGTTTCCGATAAAATATCAAGTGCTTGCACGTATCTTGATGTAGAATTTTATCAAGAGAGCGTTGCATGGGATTGGCATTGAATTAAATTCTATCAACGACCCTTTGGCCCACCAACTTTTGAAAATGAAAAACATTTTCTTTTTGTGCATCAATTCATGACATTAAAATACGATAAATATAAATAAAAATAATTTAGATATTTTATATTTATGTAAATACATAAGTCACTATTGAATCCTAAATTGTCCTTTGTGAAAATACGCCTCTAGAGTTAGAGCCGAGCGAAAAATAAAGAGAGAGAGAGTAATCGAGGAAATTTCTGTATAGTAACGGGAACTGATCCTTTTATTCATCTTTTGCATCTGTTTATAAGGGTGTAATTGTACAACTATAGAAATGAGGGAATAGTTATGAAAATTGCCTTTAATATAATTTAAGCGTAATGAGTTACTACTAAATATGTATTACAATTTGAATGTAAATATGATGGTAACCGGTTGGTCGACGCACTTGAGTTCAATCTCTAAGCCGAGGCGAATGGTCGAGTGGTGATCGGGTATGCTAAACTATAAAATCAGTCGGTCAACAGGTTGCGATCGTGAGGAGTTAAGACGGTCTGGGACGTAGGCATGGTATGCCAACTGAGCCCCTATCATAGTGTGTAGGTTGATTCCGACCGAGCTATCGTTCGTTTGATGTTCGACTAGAATCATGTTCCTATAGCATGATACCTTGATTGTCCGACCATTGTTCAGAGTCGCTTGATCGCTTTGAGATTTTTTTTGACGGTTTTAGTGCATACATATTAGTTCTCTGAGTTTTTATGCTATTTGACAGCTACAAAAAGGACATGAAAACTGGTAAACAATTATTGACATCAAATCATTAATTGATTGAATAATTGACTTCTCTTAGGGTTCCATGCCCACAGCGCTCTATAAATTACCGTTAGCTTCCCCTCATATAACTAAGGAGCATTATGGTTGATAGTTTGAGCTAGATCATCGTGGATCCTCAAAGGCTGGCGAAGGCCGGCTTTTGGGTTCATCCTCTTACAAAGAAGAAGAAAAATATGAAAAAAAAGAAAAACGGTTACGGAGCGAACTAGCTTCGATTAATGTGGTCGGCTCGTCTGATGGCGCAGAGGTACAATTTCCAGAAACATTTCACCAAGAAACCACGATGTTTGGGCCTAATGCAAACATGACCGTTGAGGTTTGACGATACCCGACCGATGCGGAGGTTGCGATCGACCGATGCGGAGGTTGCGATCGGGGAAAAGGAGCATAAGGGTTTTGGCATCCACCTTTTTGTTTGCTACATACGCAAAACATTCTCATTGAGTAACACAATGTTATAATTGGGTTTTACACCATCATGGTCATACTCTAAGTTGATCGTGGTCAAACCAACATCATCACTGGTATCATCCGTGATGACGTCATTCCTGTGGCACCAGGCTGTATCTGGCTGATAAGATATTCCAATGACATAGACCATTGACGAGGTTGCTCCATATGAGTTCGTTCCTTAAGCTTAAGATATGGACAAATAAATTTCACAATTGGAACAGTTGTGCTCAACGACACATGTATGGTTCACCTTCTCGAGCTCTTTCGAGACACGTTTGCGACCCTTATGAAGGTCCTAAGATTGTAATTGCTCATATACGAGCCTCTGGAGGTTCCCACGAGGCTCGAAACCCCTTCGACCAACTTTTCTTGGAGTGAAAATTATATGGGGTCTGAAGTGAACAATTCTGATTTTGACATGACTAGACCTAACCAATGGTGTGACCACGCCTATATCGGGTGTGATTACGCTAAAGCCTCCACAAAGCACTCCAGATCCCTCCAGAGAAAGGTATGATCACGTCGGCCAGACAGAGTACCCGACATAATTATGCTGGGCCTCAGGCATAGCCACGCCGGGCGATCCACAACATTGTGAACAGTGGTGTGACCACGTTGGAGCCAGGCACGCTTCCGAAACCTGTTTAGTGATTATTAACCTCTGAACACTGGTTTCCTGCCGATTAGGCGGTCGTGACCAATGGTTCTCCTCCTTTTGTCGGGTTCTCCACCCTAAAATGGCATAATAAGCATTTTGGGACCATGCTAAATGAGAAAGTGGCTTATCCTTTGGCTAAGCCGTTTGAGGAGGTTTCACCAGGGGAAAGGGCCTCATTTTATTTGGATCGATAGCCATTGGACTTGGGAAGCTAAATAAAACTAAAGAAAGTTTTGGAAGAGGAGAGCTCGGAGATATCAGGGTTTCTTCTCTTCATTCTTCTTCTTTTTTATCATCATCATCATCTTCTTCTTCTACTTCCTTCCCTACAATGTTTCTCCTTTTTCGACTGTCGCCTCGTCGGAGAAGACAGAGGGAAGAGGGAGACCTTGGTCAGAGCTTCGTTGGAGTCTCCTTTAAGGGGAGAGTTCATTTATTCTTGAGAGAAGGATTATTGTCAGAGCTCGAGGCGTTGCCAGAATATCCTTCTTGAGGAGAACTTCATCCTTCTTGGGAGAATGACCTTCGCCGGTCCCCAAAACATTTTGGATTCTACCCACCTGATAATTTTTAATGAGCGTTGTAACAACGATTGCTTCATTTTACAGCTTCCCCTTTGGCGGGAGATCTGCATCAGTGAAAACGATTGAGGGGGGATAGGATGAATTCTATTGTAAGGGGTGACATAACTTACCTCCTTTGAATTGTACCTTTTTGGGTTGGATTGTCGGGGCAATCCTCTGCCTCCTCCAAAAATGGTCTAGATGAATCCATCCAAATGGATCTCGTTTGTTTGAAAGGGTCCATCTTTAGGCTCCTATATTGGGGCCTTGCCCTGTCGTTGTGTTCGTGCTCTGATGGCGATGAATTCATTTAGCTTGTCAGCCCTGATGAGCTCTTCCACCAAGTTCCAAAGGTGGCGGAAATCCTCTGTGTCTTGTCTGTGGACTCGATCATAGGCACAATACTTGCTGGGATGCATTTTTTAGGGAAGAAGCCTTCTTAAAGTAGTATTTATTTTGATGGACTAGACTATCTCAACCATTTGACTCATTCAGAGACGTCGACCCTTGCATTTCTTGATACACGTGTGGTTGCTCGTAGTATCAAGCCGACTCTGATCTGAATGGTACAACTGCCCTTTGTTGCCTTAATCACTCCCTCGACCTTCCCGGGGGTTAAGAGTTGTCGGTGAGTTGGCCACTAGGTGCTCGATCATTCTTTGTCCTCCTATCATCTTCCCGGCCTTTTCGCTTCTGCGACCGACCGTCAGACGCCCCCAGTTTGGTTTCCGGAGAATCCATGAGGTCCTCCTCAGCAGCAATATGTTCATTGACCAATTCCAGGACCTCCGTGAAGGCCCTTGGCCTGAGTAGGTTCAGATCGTACCTGAACCGCTTACTGTAGATCCCCTGTTTCAGATCAATCTGGGTGATGAGTGGTTCCAAGTTATTCACCTCCAGCATTTTCTTTTAAAAACGGGCAATGAAAGCACATAGGATTTGTTCTCTCCATCTTGATCTGGAGTAGGGTTTCCTCAGTTTCTTTACATTCGAAAAATGCCACTGAAAGTGCTTTTGAAATTCAAAGAAGGACAAAATGATACCATCCGACATGCTATTGAACGATCAAAGTGTGGCTTCTTCCAAAGTGGTCAGAAAAAGCCGACACTTCATGGCGTCATCAAACCACAAAGCCCAAACCAATGACTCAAAAGAATCAGGTGATCGAACGTGTCACTCTTTCCTTTATAGGAGTCAAAGTGAGGAATTCTTAACTTTGCCGGAGGGTTGGCCTCCAGAATCCTCCGAGAGAAAACATTACCCACCATTAGCCTGGTGGGGGTTCCCCCTCGGACCTCTCGATGTCTGACGATCGGCGTAGATCCCATGTTGTCAGTGTGCTGGCGTCTTCTTGCCATTTGTTTGGTAAGTCACCGACATGTCCGCAGGGCACCGCTTGGTTGGGGGGGGGGGACTCTAGGGTGGAGCTCCCTGAGATTCTCTCTCCAAAGGTGGCGGTTGGAGGTTTTTTTAGGTTAAGACCGCTTAGAGGGCCTCAAATTAGTCCATAATCTGTGCTCGCAGTAACTGGACCTCTTCTTGTATATCTTGATGCATCATTTATTTAGTGAATTCCATGTGTATTTCGTCTCTCCGCAAGGATTCTCTTCGTAGTTGACTCTGCATCTTGTTTGGGGCATGTCCACGCTCACCGCACCACCTTTCAGGAAGTTGAATCCTAAATTGTCCTTTGTAAAAACACGCCTCTAGAGTTAGAGCCGAACGAAGGAGGATGAGAGATAGAGTAATTAAGGAAATCCCTTTAGAGAAACGATCAGCGGTCCCTTTATTCTTCTTCTTGTCCTCTATTTGTAGGGGCGTATTGTACAATTATAAAAATATGAAACTATTATAAAAATCGTCTTTAGTACAATTTAATCCTAATTATTTACTACCAAATATGTATTACAGTTTGAATGCAAATATGGTGGTATCCGGCTAGTCAATATGCTTGAGTTCAATCTGAAGGCCGAGTCGACCGATCGAGTGGCAGTCAAAGTAAAAACTGATCGGTCGACGGGTTGTGGTCGGGTGTCGCTCATGAGAAGTTAAGACATTATAAGACTGAGTCCCTCGTCATAGTAAGACGGTTGACTCCAACCGAGCTGTTGGTCATTCGATGACCAGCTGGATCATGTTCTTGTAGCTTGATGCCTTGATTGTCCAGCCATCATCCTGAGTCGCTTGATTGCTTTGAGATTCATGTTACATACTCGCACTTTGAAATATTTTATAAATGAGGAAAATTTGTGATTCTGAAGCAACGATCAGCATAACTTTAAAATAAATGATTCTTCTCCATAAAATAATGATCACAGCTAAAGAAAATAACTGTTCCTCATCAATAACAATTGGGTTGGAGAGGCATTTGTTATGCATTTTAAACACTCAGCTTTTATAATGTTCATTTATATACACACCACCCAATTCTTATGTATTTGCATATCTAACACCTAAACTTTACATTTTACATTAATAACCCAGTTGCTCACTCTTACATTAATATAAATCTTCATGCATCAATAAGATTTACTACTATCCATATTAACATGCACCATACCATATTGTTATTTTGAATATAACAATCCAAATTTCAAATGTGTTATGCGGAAACAAAGTCAATGATGGCCTAATGAAAAATAAAATTATTTTATTAAATGCGATAAAAACCAATGTATTTATTTATTTTTTTATATTTTCAACTGATTCATTTTATCACATAAAAATGATCATTTTATATTTGCATCAAGAAAAAATAAAAAGGACTATGGTTCTCAAAAAAATTATAGCGACATATATTTTGGATTTTGATATTTTATTTTCTCACTATATTTGTTGTATAAATTTCACCTATTTTTTAAGAACTTCTAAGACTCTTACTAATAACACAACTAACACGTTTCAAGCCGGCCTCAATTGAATAGATTCACCAAAAAATTAGCTAACTTTTCTTTTTGGGTCCTCCGAACGGAAAATTATTTCATACGGACAACGTACGCAGTGCTGCGTACGGATAGCACAAATAACCACCTAATAACCAGCTAATAAACTCCGAGATGGTGTATTTCATGATTATCGGGAGATTATTAAGAGGTTATTGCTGTATTATTTTGAATAACCAGCGAATAACCTCCTAATAACGCCCCAATAACCTCCGCGGTGTCACTTTTATATTTTTTTATCTGTTATTCAAGGTATTGTAAGATTATTGGAAGATTATTTATCAAATAATGCTGCAATAACTTCCTAATAACCTGCCAATAACCCCCGCAGTTTCATTTTAATGTTATTCAAGGAGTTATTATAAGTTATTCGTTGGTTATTGTATGGTTATTTACGGTATCCGTATGCAGCGCTACGTGCGTTATCTGTATGAAATAATTTTCCCCTCCGAACAATGATAAAAATTAGGGTATATTTTGTGTGGCCGCAACAAATTAAAAATATTTGTAAATGTAGTGAAAAAAACTTCTTAAAAAGATACAGTGATAATTATAAATATATCTGTTTTTTAAAAGATAAGACAACAATTTTCCGCCACACTTTTAACTGGTTAAATTAAAAACCACTTCTTTGTCGAACAACAGGAAATCAGTTTCCCAAATAGAACTGTTGTGACTGTAACACAAAGCATACGAAAAAGTTGTCCCAAATAAAACTTTAGTTTATTTTCTTTACTTTTTCCATTTTTGAAAAATTTTAAGTGCAATAGAGGCAGAAGCAAAACCATAAATACAACTCAATAATGATAGTTGTCAACAACCCAATTTATGACAATGCAGATCTATCCTTCAAACATAAAAAACTCTAGCCATTATTGAAGCCATTATTGATATAGGGACTTAGAATTTTATTATTTAAACTTCTCAAAACATTCAATATTACAAATTTCACACATAAAATTTTCTATTTACATTTATAACAACATGTTAACAGAGTTAGCCAAACATCACCCCTCTGCTGACTACCAGACAGCTAGATCCGACGAGGTGAATTGGCATGAGAATTTGAGTTAGGCAGAGACGCCTCGAAGCAGCATGAGATCGGCACCAGCTAGTAGTATGAAATGGTGCCTCAAAGGAGAATGATGGGGATGGAGGAAACAGAGAGGCGTTATTTTTGCGGTTATTCTAATATTTTTAGTGCTATAAATGTAAATAGAAGAGTTTATGTGTGAAATTTGTAATATTAAAAGTTCTGACTGCTATGTATGTAAGTTCCTCCTAAAGTAAACATGAATAGAAAACAATAAATTGTTGCATTTTCAATGACATCCAAGCGAACTGAAGAGATGAGGTTGAATGGTTAAAATCAATGGCTACAGATTCAGAGTATAGCTAATTATTTATTAGAGTTTCAATACATCTCATTCAATTTATTGACTAACAAAAAAAGCTAACAGAAATGAAGAAATAATTAAGAGAAATTCTGTGATAACTGAACATGAACTCACAGATTTTGCTTATTCAATTCAATGGAAGGAGAAGCCATTCTTTCATTCCACTCTGCAGGCATCAACTGAAAGCTGTCTCCGTGCCCTGCAGCACCTTGAGTTTACTGGCAATTAGCCTTTTTTTTTTTTTTGTGAATCAGTCTTTAGGTAGTACCACAAAAAAGTTTTGTTGCACAGAGAATGATGAGCATTATCAGTGCTATCATTATATATTGCTATGTTTAGGAAGATTTACATACAGACCCACTCAAGTCATATGTATTTAAATATCTAACACCTAAACTTTAATTTTTACACAAATGCCACATTATCTGTACATTAAAAGGTGTATCTCACTTTTTAAACGTGACATGGAAGATTTAGGCGGTATAACTGTAAAAATAAAGTTTGAGATTATCGTGGTTTAATGGTTCTATATTGTTTAGATGATTATTATGGATTATAATAAACATTAGACTAATATGAAAGTATAGTTCGACCATCCACTTCTACGTTTAAGTCCAAACCGCAGAGAATGACCATGATAGTTATAAGCACATCATGCTAAAATAACTCCTGCAAATTAGGCAAAAAACAGAAACTAACTTCTAAACTCCTAAAGACTAAAGCAGTCTAATCAACACATTCTAAAGTGCTGCTATTATTTTTTGTCATTGTCGTTTCTCTTAAACTGATGTTTTCAAACATAACAATGGTTTAAGAAAACTCAAACCTTGAGGCGCCATCCCTCAGATAATGTTATTTGAGCAGCAAACACTAAAGCACCCTGAGCTTCTGAAATGGAGAGGCTTTGTTAAAATATCAGCAATTCACTCTTTCTCCGGTAAACGACTTTAATAACTCCATTTGTGAGATCTCTCAAAAAATGATACTTCAAATCTATATGCTTCCCTGGATTATGTAGAACAGAATTCTTTTAGAGCTTTATTGCTAAATTGTTTTCACAGTAAATGAGGCAAGTCCAACTGTAGCTCCTCAAGAATTTTCAACTAAATAGGTTGACAAGCACATGATGTTACTACAACAAATTCAGCTTATGTTGGGTTGACAATGTCATGAATGGCTGCTTCTTTGACAACCAAGAAATAGTTCATGTTCTTGGCATAAAAAAAACGCTTGGATGTACTTTCTACAATAATCAGAATCTCCTAAAAAATCACTTATCTGTCAAGTACAACAAATATGACTTATCACCCTTTTTGAGTTCAAGATTTACATAACCAGAAGGTTGATCGATAAATACATGTTCCAAAAAATCTCCAAGATGAACGTGAACTAAACCTAGAGCTGAAATACAATCAATGATCTGATTGTGCCATGCCTTGCAACTAGGCAAATACTTCCTTACAATCAACACCGAAATCTTGTTTAGCCCTTGGCCACCAAGCATGCTATGTAATTGTTCGATGTCACCATTCTCTTGTAGCATTGTCTTCCAAACCCACTTCACAGCAATTATTTTGTGCCGTTTAAGTTCTTTCACAGCATTATACCGTTGGATTACAATCTACATGAGTTCCATTGTGAGGATTCTCATGCGCATCAATTGTTGGAGCAAGGTGTTGCTACAGTAGGTTTACTTTAACGCGCATCTTCTCCATATAACTTAGTTAGAATTGGCTCTACAACTAGGGTTGTAAATGAACAATGCACTCAATGAACAACTCCAGCCCCGCTTGATTCAGAATTAGTAAATAGACAAACTTAAATAATTCTTAAAACTTGAATTTTAAATGAACTAAACATGAACATAGTGGAAGTTGTTCAACAAATAATTTGTTAAATACTCGATATTAAGCTCGAATATAGCTCATATCATATATGATATATTATTTAAATAAAATTTAATTAGCTAGAAATCATTTAATTCTAAATTTAATAGTAATATACTATTATATCAATAATACTTTTAGATTAATTTTTAATTATATATTTATTTTTTTTATTAATTATTAAGTATTTGAGAATTAACATGATGGAATTCTGAAATTGAATATCACTTTTGTTCATTCTTTTTTATTACCTTTGATCCGATTTCCTTAGATTTTTCTCAGTTATTTCTACAATTGATGAATTGTTTTTCACATTATGAGTTACTTTGCAATACTATTTCATTTAATTTATTTTGCTCTTGTTTCAATATTTTTTTCTCTATCTTGGAATTCATTTTTGTGACAATATATCTATTATAAATACTAGATGATAACATGTGGGTTTGATGCGTGCTAGAAAATTCGCGGCGGTAGAGTAACCAATTATCGTTTTAGCGTTGTACGAGAATTCAGCACACAATCAGGTGAAAGATAAACAACCAGTATGACACGGAAGTTTTTACGTGGAAAACCCGTAAAGGGAAAACCACGGGCGCTTGGCCAGTTGCGAGAATCCACTATTGATAGAAGTTTACGGAATCCTCGTCCACGGACGGGAAAGGGTAATTATGTGATGTAGATTACGACGTCGGACCGACGTATATGGATGATGGTGGTGGACGACAATCGACGGTAGTCGCGGCGATCGACGGTGGTCCACGACGATCGACGGTGATCGACGGCTATCGGCGATGATCGACGAGTTGTCGGCGATCATGCAAGTTGCTTCTTCTCCTCGAGTTTTCGGACTCACTTCTTTCTCCCCCTCTCATCTGAAAGTTGGGGTCTATTTATAGAGTTTTGGGTGCAATTAATGCAGTCATTTCGATCGGACGGTTCAGAAGGCTTCCCTCGATCGGACGGCGTTTAAGGGGCATTTGATGGCCTTAGCGGTGTCGGAATTGAGTGATCTTGGGCTCGTTGGATTCGTCTTGTCGAGACACTCGATTCTAGTATGGGCTTGCTAGTGTCGGCATCCATTTGACCTTCCAATATGTCTGAAAAGCTTCCAAAAGTGGTTTAATAACTCGATCTGGAACGATTTGACTCGGATTAGTTTAATTTTTATATCATTAGGTTCGTCTCGTTGAGTCGAACAGTTTGATTATAAGTTTGCCGAAATCATAGCTCTGGATGACTTTTTATCAAGATCTGAATGTTTCTTGCTCAAAAGATTGCATCGAGATCCGTGTCATGCCTTGAGATCCGTGTCAGATAATGAAAATTTGTTGATGCCGTATCAGTTGCCCCCCTATTTTCGGGCAAGATCATTTTTGTGGTGTGGCCCGAAAATATTTAGATTCAGAGCTTCATTTCGTTGCATAAAAGTAACATTCTTAAACTTTGCTTATAGATAAGAATAAAATAAACCTTTATATATAAAGAATAGTGTTTTTAGTTTAGTTGGTTGTTCTTCTTTTCACGTGGGAGGTTGAGGGCTCAAATATCTCTCATGACATTAAAATTTTTACTTGACCCGAAATCCAAAATAGTTGCCAGAAAAACTGAAAATATATAGTAATGAGCTGTTATTTTTTTTTTATTTTTTTTAAAAAACAACTGTTTTCTTTAATAAAGAACAGTTTTTTTTTTAATATAAATAAACAACTATTTTTCCTTTAATGAAAGCAGTTTTTTTTTCTTTAATAAAGAGCAGTTTTTTTTTTCCTTTAATGAAGAGCAGATTTTTTTTTTTTTTTTTAAGGAAGAACCGTTTTCTTTTTTTAATAAACAACCATTTTCTTTAATGTAGAACTGTTTTTTTTAATAAACCGTTTTTTTTTATGAAGAGTCATTTTTTTTAATAAATAACAATTTTTTTCTTTAATAAAAGTTGTTTTTTATTATTTTCAATAAACAACAATTTTTTTTAATAAAAAGCTGTTTTTTTAATGAGCATTTAATGACCAAATGCTTTTTTGAGCCTATAAATAGACCCAAAGGAGATGGGTAGAGGTGCCGCGGCGCGTTGCGGAAGAGCGTCGTGGTGGCACGTTGTGGCGGAGCATCGCGGCGCAGTAGCGCGTTGCGGTGGAGCGTCGCGATGCGGCGTAGCGTCGCGATGGGGCGTCACGGCGGCGTGGTGTCGCGGTGGCGCGTTGCGTCGGGGCGTTGTGACAAAACATCGCGGCGGCGCGTCGCGACGGTGCGTCGTAGCGGTACAACGCAACGACGTGTTGCGGTGGTGCGTTGCGGCGGAGCGTCGCAGTGGCGCGACGGTGCGTTGCGGCGAGTCGTCGTAGCGGCGCGTTGCGGCGATGCAATATGACGACGTGTTGCGGTGAAGCGTCGCCTTGCGACAGTGCTTCACGGTGATGCGTTGCGGCGACGCGTTGCAGCGATGTGTTGCAGCGAGCCGTCGTAGCGGCGCGTTGCGGCGATGCAAAGCGACGACATGTTGCGATGAAGCGTCGCTTTACGACGGTGCTTCACGGTGACGCGTTGCGGTGGAGTGTCGCGGCGGCGCGTTTTGACGGAGCGTCGCGGTGGCACGTCTCGGCGGAGCGTCGCAGTAGCGCATAGTGACGGAGTGTTGTGGCAGCGCGTCGGGGTGACGTGTTGCAGCGGCACAATGTAGCAACTTTGCGGCGAGGAGTTGCGGTGGCATGTTGTAGAGGCTGTTGCAGCGACGCGTTGCCACAGAGTGTCGCATTGCAGCGGTGCGTCACGGTGATGCGTCAGGGTGCGCGTTGTGGCGGCCGTTGCGGCGACGCGTTGCCGCGGAGTGTCGCATTGTAGCGGTGTGTAGCAACGACGCGTTGTAGTGGTTCGTCGCGACAGGGTGTTGCAGCTTCTTAATTGTGTAAAATTCTTCCAAGGCTCGTAGCTTTCTTTGGAATTTTATACACATGTCTTTTGAGGCTTGTAACCTTCAGTGGACTTTGATGTACACGTGCCTCTATGAAGACTTGTAGCATTCCGAGGTCTTTGATGTATCCGTGCCTTCGATGCTTGTAGCCTTCGAGGCTTTGAGTGTACCGTCGCCTCATGAGGCTTGTAGCTTTCTGAGGTCTTTGAATGTACATGTGCCTTCTGAGGCTTGTAGCCTTCTGAGGTCTTTGAATGTATCTGTGCCTTCTGAGGCTTGTAGGCTTCTGAGGTCTTTGATGTACCTGTGCCTTCTGAGGTCTTTGAGTGTACCTGTGCCTTCTGAGGCTTATAGCCTACTGAGGTCTTTGAGATACCTGTGCCTTCTGAGGCTTCTAGCCTTCCGAGGTGCTTTGAGTGGAGACCACAGTCGACCACTTGCTCTCACGGAGTCTTTCTAGTGAGGACCACATCCCTACTAGCTTCCCGTCGAGGCCTGCTCTTGGGCTCGTCTTCCGGGGGCATAGTAACTTCTCGTTGAGTCTAGCCTCTTGGGCTCGACTTTCGGAATGCCGTATCTTCCGTCGAGTCTTGCCTCTTGGGCTCGACTTCGAGGAGTATAGCACCTCTTTTCATCGATAGGACTTTCTACACAAAATTCTTTCATGAGAAAATAAGAAAATTTAAATGAAATGACATTTTAAAGCAACGTAAAGATTTTGCTAAAATTAAGAGTTTATAAGCCAGTTTTTACTCGGATAAGATGAGTTGGAAGTATACTTCTCATTCGATAATTCCAACGATTCTGTTTTGATTTCTCTCACATTGTTCTTGTAAGTAACGACCCAGGTGACCTTGGCATATCAGACGTTCAATTTCTTCCTTTAATTGAAAACATTTTTCTGTTGAATGTCCTTTTGCACGATGAAAATGACAATATTGAGACTGGTCTCCACCATTTGGATTTCTTAATGGCTTTGGCCACTTGACAGTCTCTTCATCCTTGATGGCTATTAAGATGTTAACACGAGACGTGTTGAGTGGCGTGTATTTTTTTCGATCGTTGTTCATGACTCCCTGCGGTCTAACTTTTTTCGCTGTAAAATTTGATTGGCATCCTCAGCGTTATTCTTATACTTGCCCCCCAATCGCTCAAATTGTTCCTTGTGAGCAATGATGGCCTCATCTGCAGAGATTTGTGCCTCAATACAGTGTATAAGGTCAACATAAGTATGAACTCTCCCGTATCAGTGATGAGTAGAAGGGTCCTGGGCGGAGTCCCCCAAGAAAAACTCCTCTTAGTAACTCGGATCTACTCCCGAAATCTGTCGGGCTTCAGTAGAAAACCTGCGGAAGTAGTCCTTAAGCGATTCTCCTTCACTTTGACGAATTCCTGATATATGGGATGAATCCTTGATGATTCGTCGATTTGTTATGAATTGCTCCACAAATTGTCTGGCCGGCTCGTTAAAGGTGTTTACAGTGCCTCCCGGCAGAGAGTAGAACCAGGTTCGAGCTTGTCCCTTAAGAGTGGCAGGGAACACCTGACATAGAAGGGCGTCAGATGCACATTTCTCGTAGGACGCTGATTCAATGGTAGACGATTTTCATTCATCGGCGGTTTTTGGGTCCCACGTAAAAATTATAAGATCTGCAGTTGAGCCTCCTCCATTCTTCGCATGCGTTCTTCCATAGAAGGACACGAAACCCCCTCGTTTGCGGGGATAGCGTGTTCCGGGACGGGAAGATGAAGAAACATATCGCCCTTGACTACGTGACGGTTCCCGGAAAGATGGGTGTTGGAACGAGTCGCTCCGTTGTCCCGAGTATCGTTTACGTTTGCCATGTAGGAAATTGAAGAAGTACTTCAGTGGTGGGATTGAGAGTTTCCCACAGACGGCGCCAAACTGATGCGTCTTTGGAAAATTCGCGGCGGTAGAGTAACCGATTATCGTCTTAGCTTTGTACGAGAATTCAGCACACAATCAGGTGAAAGATAAACAACCGGTATGACACCAGAAGTTTTTACGTGGAAAACCCGTAAAGGGAAAAACCACGGGGCCTGGCCCAGTTGCGAGAATCCACTATTGATAGACGTTTACAGGAATCCCTCGTCCCACAGACGGGAAAGGGTAATTATGTGATGTAAATTACAACGTCGACTGACAGCATATGGATGATGGTGGTGGACGACAATCGACGGTGGTCTGCGGCGACCGACAGTGGTCCACGACGATCAGCGGTGATCGACGGCTATCGGCGATGATTGACGACTATCGGCGATGATGCAAAGCTGCTTCTTCTCCTCAAGTTTTCAGACTCACTTCTTTCTCCCCCCTCTCATGTGAAAGTTGGGGTCTATTTATAGGATTTTGGGTGCAATTAATGCAGTCATTTCGATCGGACGGTTCATAAGGCTTCCCTCGATCGGACGACGTTTAAGGGGCATTTGATGGCCTTAACGGTGTCGGAATTGAGTGATCTTGGGCTCGTTGGATTCATCTTGTCGAGACGCTCGATTATAGTATGGGCTTGCTAGTGTCGACATCCATTTGACCTTCCAATATGTCTGAAAAGCTTCCAAAAGTGGTTTAATAACTTGATCTGGGCTTGATTTGACTCGGATTAGTTTAATTTTTATATCATTAGGTTCGTCTCATTGAGTCGGACAGTTTGACTATAAGTTTGCCGAAATCATAGCTCTGGATGACTTTTTATCATGATTTGAATGTTTCTTGCTCAAAAGATTGCATCGAGATCCGTGTCATGCCTTGAGATCCGTGTCAGATAATGAAAATTTGTTGATGTCGTTTCAGGGTTAATTCACTAGCTTATATGATTTATTCAAATGTTTATTTATTAAAATTTTTTAAATTATTAATTGTCTTTTTTATCAAAATCTAGATACTCGTTTGAAATTTTTGCCCGTTCATTAACTTGTTTAAATACTCATTTACTTATCATAAACAAATCAAGTACAAATCAAGATCGAAAATTGAAAATTTTAAACAAGTCAAGCTTGAACAATATGTGAAAGCTCGACACAAACTCAAACTGAACATAAACAACTTATAATTTCACCAAGCCAAGTCCAAACTATGATATACTCGGCTCGACTTGGCTCGATCACAGTTGGCTCCATTCACAAACTGGATAGTGTTAGGATTGTGAAAATTTTAAGACTTACACTGATCATTAACACCAAGAAAAATTCATGTTTTCTCCCTCATCATCCAACTTTTTCCTCTTCTAGTCTAGAATATGGGTACATACAACATACCCAAAATGTTTGAAGTGATCAACAATTAATTTTTGCGAGCTCCATGTTGAGACACTTCAGCCTCAAGCTTGTTTCATCCTTAACCATGATTTTCAACTTCTTAAACACCTTGATTATATCTTATTTATATTGAAAAAAGTGTACTTATACCTTTCTGGTGAGATCATCTATGAATGTGATAAATTAGTTCATACCGAAATTAACCAAAATCACAACAGAGAAAGCAAATAAACCATTACAATCAACACACTTGAAAGGACAAATACAATAACATGACACCTGGAAATTTGAAATAACAATAGGTACAACACAAACACTCAAACTATAGTTGGATCGGGGTGTGGTGGTGGTGGTCAGCAAAGGCTTGGAAGGTGGCGAAGTGGTGGACGAGACGGTTGACAAGCAAAAAACTGCACGACAATGGTTTCCAATGGTTCGGGTTGCAAGCAAGAAAAGGGATTGATGTAGGCGGGTTGTGCGACAACGGCAAAAATGCGGTCAGTCCGGTGCAGCCGCGACAAGAGTGCAACCAGTTTTGGATGCCAATAGTAAGGTGGAATGGGTGGAGCGAGGGTTCGAGATGGCGAAAACTAGTTGGAAGGGGGAGGGCGCTGTTTCTGGAGGCGGCAACAAGGTGAGAGGAAGGATGGATGCTGAGAGTCGGAGAACTGCAAGGAAGACAACTACATGAAGCTATTTGGGCAACTGCAACTAGGGAAGATGACGTTGCAACAAGGTAAGGGGTGCGGGGGAAGGTTGAGGATAAATACTCTCTTGGGAACGAGCTTCAGTCAGAAAACCGTTCGACCCTTGGAAGAATGTCACCTTAGACGAGCTATATACAGAGTACTGCCCGCTTTTGGATATAACCCTATAAGGAAGAAATCAGGAAACTAACGGTTTTCCTAATCACAACTATGAAAAACTACACTGTAATGCAAAAATAACATACTTATAGGACTAGGGTAACCAAGGGTAGGGTTCCCTCAGTTAGGCGACAAAACCATGGCAAGGAGGGATCGCCCAACCCCTAAGATCCCCTGTGTTAAACCGGTTCGGACGCTGATGGATTGAACCGGTCCAAGCAGTGCTGGTTGCGGCGTCACACATTTGTGAGGCAAATTGCAGGAGACACTCCACATCAGTAGTGGGAAACTTCAATAGACTGAACTGGAGTAGGACATTATAGGTCAATATGCACTAAAACTCCGACTTCTAGGACTTCACATTGACCTACATTTGGAGAAAAATATTTCTTTTGCTTGTCATATAAAAAGTATTCACATAAATGTAACTATAAAAACTTCAAACCCTGAAGTTTATTTTTATAAAGTAGAGACTTCATACATTTTTTGCTCCTATGATCAAGTCTGTGATACCAAAGACTTGCATCGACCTTTGTTCTAACAACATCAACAAATTTTGTCATCTCATTAATAAGTAAAAAATACATTCAATTTCCGCCCGAGTCGACACAATTGCCCCCATATCACCTTCCAAAAATCACCTGCGAAAATACTCGCGTACCCTGACTTTGTCAGCTGACTCATTGAGATCAGATTTCTCTTCAAATTTTGAACATGTCTAATTTCATTAAGCTTTCAGACTGTTTCATTTGACAACTTGGTACAACATCACTCTTTCCTACGATATTGTATGCCTTTTTATCTCCCAAATATATCTTTCCTAAAATAATCTGATTATAGTTTGTAAACACCTCTTTGTTGGGGCATGCATAAAAGTAGGCATATGAATCTATTATCCAAGATGCAATACTGGCTAAGGATAAAACTAGGGAGTCACCTTGCATTTCACCTATGGAGATATTTATAGAGAGATACCTATCTTGGCCTCCACCACCACTCTTTCATGGTGCTCTATAGTCCTTGAAATTATTTATCTTCCCATACTTCCAACATTCACTGCTATTTCATTTTCCTGACCAGAACATTCCTCTACTCAACTTGAATTTATCTATGCATATATTTTTGTCTAGATTTCTTCCTCTATTCTCAACATTTAACACAAAACTTGAATATTCACTGCTTGTTGCCTTCTTGCGAACTCCTTCATTCAGCACTAATCATGCGATGTCATCGAAGTTCAACTTCACCTTACTTGAAAAGCTACCCACCGCCATGACCAATCAATCCTAGTTGTCTGACAATGAAGATAGAATTAATAGTGCTGTGAATTTATCATCAAATTTAATGCCCACAAAACATAATTTATTAGTCACATTGTTGAAATTGTTCAAGTGTTCAGCCAACGAACTACCTTCCACCATATTTATATTGAATAACCTTTTCATTAAAAGAATTTCATTTGATGTTGAAGATTTTTTATACATTCTTGTCAGTGATGTCATGACATTTATCGTATACTTTTTTATTCACTACGTTGAAAATAAAAAATGAAAAAAATGAAAAAGTAAAAGACAAATCAAACCTATGGCTCTTCGATCAAGCACTTTTCATTTTGCATAGTCATAAATTCAAGCTTTTTATTTATTTGTTTCGGTGGCTATTACAGCTTCTTTTTTTCTATGCAACAAATCTTTCACTTGTATTTTCCAGAATGCAAAATTCGATCCACTGAACTTCTCCGAATTATACCTCACTTTCTCAATTATTGCTCTCACTCAAATAAAAGGTCTTTGAAAAAAAGAAATCCCTCTCTAATACCCCTCGTTGGGATGAAAACTTAGGATTTTATCGATTCACAACCAAAATTACGCTGTTGGAAACATACAAATTTGAGAGATCCAGAATAATAAATTGAAAAGAAGCAAGCAACAAAAATATTAAAAAAAAAAAACACAAAATATTTAACATGTAAAAATTTGAGATCGATAAAAATTCAAAAAGGAACACCACATCAAAATTTCACAAAAAAAAAGTAAACTTGCATAGAATTATAATGTTTAGATCCACTCTCTACAACATTGAAACTTACAATACTTCATGTTCCTTCCTCTCTTGATTTCACAAAAGAAATTTCTCGACAAAATTCACTTTCTCAACACAGATGCTGCTCTACACCTATTATGCACCGTCGAAAATACACCGCGAGAGAGAATATGATCCTTCGTGAAAGAAAGGCTTACCACTCCTGGCGTCGTAGCGTCACTCGTAGTGCTGACTTTCCGCTTGCTTGGGTTTGCTCAACGAAGAGTAGCCCCTAGGCACCCATCAATAGCACAGGAATTCCAATCGCTATGTTTTTGGATCTTAAATGAGCAACACTTCGAGGGGTAGGGGACTCCGGTCCTCTAGACACTCCCTCCCAATTGTTATGCTTTTTGACCTAAAAAGAGCAACACTTTAAGGGGTAAGGGACTCCGGTCCACTAGACACCCCCACTCTCTCCTTGGGCATCGGGATTGCTTTGCAGAGCATTGGAATGTTGGGTGCTACTGCAAGCAATCAGGCTCCAAAACACTAACAATATTTTGAATAGAATTTATGATTGTTTGAATAACAAACTTTCACTTTCCATAACATAAACTATATGATCATTATTCAATTTCACATCACAACCAGGATCTTCTAATTTAGACAATGCATTTTTTTTTGCACCAATATTATTGTATACTGTTGATCTCATTTTTGATGAGGTCTTCTCTTCTTCTCTTTAGTACTCAGGATCTAGCCTTAGGCCTTTCCTTTGACTATCTTAGAGGACTAGAATTGGGATCCACCACTTAGAAATTCAAACCACTTCTTAACTCCCTGCAAACTCCACAAACTTGATTGTAGACCCCCAATCACCTAGAGGGTTGAGATCAAATGTGGAAGTTTAAAAGATGAGTTCCTATGGGACTCTTTGGCCTTAGGACCGCCTCTGGTGGCCCTGGTCTAAGTGGAGGGCCGACTTACACACACACTACACTCATACACTACACTTCCATACACCTCCTAAAACCCCACCTATACCTAACTTGACCTCCCGACTCATGTAAGTGATTCACATGGATGGTCCTTAACCCTAAGCCCTTAGCTAAGAGGGTTAGGAACAACATAGTGAATGCCTCGAACGAGTCCCTTCATGGCTCATATGGGCTTGATGTGGCTTCATGGCTCAACCAAAATGATTTTATTCCACTTATATTCACCAAATCTTCAATTTTCCAAATTTTCAATTTTCGACTCCGGGACCCTACACCCGCCTAACCTACCAAAAGCCCTTGAAACTACCCAAAATTTTCAAAATCACCTAAATTACCCAAAATTCCTAAAGACCAATCCTAAACATTTCCTCCCCACTCAAATTGATCATCCATAACCAAAAATACCAAAAATTCCAAAAATACCTCCCAATACCCTCCAAATACCCAAAATACCCTCTTAGCCAAAAAATCCAAAAATTCAGAAAATTCCCAGAAAATTCCAAAAAATCCCAAATATTCCCAATTTCATTTTGTTCAACTACACCATGGGCCAATTTTGCCAATTTACCCCACTTTTATCAAAACCCCAATTTGACCCATTTTAACCCAAAGTGAACCCAATGTCAAACCAAACCTACCCAATTGACCCAAATTCTGGTCCAATTCAATTCTAAACTTCAATTAAACATCCCCAACACCAATCTAGACCAAATCCAAGCCCAATTTGATTGACATTTGGATCCAATTTCACTTTTGGCCTTAAAGCCCAATTTGGACCCATGACCCAAATTTAGCCCAAACTCACCCAATTCAACTCCAATTAACCCCAAATCTTTTCTAAACCTTCCTAAACATCCCCATAAACAAAACACTAACATGATTTGCCCAAAATTTAAACCCAAACCCCACTCAAATTCAACCCAAAATCAAAAAGCCCAATTTTGACCTAAACCTAAACCTAGCCCAAATAAACCCAAACCTCAAAATCAAAACCTAACCTAGGCCAAAACCTCTTTGAAATACTCCCATAAACATTTCCCAACATTAATTTTACATCAATTCCAACTCTAGCCCAACTTTGGCCCATGGTAGCCCATTTTGGCCCACCTTAGCCTCTTTACCAAAAGGCCCATATCCAACCCAATTCAAACCCAAATCACCTCAAAGTTGTTTCAAATCACTCATGACACATCCATAAGCTAAACCCAACAATTATTTGGCCCAAGCCTTTACCAAAATTTCATCCCAAAATCCATTTTAAAATTCAAAAGCCCACTTTCCTAAACCATTTAAAAGCCCATCTAAAACCATTTCAATGAGCCCAAAATCTACCCTAAAGCCCACATGACATTTCCATTTGCCATCCATTTAATCAAAGCCATTCCCTAAGTTATAATCCCATCATCAAATAATTCCAAATCAAGCCTCATGCCAAATCACCCCTAAATACCAAAATTTTCTTAAATCCATTTCCATGAAATCGACTCGACTTTTCCCAAGCCAAAGGTGAGCCATGAAGCCATGCATGAGCCACATGGAAGCCATGAGAGCCTCTTTACATGTCACCATGCCATTTTGGGCAAAAGGAGGAGACTCTTTCCTTAATTCCTAAAGGTAATTAACCACTCCCATGATTCCACTAAATCTTGCTTAAGCTTAATTGTACTTGGATGGTGACCATTCCCCACTGATTAAGCCGACCTAAATCACTTTCTATTCGAGCCTAAACAAAGCCTTGGGTGGTGCACCTAACCCAAATGGAGGGGTTGACCAATTTGAGGCAAAATAAGCCCTCTCCCATTCCATTCTAATCCAAGCCTTTTACACATGGCATTTGCCAATTGCCTACACTAAACCCCGACCACGACCCACTCGAACAAGATGGTGACCAATGCCCGGCCGGCCAGCCACCAGGTCACCGGAAAACACCATGGCCGAGAGCTCACATGTGAGCCAACTTTGGAATTCTCCCTTGCTGAGCTGCCCCATGCCCAATGGCCACCATGGCTGTTCTTCCCATGCCCATAGCAGGTGATCCAAAGCCCTAACTTTCCCTGGGAGGCCCTCCACCCTCTCCTACTTAAACACCACCCCCTCACGGCCATGAGAAGAGAGTTGCACAAACCTTGCCGAAACTGCGCCAAAATTGTTCCAAACCCTTCTCCACCCTTAGAGCAGGTTGATCCCCAGGTGTCGATTTGCCATAATCCCCACCGACAAAATCCAATTTCTCAGCTCGAAATTCCACCCAAAACCAGGACACTTCTCCACAAGTGGATCAATCCTCGAATTGATTGGTCCTACACCTTCACCGGACCAAGAGAAGGTGTCCACCAGCAAAAGCCCCATCTCCGAGCCACCCGCTTGTTCCAGACTCCAAAGGTTGTGATCAGCCTTGGTGAAAATCACACCCAGGCAATTCACCACATCCCCAGGCTTCATCCCTAGCCTCCTGCAGCTCCAACGAACGTGCCGAGCATCTCTGATCGAGGCTTCACCTCTCAGAGCTAAGGTATGGATCAATTCTTCATCCCGAGCTTCTAAACATTCTCCATTTCAAATGAGTCAATTTCGATAAACATTAGCCGTATAGATGTGTTCGTCTCTTCAAGACGAATCCATAGAGTATAAGAACATAAAAATCCATGGAGAATCGAGTGAGATCTTAGGGCTAGAAGGTGGACGGTTCTCGGGTTAGGAGGCTTGGGGACGATGAACGGATGCCGTTCATTTAATACACGCGCGGACGGACGGCTCAGATGGCGTCGGACGAGGAGATGATACATGAACCGCGGGCCGCGTGGCGCTGAGTCGAAGGCGGCGTCAAATGGGAGCGCGCCGCGTGTGCCTTCGGAGATGCTAAGGCCGACGCGGCGCCGACTCGGATAAATAGAAAATTAGAAGTTTTCTCGATTTATTTAATTCCCTAAACTTCAAAAATCCATATCTTTGTGTAGAAAAATCACAAAAATAAAATAAAAATACCCTCTTCGCTCAAGTGAACGAGGAGAATAATGTGGAAAAGAAATTAATTAATTTTGTCCAGTATTTTCTTTTTAATTAATTATTTACTCCCTGCATTGTTTTAATTCTCCATGCATTCATACAATTCACCATGACATGAGACCATAGGGCTTTTGAAGCCTCCGAACTTGGGAACATTCCCTGAATTTTCCAAGGTCAGAGGCCACCTCTGTGAAATGTTATTTATTTTTCAAATGCATGTTCGTTGTTTTGAGTATTTTAATTCCAAAAATTAGCATGTTGTGAAATAAATTCTAGGAAAATTTGGTGATGTTCCTTATGACTCAGAGAACCCTAGGAAAAATAGGACTTGAGTTAGTTCACTCAAAATAACCCTAATCGGCTTAAATACCCAAAATCGGACTTTAATTAATTAGAGTTAACCATAGATCAAATTGACTTGAAATCAATTCTCCACTGACCTTTAGGATCAGAGGAACCCACCATAAAAGTTTGAAGTCAATTGGACTTGGTTAGCCCTACTAAATGGGCTGATTAAGCCCATTTAGTCATTTTAAACTTTAAAAATTCATAACTTTAAAAATACCTTTCAAAAATTCACCAAATTGGTTTTGGAGCCTCTCTGATATCAGGGGAGTTTAAGAAAATTAAAATTTCAATTTTCTAAAAAAGTTGATTTTTCATCATTATTTTAATATTTTATAATTAAAAAATAATAAAAATCACAAAAATAATAAAATTCACCAAAATGTCATATTTTGAAATATAATCACTTAGGAACAAACCCCATATTTTTCTTAGGTCTATTTAATGAGATATTAAATTTTAAAGCCTTAGGGTAATTTTAAAAATTAAAAAAATGTATTTTCTAGCATTTTCACTAAAATAATTATAATAAATAAAAAAAAAATCAGAAAATTGTAAAATTTGGTTCTCTGGAATCCTTGATATCAGAGAGAATTTTAAAAATTATAAAATTTGTTTTTCAACTTATATTTTATTTTTAAATTAATTAATACTCCAGAACTTAAAATAATTCTAATAAATAAAATATAATTCAAAAAATCACAAAAATTGGTCTAAGTGGTCCTCTGGTAATTAGGAATGTCTCATAATTTTCTTAAGGACAGAAACGTTCCCTTGGTCATATTATTAAATTTTCCTTGGAAATCCTTATTTTCCACCAAAAATAATTATATAAATAAATTAAATACAGAAAAATCACATTTTCTCCTCTAATGTCTTTATTGACATATGAGTGAAGTAACATAAAAATTTCAAGTTCATTTGAGCTCAATTTAGTGAGTTATGAAATTATTAGGCTTGAAGGGCAAAATGGTAATTAAAATTTTAACCCTTTAATTAAGACTTTAGCCTTAATGAAATTAATAGGCAAAATATTTGATTTTAACTTGATTTGGATGATTGAAATTTAGATAATTAAGGGGTAGAAACCTACTAAATAATTTAAAATAATTGGAATAAACCTTAATTAAATAATTAGTTAAATTTGGAAGAATAATAAAATTGGAATTATTAAAATAGGGATATTATTAGGAAGAGATTTATTCTTTAATTTAAAAATCCCTAAATTAATCATCCCAATAATATTTAATTCCTAATTAAAATGATAATTCAAGTTTAAGATTTAAAATGCTAAAAGGCTTAATCATTAAATTAAATTAAAGTTAAATTATTTATAACAAATTCCTTTAAAATTAAAAATTAAATTAAAAATTAAGAATTAAATTAAACTAAATTAAATTAAATTAAATTAAATTAAATTAAATTATATTAAATTAAATTATATTAAATTAAATTAAATTAAATTAAATTAAATTAAATTAAATTAAATTAAATTAAATTAAATTAAATTGAAACTAAATTAAATCAAATTAAATTAAATTAAATTAAATTAAACTAAATCATATTACATTAAATTAACTTAAGTTAAATTAATTTAAATTAAACCACATTAAATTAAATTAAGTTAAATTAAATTAAATTAAATTAAATATAAAGACATGAAGAATTCAAAAATAAATCTAAAATAACTTGAACACTATTCCAAACTTAAATCATTAATTTGAACTTAAATTTGAATCACAAATCATTAAATATCATTTTTCCCTTAGGAGCTTTTTTTACTATTATAACTCCTAAATGGAGTATCAAGTGAAATGACACTTCACTCATAGGATATTCAAACATCCTAATTCACTGAGCAAGAAATAAAACTTAACTCAAACACCCTGGATGATTAATTCACTTGAACAATGTAATTCATTTGGACTTCAGGACAATTCCCGAGATATCGAAAGGATGTTTAAGATTCGTCTTAAACACTTCCTCAATATGATGGAATGTCCTTAAGAACAAATTGAGCTTAGTTGTTCTTCGGTGAAGAAAATCATCCTTAAAACCAAAATCAAGACCTGAGACGTCATAGGAGGTGACTAACTATATGATTAGGAACTTGGTAGAAAACCATAACCTTTCCCTTAGCCTTTACCTAGGAACTTACTTTAAATGCTTAAATATTCTAACCGTGTTTTAAGTGCACATGACGATGTTGAAGACCCTCCGTGTACGCTTTTATTTTATCGCGATTTACTTTATCGCAACTTATTTAATCGCATCGCACTTACCTTTCGCATGATAAACAACAATTAGCATGAAAACCTACACCTTTAGACATAAACCAAAACCGAAACCCATAACTAAATTAAAAGACACTACAAGATAAAATTCATCGCCACAACATTCAAAATATAAAATAACTCAAAATTTAATCACAAACAAAACAACAAAACTACAACTACAACTAAATTAAAACGTCTCATTGAATGATCGGGAATACCTCTGATGATGTAACCCACGTGTTGCTAACGGGATTTCCCACGGCCTAAATGAAAGTGCGAACTCATTTAGCTGAGTTTAGCAAATTCATCCGGACTAAGTGAATTCGATGAAAATAATCGGTGCGGGATGACGGAACCGTGGGATCTTAATCTGGTTCGTTTAATCAACTTTAAGACCTGTTTTAATTAAAATATTAAAGACACATGGAAATTAAGATTTTCTCTAAAACCAAACACTTCTCTCATCTCCCGATTTATGATTTCTAAAACTAAACCTCTCGCAACAACAAGGAGCTCGGAGCATGGTGGCAAGCACGGCCATCGTCATCAAGAAAACCCGAGTCTACTTCAGCGAAAACTTTCTTAGAATTAAATAACCAAGCCCTAGGACTTCGAGGTAGCTTCGCCTAGTGCAACATAAATCCTCAACTCTTCGTTAGGCATTTGCATGATCATATCATGTAAATTAAGCCCTAACCGGTCTTAGAATCCGAGGTAGTCGTCCGATACGACATAAACCCTCACATCTTCGAGGCTATTTGTATGATTTTATCATACAAATATAAGTCCTAACTAATTAAAATTGGCAAGATCAAGATACTAAATAGACATTAGGACTTTCCTAAATTCAAACCAAACAATAGTGATAGTCTGGGAAGTTGCCAAGATTCTTCTTGATCCTCGACTTCTCCTACTTTTCTTCCATCTGGACTTCGAAAATAAACTGTTCTAAATTTGATCCATTCCCTATCGAAATTCCAAAATTCAATCCTCGAAAACTTAAACTTTGAAATCCTTGAGAGCAGTAACTACCGATTATTATCGAGAGTTTTCTTAGGTGATTTCCGTCACTTAAGATGTAATTAACTATAGGGCTCGTCTCTTATAAGGAACTTTAAGAACCGTGTAATATAAACCCCGTTTAATGTTTCTATATTAAACATGGGAATTTGTCAGCTTATAAAATTGGTTCGCGGACCAAACGGATGTCACAAATCTTTCTAGTTTATTTAATCGAGCCCCATTATCAAGCAAGTGTGTCTATTCTTCGGATAGTATACACTAGCCTGTGGTGCGGCGCTCGTTTATATAAACTATTCTGGATGTGAGATCAGCTTGATTTCATATCTTAAAATTTTCAAATTTAAAATTATTTTCAAAATCAAATACTACTTTTTCAAATTATTTATTTAAATTAAATTAAAATTCGCCGACAATTTCTGTAGGCGACCCCCCCTTTTCAAAATAAAACACATAACCTAAAAAAATACGCCGACATACTTCTGGCGACTCCGCCTGGGACCAGTTCTTCTCTCCATTTTAATCAAATAGTTCTCGCTTTCAAAATCGGTAGAGTGTATCCATGTCCCAAATGGATCAAACTACCCTTCTTTCCGTTGGAATACTATGTTCATTTCTACCTTGAACGAGTATAGCCAACATTCTCTCTGATTTAGGAGCCACTGTTTAGACACCCCTAAACAGAGAGGTTCCGAGATCCTTTTACCTCATTTCTGAGGTGGGGTGGACCCCCGATAAGTGTTAGCTAGAGTAATCCTTCGAGTCGAGAAGTCTTGCATAAGACTTTCTTTTCCTTTCCAACTCGAATCGATTCATTACCTTCTCTACACCTTTCGAACATTCCGTTCTAAATAAACAAACCTTCTAATGAACGACTCTTTTAATAAATATACGTGAACAAGAATGTGTTCGGACTCTTTTCGATTCCTTTCTTTTTGTCTTCGATGAGAAGAAACATAACTCGGGATCGACAATCGAATCTACCTTGCGAAATGGAAGCCCCAAAGCCGATTTTCTCCTTCACCAATGGATTAGACTTCGCCGTTTACAAGGATGAGCCGCCCGACAATGGGATCATCCGGTTTGGACAAGGATTCAAGAATACAAATGTCAAGATCGCCGACGTTACCCTTTTCGCACCGATGGACAAAGTGTCGAAGCCGAGAAACCCATGATCGAATTCAACCTTAAATCAACTCAAGAATTTCCCCTCTCGCAAAGGGTTCCAACTCGAGAGGAGTACCGCCGTCCATAGAAGGACCGTTATCTCTACCCCCACCTGGTCTAGTCGTCTCTCGCACCTCATCCCGGCTCCCGCCAAACCGAAGGGGAAGGAAGTCCAAATTTGTAACGAGCATGTTACCGTGGAGGGTACGCATTTCCGTGCAAGACCTTCGTTTTTGAAATTGGGTCCGACTCAAGGGTTCCACCCCTAACACGGACTCGCAGGAGAAACAGAGGCGGAAGATTGCCGGAAAGGCCAGTAGCCGCCGAAGTCGCTTTCTAGAAGAAATTCCCGAGTACACACCACTACCCGAATACATACCATTGTCCGAGTATACACCCCTTTGGAAGGGAGTAGATTCCATCCCCTTTCCGCCGCAGCTCGACGAGGAAAATGTCCGCAGGATCGCCTCTACATTACCTCGGCCCGCATACTATAACGACAACAGAAAGAAGAGGGCTAGGGTTACACCACTCGCCCGATTACGCACTCGTGATCGAAAAGTTAGCAAAGAAGGAAAGATGCCATGTGTCGGAAATTTTAAGAAGGATAGGGCGGGTGCCAGCCAAATCTCGTCTTGGGCCGCGAATAGAATCTGCTATCGCTCCAGAAGAACCAAATAAGAAAATGAAGGCGAGCCCACCTGTTGTTGTTTCGGGTTTACGGATCGTGAGGATACCACCTTCCAGAGATTCGACTGACGCACCATCCGGTCCTAGGCCTTCTGCCGCTAGAAGGATGGTATGGCGTCCCACTACCGGCCGGCTAAGACCGAAACAACGACTCGTAAAAGGAAAGTCTCGTCAGGAGACTTGAGTCCGAAGAAAGTGCTACCGCAATGAAGGGGACTCATGAAAAGAAACTCGACAATGATCACATGACAACTGCAAGGATGTACAGAAAAGACCTCTAGAAGATGCTATGGAAAAGTTAAGAACTGATATTCGGCGACTAACAAGGGAAAGAGAGGAGAAATTCGGAGATGAAGTTGACTCGTCAGAGTTCATGGATGATGAGTATGCGAGAAATTAACATGGTAGAAACACGAGCTTCGTCAGCTTCACAAGGTGCTCCCGCAACTGCGAAAGAGAGGAGCCGAAGTAATGAGGAGGCAACTTCAAGAGAAAGATGATACGATCGCCCGGATGGCGAAAAGGATGGAAGAGATGGTCGCAGCCCTAGCCACTCTCCAAAGTCGAGTTCAACCCCAAAGAGAAACACCCCCGGAAGTTATTCACATCGTAGACGGAGGAAAGGAGATTACATCCGTCAACGGGATGATCAATTAAAGAAGGATGCAACACAAAGTATGATTCCGTAAAAGGATATCAAGAGCTTCGTAGAACAGACAGGTGCGAGAAGCCTTAGCACAATCAAAGAGCGGGACATCCGTTCGGACGGGTAGACCTTACCCCGAAGAATTCGACGCCGTCCAATATCCGAAGGGCTTTGTACCACCTCTCGTTCAAGACCTTTCGATGGAACCGGAAACCCTCGGCAGCATGTTGCACATTTTCGTGCCGCTTGTTGCAATGCCGCGGAAGTGATGCTTTACTCTTCCGACAATTTGTCGGCACTCGTCGGGGATCGCCTTTGATTGGTATGCGGAATTACCAAACGGTTCGGTGAAGACATTTTCGAATTAGAGAACCTCTTCATCAAGCGATTTGTCGGAGCTCGAGCACCACATCACTATAGGTGACTTAGTGGTAGAGAAGCGAAGCCGAATGAAACCTTGGTGGACTACATACTTCGATGGAGGAACCTAAGTATGAAGTGTGAGCCACAAGTCATAAGAACGAAGCATGTGATCGGCATTTTACTAAAAAGCATCCATGGCCCGATAAGCACTTCTCCTCAAAGGATTTACTATTAAGACTTTCGAGAAGTTGTTAAGCAAGGCCGGAAGCTTGCAAGAGGAGGCGAAGCAATTAAGTTTCACCGATAAAACAGATAAACGAAGCCCGTGAAAACTTTTGAAAAGAAGTCCGGGATCGTTGCGCTAGCCGACAAAGGCAAGCAACCGATACAAATATCGTCGAACGGCCGCGAGCAACCTCGACAGTAATTACCAAGCAACCCCGACCCAGCTATCAGTCATCTCAACAAGATGAACAACCGCCCCGTCCGCAACGTACGTTAAGGGAGCTTCGAGCGAGGAGTATCCATTCAAGAATGAGGCAGATGCCGAAAATGTTCCGCAGCTTGATGAAGACTCCGCGATTTCCAACTACCAGAACCTAAGAGACCGAAGAAGTCGACAAGAAAGGTGATCCCAACTTTTGCCCTTACCACCGGATGCTTGGGCATAAGATAGAAGATTGTATTACCTTCAACAGATTGGCTCAACGACAATCTTCGGAAAGGGAATATAACGATCCCGAAGGAGTACATGAAGGAACCCGCAGAAGGAGGTTCCGTCAATGTTATCTCGACGGATCTCATTGTTCCGATAGATCCCTATGCGACTGATGATAGATGGACTACCGCTTGGACAAAGTCTTCGAAGAAGGTTTTGGATCACATCCAAACCGCTTCGGTGCAAGCTTCAATTCAAAGTTCGAAAACTGTCAAGCCGGCGCTATCACTTGCGATAGAAGAACCACCTCAACAAGAGATAATTGAAGAAAAGAAGAAAATTGACGAAGAAGAGAAGACCGAGGCACCTAAGGCTAGACTAGGGGCCGCTTATCCTAGGATAGTTGTTTCCGATTCGGGGGAGAAATCCCTCGAACTTCGACTCCGTATGATTATCCGCCCACTCCGGTGGGATCTTATAATGATGAGGGTTATGGCGTTGGCTACGTTTTGACTGTTTCTAACGATTACGTAACTAGCGACAAGCAACCTAATCCGGACGTCGATTCCGATATAAATAACAATTCTCAAATCATACACAATCTCGACGATCACAATGATGAAGAAGACATCCACCAGGAAGGCTACGAGAGTTCAACAAGCAACGAATCTATTTGCGAGTTTCGAGGAACCCCAATCACAATAGAGTTAGAGCCTTCGGACTCCGAAGCTAATCCTGAAGAATCTGTCATTCCAATTCAGGAAGAGACACCAGCAAACTCAATGCTAAATTCAGAAGAAATCACAGAAGTCAACTTAAGAAGTGGAAGAGTTCTACCTCCGAGAATGGGTCCAAAAGACAAAGGAAAGCAGGTGGTTGTTCAGGAAGAATCAACCCCGCGAAGAAATACCCATTCGAGAAGAAAACGAGGCACATGAAAACAAAGTGGATTACAACGTGCTAGCCCATCTTAGGAAACTACCAGCCAAACTGAGCATCTACGACGCTCTCATCTTATCAAAAGAAATGAGAGAAGCTCTAATCAAGGCCTTACTTGATCCAGAAATTTGCTTAGCTCGAATGGCCGGAGAGTCCTTAGATGAGGCTTGCTCGTTAAAGGAACAGACGAGGTGTTACCTTCACGGACGACGACCTACTACTTGGGACGAGCGAGACCACAACCGACCGTTGTACATTTCGATTACAATTGGGAAGTTTACACTCTCAGGAGTATTGGTGGATCCGGGAGCATCAATCAATATAATGAATCTTCGAACGCTAGCATACTTGGAAATTGATGCTCGCAAGCTCGAGGCGGACAAAATGTTATTAAGAGGATTCAACCAGAAAGGAGAAAGAGCCCTCGGCTCAATAACACTGCTAATAAAGACCGGTGACTTAGCAAAGACAACCGCGAAATTTCACATAATTGATTCAGAAACGTCGTTCAACGCTCTATTGGGCCGACCATGGATACATGAAAACGAGGATGGTACCATCATCTCTACATCAATGCATCAAATACTACGATGGAGGGGAACGAGTGGATTAAAGGTGACTTACAACCGTTCTCCGTACATGAAATTGGAATCCATGAAGATGCAGCTTATTATGCACCTCCGAAGAAAACAGATCTTCTCAGAGAGATACCATAACAAATGAAGTAAAGGAAATTTGGGACAACGAAGAACCCGAAATTCTAGTCCAACGATCACTCACCACTCCCTTACGGCGAGATGGTGAAGGTTTCTCCACAACTCGCATCCGAGGTCGAGGCCGGGGACGAGGTCGTGGCGAGACATTAGGACGATCGGACAGAGGAAACCAGCCATTAATGTCAATCGGGAAGATAGTTCGAAGAAGAAAAAGAAATCAAACAAGAAGCAACGACAATAAGTCGAAAGAAGCCGCAATTCAAAATCCCTATCGAAGATGAAAGAAACGAAGAATATAAATCGATGTACGAGAAGATTAACCACTATGTACATACTATGACCCTGAACCCGATCCATTCTAATAAGATCGAGGGTATGGAGGTCAAAGAGGTACGTAGCGGTGGTGCAAAGCCCATCAAATTCTACCGTGGTGCTCCTTCCTCCAAGATCGAAAATAATGTACAACTCGAAGATGCTACTTCATCGAATTAATGGAATTGCCTTTTGAGTGGTACTCTCCCCGTGTTCAAAATTTAATTCGAGCGTGGTTTCTTACCTCGACAATGGACAAAAGGTCAATCACAACGTTTTGAAAATTTATGGAATAACTCCGTCGTCCACCCAACTCAAAACATGGTCTCGGATTCGGCACAGTAGGATCGATCGACGATACCGAATTTTGCTTGGTTGTCACTGCGAGTCTAATGAAAACCGCATGGAGACTACGGAAGAGCTCGAAGATTTACAAATTGGAGATGCTCCACCGTAATTCGAAGAGGAGATCAAATCTACTGATAGATGAGTTAACGGAAGTTAACTTAGGTACTAGCGAAGAACCTAGACCTACCTTTGTTAGCTCCTCACTCAATAAAGAAGACTCCGAAGAAACAATCAAGTTATTAATGGAATTCAAAGACTCGTTTTGCTTGGAGCTACGATGAGATGCCGAGTTTAGCTCCGCAGGTCGCGATCCATAAGCTAGGGGTGGATCCCCGCTTCGTTCCGTCGGACAAGGTCCCGAAGAATGCGTCTAGAAATCGAACAACAAGTCATAGCCGAAGTTAAAAAGCTAATAGACGCTAAATTTGTCGGTGAAGAACAATACCCGACTTGGTTAGCCAACGTGGTACCGGTCGGGAAGAAGAATGGTCGGATCGGAATTTGTGTGGATTTCGAGAGATTTAAACGAGGCATGCCCGAAAGATGAATTCCCTCTACCGATCCCGAATTAATGATCGACATTGCTTCAACGCATGAAATATTCTCATTCATGGATGGATCTTCGGGATACAACCGGATAAAAATGGCTCCAGAAGATGAAAAACTTACGACATTCGAACGCCGATCGGGGTATATTGCTACACGGTGATGCCATTCGGATCGAAGAACGCAGGAGCAACCTACCGTAGAGCGATGACAAGAATTTTTGATGATCTCATCCACAATCAAGTCGAATGCTACGTGGACGATGTGGTCATCAAAAGCAAAGTAAAGGAAAACCACCTATATGATTTGAGAATTGTTTTCGAACGATTAAGACAATTTAACCTTAAGATGAATCCCTTAAAATGCGCCTTCGGCGTCACGTCCGGAAATTCTTAGGATTCGTTGTCCGACATCGTGGAATTGAAATCGACCGGAAAAGATTAAAACTATCTTAGAAATGCCACCTCCCGAAAACTTAAAACAACTACGATCTTTTCGAGGAAGCTGGCATATCTTCGACGCTTTATCTCAAACTTGTCGGGTAGGTGTCGGCCTTTCTCGGCATTAGTTAAAAAGGACGCCAAATTTATTTGGGAAGAGAAATGCCGGAGGGCCTTCGAGGACATTAAACAATACTTAATGACACCTCCCTGTCTTAGCGACCCGGTCTCGGGTAGGCCGCTAATACTTTATACCGCGGCTTTAGACGACTCTCTCGGAGCCTCGTTAGCCTGTGTCGATGATGAGGGTAAAGAAAATGCTCTTTATTACCTAAGCCGTCGTTCTATCGCCGACGGAAATAAGGTATCCCGCAATTGAAAAGCATTGTTTAGCCACGATCTTCGCCGCTCAAAAGCTCGGACATTACATGCTTTCTCATAAGGTCGACCGATCTCGAAATTTAATCCATTGCGATACTTGATGACCCGTCCAACGCTTTCGGCGGACTTGCCGGATGGTCGATGATATTATTGCAATTCGATATAACTTTCGTGCCTCTTCGTGCCGTAAAGGGACAAGTCTTAGCGGACTTCCTCGCGGCACACCCTTTGCGGCAGAATCGCCTCTCGATGACGATTTGCCGGATGAACAAATAATGAGCTTAGAAGACCACGATGATCGACGTTGGGAATTATATTTCGACGGAGCATCTTCGAGCACATAAAGACGAAGAATCGCAAGTGATAGTGCCCGGTAAGGCGAGGATCGGACTAATCTTTATAACACCGGAGCGGGGATGTTAAGATACTCCTATCACCTGACGAGCCGTGCACGAATAACGAAGCGAATATGAAGCCCTCATAACGGGACTGAAATTAACTATTCAAATGGGGATAACAGACATCAACATCTACGGGGATTCGCAATTAATCATTCAACAGATCGCCGGACAATACAGAATTTTAAAACCAAAACTCGAGCAATACTTCCAGTATGCCATACAGCTGTTGGAACAAATTCCGAATGTGACAATCTACAAAATTCCCAGAAAAGAAAACGCTTTAGCGGATGCGCTAGCCCGTCTCGCAAAAGAATTTGCCTGTTTGCAAGATGAATCAGTGGAAGTGTCAGTTCACGGACGTCAGGTCCTATCGCAGCTCGACATAGACACGATACACAAATCGAGAAAGAAAAAAGGATCGATTGCGGCGGTGACGAGAAAACACGGAAGATTGGCGACAACCATTAATAGATTACGCCGGACAGGAAAACTACCGGACGATAGGTCGTTAGCACATCGGATCGAAAAAAACTGCGTCCTACGCATTAATAAACAACACATTATACGGAAGGTCTTTTGATCGAATGTGGCTAAGATGCCTAAGCGGGTCCGAGGCCCGTGAAATTGTTAAAGAGATACATTCGGGACTCCGTGGCGCTCACCGGTCGGGTCCAAAGATGAAAATGAAAATTAAAAGATTAGGGTACTACGGCCCTCGATGATGACCGATCGCATGAAAATCGCCAAGAGCGTCATCGGTGCCGAGTGCACGGAGTGGTTCTACACCAACCTCCGAATGTGCTACATCCGACGATTGCGTCGTGGCCATTTGAATGTTGGGGCACGGATATAGTGGGTCCAATAGAACCACCATCGTCGAAAGGACATCGCTTCATTCTTGCGGCTACGGATTACTTTTCCAAGTGGGCGAGGCGGTTCCACTTAGAGAAGTGAAAGCACATCACGTACTTACAATTTTTCAAGAACCAAGTTGTCTACCGTTTCGGAGTGCCGCGCGAGATCATCTCGGATAATGGGTCGGCATTCGGAAGTACGCAAATCAACAATTTTGTCGGGAGACATGGAATCGGCGGCGATATTCAACAATTTACTACCCGAGAGCAAACGGCCCTGTCGAGGCTTTTAATAAAACTCTCGTTCAAATTTTAAAGAAGACTTTGGACGATAATAAGAGAAATTGGCACGAGAAGTTGTTAGAAGCCTTGTGGGCCTACCGGACAACTTTCGAAACTCCTACTCAAGCTACACCTTACGCTCTAGTGTATGGGTCCGAGGCAGTGTTACCCTTAGAAGTCCAGCTTCCTTCACTCAGGATTGCAGTTGCAAACAAACTCGCGACAGAAGAGAATGCCGGATTACGACTAGAAGAATTGGAAAGCACGGAAGGGAAAAGACTTGCGGCGCAACGAGAATTTAGAACTATACCAAGCTAAGATGGTTCGAGCCCATGACGGATCAGGTTCGCCCAAGAACCTTTAAGGTTGGTGACTTAGTTCTCGTTCTCAAAAGACCTATTCTTGCACACCGCAAGATAGGAGGAAAATTTGAACCCACTTGGGAAGGACCGTTTGTGGTGGAGGCAGTCTACTCAGAAGGGTCATACCAGCTAGTAAACTGCCAAGGAGAACGACATATGCTTCCGATCAATGGACGATACTTGAAAAAGTATTACGCTACCTGATGTTTCGAAGGAGTGAATTTTCCATCCCTAGAAGCACGGGTGAAGTAATTACTTATGACTGGGTCCGAACCCAAAAATAACAAAAATGTGCTAAAATAAATAAAATCATGATAATAAAGTTTTCTTTGTTTTCTCTCTTCCAAATCAAAATATCTTTCCGATCTTATCCCATTTCATTCTGTTGAATTGAAAATACAAAAGAAATAAAAATTTTTTGTCTTTAATAAACATTTTCTTAATGTTCTTGTTCTTAGCACAGCCCCTGATCCTTTTCCTTGTCTCTTCGCAGGGAAATGTCGAACGGGCGGTTGGTCCTGAACTTTAAGAATGGCGTAAGCCTTGCACTCGATGAAAAGAGGGTGAAAGATGGAGCGATAATCGAGATTGACTCGGATTTCGCACCGAGCGGGCCTACGATACGAAGAAAGTGGCTGGGTCCCGGTTGATCGAGAAGAGCTGCCGGGCGAGACGAGTGATGAAGGTGGGTGGCCCAAGCCACCAATCCAGCGGCAGGAAAAGAAAAACGAGACATCGAAGAAGACAAGAGAATCAAATCCGTAGTCGCTACGGCGGAGGGCGGACTTATCGGCGCCGCGCCCGCGGAAACTCGGGAAATACGAAGAGCTACTCTCGCGACAACTCAACGAAGAAATAAAAATCGCCGTATCCGCAAGATGCTAACTAAATTAGCGGCGGACCGGCGCGACGAGGAAGTTGCTACTGCCGGTACATATACTTCGAGGATACCGGTTCGCCGGGAACACGAAAAAGGAGACCGGCTCCCGGGACGACGAAGAGACCGAGAGAAATCTCGAGAGGAACGAGAAGAAAGAAGGCTAGTACGCCATCGGATGAAGCCGCCGGTAATGCATGACCTTGTTGCGAAGCAACCCGGAGGATGTCCCGACGGACATCATCCCCGAGGAGCCGAGGTATGCAGGAGAACGTGAAGGGATTGAGCCATATATCCCACAGTACGTCACCAGGCCTCGTCATTTACAAATTATTCCAGAATACGAGTTGGAAAGAATACAGAATGTCCAGAAGAAAACTTTTGAATACTTCGAGAGAATCAGAGGCAGGAGGATCAATATACTGGAGGGCCTCGAGCTACATACAGACGTATTCTCAGAGTATGAACAACAGCAAATCGTGGATTGCATCCGGGATTTGAAAAGAATGGGCCGAGCGGGCCGCCTGAGGGAAAACACATACTCGGAACCCGGAGATGGATGCCGGGGAAAGGAAGAATTACAATACAATGTGGATGTTGCTATAACTTCGCAGAAGACAGGAAGGGAAACCCACCGGGAATACTCCGTCATGGCCAGGTGGATCCAATGCCATTAGTCATTAAAAGGATGGTAAAAAGAATGATAACATGGGGGGTACTGTCAGCAGATTGCATACCCAACAGTTGCATCATCAACATTTACAAGAAGGGTGACTGTATACCCCGCACATAGATCACCATGACTTTGTCGGACCTTTCGCACGGTTTCTTTTACGAACGAGTGTAATATCATGTTCGGATCCGACCTCCGGATAGCGAGGCCCGAGTGAGTTCCGAGGGCCGAGTAAAGATACCATTACCGGTAGGTTCCGTCATGATGCGAAGGGCAACGGAGCGGATGTCGCTAAGCATTGCATACCGGGAGTACCGGTGAAGCGGATCTCGGTTACTTTCGGAAGGATGGACGACGGAAAGCACCTTACCACTTCCGACCCGGACCGGAGTTAGAGAGTCTCCGGCCTTACGAGCTGTGAGCTACATGGAAAATATCACACCTCCAACGTACATCCATACGGCATCCTTGCCAAGGATGGCTTGGAAGGTGATGTTATTGACCATGTACCTTACAATTCAGACATGGATTTTTGACAGGTACCCTTTTGGATGAATCGACAAAGATCATACATAGTCCGTTTTGAGTCTATATGGATTGTATGAGATGCATTCCAGATCGAGTTGTACGATGTATCTTCAGCATGATTGGAATGAAAGTGACCATGTCACAATTTTGGCCTTCACCTCTTTTGTGCAAATTAACTGGGAAACGCCATTGAAAGTTAAACGAACTTCGAACAAAGAACAGAAAAGAAACCAAAAGAATAAAAGAAAACTTTTCTTAAAACTAAAAAATGATAAACTCCAAATTCACGATAAAATAAAATTTGAATTGATAAAATACAAACAAAATGACCACAAATTTTAAATCAAAATTTCAAATTCAATCTTTCCAAATTTCAAATCAAATCTTAATCAAATTTCAAATTCGATCTTTTCAGATCTCACATCAAACCTCAGTCAAATTCACACTTACCCTTCCAAATCTAAAGTCCAACCTGTTCTACTCTCTCCCTTGTCTGGGAAGGAAGCGGTCGATTCCATTGACACGGATCGAATATGATGGCGAGGAATCACATTTAATTGATACTTTTGTTAATGAGCAGTAAATAAAAGAGCAGCATATACTTAGATAAAGAAAGCAATATTAACTAACAGCTCTTTTTTAGCACTGTTTGAGCCCATGCTTTCTATTCTCTTCACTTTGTTTTGAAGGCATTGGAGCACATGACGATCATCATTTCTTCGGCCCAATCTCGGGGAATCGATGGCTAACCGGATCACTCCTTCGTCTCAAAGGCCGAACACCCGAAAGAGCGAAAGGAGCGAGGTCGGGGAATCTCGTCCTCTCGATCCCTACCCGTTTCATCTTTGCTCAGTTTGTTAGCGGAGATGTGGAAGATCTACGTTGGGAACTTGAGCTCTAGAATCAGAGAAATGGAGCTTTCGAAGGAGTTCAGCCCGTACGGACTCGTAAAAAGGTCTTTATTCTTCTTAAAATCTTGTAGTTATTCATGTACTTTGGTATTTCTTTGGAGCCGCGAGTCGGGGCTGTCAATTTGGTATCGGGATTCTAGACGTGCTTTGTTAGGGTTTATCACTGAATTCACTGTGCTGTTTTATGGGTTGGATAGCGGGGTTCTTGTCAATGTTGGGGCGATGGGGAGGCGTTATGTTTGTTGGTTTTTGTGGACAAAATTGTACGCAGTCCAATTTCGGAAATGGGGAAGGATGGAATCGTAGCTTTTGATGTGTAATTTTTTTGCAAGGTTCTGATATGGGGAAATAAAGGCGCTTGATTAAGCAAACCTGTTTTTATGCCGGCGGCTACGATTCTGATGGATTTGGGGTTTATATTGTTGACGCTGAACTATAGACTGTTATCCCCTGTGGTGGAAACATCTGATTCGCTGAATCTTTATAATTAAAGTATGGATAGGGTTATCTTCCTCTCCAGCTTTTATGGATTAGTGCAGCTTGCATCCCTTTTTTTTTAGATAAGTTACCATTAATAACAAAAGTAAATTTAGACATCTGCTTAGCTTGTTCTTCTTAGGGGAAATTTGGCGTAAGTAATAAAGAGTGTATTGTAAAAGGAATGCAGGGGTTTTGAAAGTCCTGATGTTCGGTTGGAAGAAAAGAAATATACTATAAAATTTCAATACCTATGGAATTCACTCTCAAATTTGATTTCAATGCTACAACAACAACAACAACAAAGCCTTAATCCCACTAAGTGGGGTCGGCTACATGAATCCTTTTTCTCCATTGCGTCCTATTTAGTGTCAAATTTTCGTTTAATTCTAATAGATTAAGATCATTTTTTATGCAATAAGCCCAAGTTTTCCTAGGTACTCGCTCTGCCTTTCTTAACATAAGTTGTATTTAAAACATCTACTCTCCTAATCGGATCATCGGGTGGTCGACGTTTAATGTGACCAAACCATCTAAGGCGACTCTCTCTAATTTTATCCGACACTCGGTGCAACTCCAACCCTATTACGGATATATTCATTTCGCATTTTGTCTCTAAGTGTAAAGCCACTCATCCATCTAATCATTCTCATCTCGGCAACACTTAACTTAACATTATGCTTCTCTTTTAAAGGCCAACATTCAGCACCATAGAGCATTGAAGGTCTCACCACCATCTTATAAAATTTTCCTTTCAGTCTAAGCTGTACTTTTCTATCACACAATAGGCCGGACGCATTCCTCCACTTCAACCAACCAACCTGAATTCTACTATTAACATCCCCATCTATATCACCATCGCTTTGAACAATGGACCCAAGATATCTAAATCGTTCACACCTTTTAATAATTTGATCACCCAAAGTTACACTTCTGTCACTAGACCTACTATTACTAAAATTACATTATGTAGTTTTCAGTCATGCATAAAAAAATATTACCTGAAACATGAATCTAAAGTCAGATCGCCCGTGCTACTTCCACCATCTTTACGGAGAATAAGGCCAAAGCTTTGGAGTCGAGAAGCTATAAATTGATCTAGTACAACCATGACAAATCTTGCTTGTAAAAGATAGATTTTGCTGCCCCTTTTATACCTGGTTCAGAAATGTAGGGACAGTCTTCAACCGCAAGCAAATCCAACTTGTGTGTGTCCACAAGCGGATTCAACCCAATATCTGAAACTCCCGTACACTTGAAAAGCTTTACAATTTTTAAGCTTGATAACTTTATAATATGTGTCAATCCTTCATCAGTAACATTCCGGCATTTCAAAAGCTCTAGCACCTGCAAGCATTGTGCTGCACCAAGCACCCTCATGCCTATGTCATTGAAGAAGCCAGCGAAGTGAAGCTTCAACGCATGAATTGGGCAACTCTGAATCACAACAATCAAAGCTTCCTGGGTAAAGAATGAGGTAAATGGATAATCCCAATCGGAAAAAGACAGGTCAAGCGTGTTAAGCATGGGACACCCAGCCGCTAGTGCCCTCAAACTGTCATCTTTCAACCGCGAATGGTTGTTCTCGAAGAAAGACCCAGGAAGCCCCAAAGGGAGGCGCAATGTTAAGGCACGAAGGTTGCTCGACTTCTGAGATAGCGCAACAAAATCGTTGTGCGTTACCCCTATGCACATGTCCAACAAAATTTATTCTAAAGCAGCACATTTTCTGAGTAGAAATGAAAGGCCTTCGCCTGGGCCAGCTATGCAGTTTGTCAAACTTAATTCTTTTAGCTCATCACATGAAACCGATTCCTTAACGCATTCATCCAGCAATAACCGATCACGGAGGTTTGGGGATTGATAAAAACATCCACGGCAAAATCCAATTTCCTGAGCTTCTTCCACCCAGGACCTAGCTTTATGATGTCGATCTCACTTATACCCCTGCAGTTCTTGATGGAAAGTTCCCTTAGATTACCTGATTTCCCCAAGAGCATAAGCCACTCAGTGCCGCTCACTTTTATGCAGCGAATAAGGTGTAGGACGGAAAGGTTCTTGCAGCTAATTACCACATATAAGATCCCAGTAGAGCTGATACTCAGAACAAAATTTAGCGTGAGAGACGTCAATTTTCGGCAAGAAGATAAAAAACAAATGGCAGCATCATCGATGAAAGCGCAGAAACTTAGGGATAGTTCTTCGAGTGAAGTACAGTTAGAAGACAAAACCTGCAAGGCCTCATTCCCCAGCTGCTCGCCCGAAGACGGCTTCCAGCCGGAGTAGTCAATCTCTAGCTTCAATAAATTTCGAAACCGACTAAATAATGCAGTAAATGCTTCGCTCGGAGGGTGTAGCCCACATCCAACACACAAGAAATCCCATTGCTCCGCCTCAACCCTATGCAGTCGCTTGCAAACTAGAGAAAGGGAATTCCTATCCGCAGTTCGATCAATTGGTTTCAGAAAATCGAAAAGCAAGTATTCCGGCAGATCCTCCATCAAAACTTTGGTGATTATCTTCGATCAACCTGAAAACCGTAACAAATCATGGAAATAATAATTAATGAATTATAAAGAGTGTCGATCACTAAAATTATCCGAGTTTCGAATGAAATCAAGCATGAAACTGAATCAAATTGATGAATAGAACGCCATGAAATCGATGGGATAAGCTCGCCGGAGAGTGAGTGACTGGGTCTCTCGTATCTGTTTGGGGTTCCTTCGGCTGCTGTGTGGAGCCGAAAATGAGTATGGAGGTGGGGGAGCTGGAATCCATAGCTGCGGCTGGATTATATTGGAACCGGAAGCGCGCACCAGACGGAACAGAATCAGAGAGTTTTGAGTATTAAGATTATGACGTCATCCAACGATTTCCATTTTAAGAGGATTAAAGTATAAAAGTATGACATAAAAATCTTTATACTTTTTTTTTCTAAATCATAACATTTTGTATTTTAATGACATCAAAATATATATTAGTTGTGCCGCCAGTCATGTCCTATTTGTAGAGCAACTCTACGTAGGTTTCCTCAAGTCACGCGCTTGAAATCCCCTCTGATCGCTAAGAATGAGAGCGATCATTGAATAATTAGGCCCATGAGTGTAGACCGGAGCTTCAAATATATATATATATATAGATGTTAGGTATGACTCATATCTAAGGAGTTGGAGTTTCTTGGTGAAGAGGTGTGACTCCTGGTGAAAAAGAGTGTCTCTTGGAAGTTAATGGGTTGGGGGGAGCGAGGGCGTGTTTGTAATTTATTCATGGGTTTTTTCTATAAATAGATGTGTAACTCCTCTGAAATAGTGTATTCGCCGGCTCGCTTCCTAGGACGTAGGCAATTCTTTGTCGAACCTCGTTAAATCTCTGTGTTCTTCTTCTGGTTTGCATAGATTGCATTGTGTTCATCCGTATTTTCATAAAAATTGGTATCAGAGCCTCGTTCGAGGGAAGAGGAGGAGATCGACGAGGGAGATCGAAGAATAAAAGAAGATTTGGCTGCGAGGTTTGAAGAATTGTGATGTTCTCAGCAGTTCTCCGTTCGCAAGGCAGGCACGTTTGCGGGAAAGAAAAAGGTGGAATTCTGCGACAGAGCGGTGTAGCGAGGAGTTCCGAAGCGTCGAATTTGTCCAAGTTTCGCGCGGATTCGATTTTGCGGAGGCCGGGAGGGAAGGAATAAAATTCCCTCATTTTATTTGGCGGTCGAGTAGCGCAGGTCGGGAAGGAGAGCTCGATTTTTCTAGCCAGGGAAGTTCGCGACAACAGCGGGGAGCAGGCCGTGGAGGTTCGTGGCGCGAAGCAGGCAGAGGACCGGAGTTCGGCTCGTCGGAAACAGCTAGGCGCCGAAGTTCGCTCCAAAGGCGAAGCGGCGCAGTTGCGGGCGGTTTCGAGGCAGTTCGGGCGGTTGGCTCGGACGGGAGAGTTCGCGGGAACAGTTGGCAGGCGGTTCCGAGGCAGGAAGAAGCAGGCGAGGGCTCCAGGCAGACCAGCGGCAGTTCGCGGTCGCGATCCAGGCTGCGGCAGTTCGAGGCAGTTTTTCGGGGCAGGCGTGAGACAGTTTCTGGGAAAGGAAGGAATCTTCCATTTCTACTAGAGGAATATTCCCTGTGAAGAGGAATTTTTGCTGGGAAGCGGGAGTCCAAGGAGGTTTCATTGCTGGGAAGTAACAGGTGCTTTTAACTAAGGGATTAAGGAAATTTAATTCCTAAAGGCAGAGAAGAAATTCCTGAAGGCAGAGAAGAATTAATCATGCAGAGAAGAATTAATCCCGCAGAAATTTTGGTGCGGTGCGGAGGGAATTTTTTTTAAATTCTCACAGAGGAGTTCGACCGGTTCAAAAATCTGCGGGAAACAGAGGCTGTCTACATAGAACAAGAGCCTCATTTTGCGAAGAGATTCGTGGCTCGCGGAAACAGCAATTGGTCGAGGTACTGGTAAGAACAGAAAGTGTAGTGTGCTTCGTGTGAAAAATTTGATTCACGAATCATAGGAGAATCATGGGAATGTTGCTGCATTTAATAGGGAAAATTTCAGGTTTCTTTGAATTTATTTGCGGAGTATTTTCTTTTGTTTTTTCGAAGCAAGGAAGGAAAATATGGTACAGGATTAAATTCGGATGGCAATGTCTGGTGCAAAATTCGAGATAGTGAAGTTCGATGAAACATGAAACTTCGGATTGTGGCAAACAAGGGTAAAAGATTTGTTGGCACAACAGAGAATTTTGAAGACTTTGCGGGCTATGAAACCTGATAATATGGAAGATGAAGATTGTGAAGGATTCTGACTTCAGCGGCGAGTACGATACGTTTATGTACGCGAGATGAGATTATGTATCATGTTATGAATGCGAAATCTCCGGGAGAAGTATGAAAGAAATTGGAATATCAATTTATGTCCGAATCTCGACAAATAAAGCATATACGAAACGAAAGTTGTATGGGCAGAAGATGCAGGCATGCACTGATTTGGCTCAGCACTTGATTGTCTTCAATCAAATAATCATGGATCTGGCACGGCTTGATGTGAGCATTGAGGATGAAGACCGAGCAATGACACTTTTGTGTTCGTTGCCTACTTCTTATGAACATCTGGTGACTACTCTTACATATGATAAAGAAAAAACTTAAAATTGATGAGATTACTGCAGCATTGTTGGCTCACAACCAGCGGAAGCAGAATGCAGAGGAAAAATCTAATGGTAATTGTTTATATGCTAAGGGTAATTAAGATCGTGAAAGTAAGGAGGAGAAGGAGAATTACGGAAGGCAAAATTTCGAGTCAAAGCTTCAAAGGTAAGAAGATTCGTTGCTTTAAGTGCGAGGAACAGGGACATATGAGGAGAGATTGTTCGATGCTCGAAGAAGACTCGTGATGTATCTTCCGGGGCTACGAATATGGTGCAGAGTGATACAAATTACAGTGATAGTGATGCGCTTTCAGTTACGACAACTCAGTTAAATGATGGATGGATTCTTGATTCAGGATGTTCTCATCACATAACACCGAACATGGAGTGGTTTTCTTCATACAGGTTATCTGATTCTGGTTCAGTCTATCTGGGTGATAATAAACGTTATAATATTGTTGGTATAGGTAATGTCAGAATTAAGATGTATGATGACACTGTTAGAACATTATGTGATGTCAGGCATGTTCCAGAGTTGAAGAAGAATTTGATTTCCTTGGGCACTCTACACAAAAATGGTTTCATTCCTAAGGCAGATGAGGATAGGGAAACCATCAGAATTGTTAAGGGTGCACTGACTATGATGAAAGGGAAGATCCTCTGCATGTAACATCTATAAACTGTTGGGGAGTACAGTTGTAGGTGGAGCTCACCCTGTTGGAACATATGATGAAAATGCGGCGGGAACTTTGACCGAAGCTGAGGTTAGATGGTTTGGTTGCCGACCCACTTTGGTGTAAGAAACTCCATGATCTATTTCTCTAAAGGGTTTGATATTCGCAAAGTGGAGATTTTCTCCTAAGGGATTGGATATTCACAAAGGTGGAGATTGTTAGATGTTTTTCTCCTAAGGGGCTAGATGTTTGCTATGGTGGAGATTTGTTTGGTAGGCACATATACCGGGTGAAGCATTTCTCCTAAGGTGCTGGATATTCGCCAAGGTGGAGAATTATTAGGTATGTCTCATATCTAAGAAGTTTGAGTTTCTTGGTGAAGAGGTGTGACTCTTGGTGAAAAGGAGTGTCTCTTGGAAGTTAGTGGGTTGGGGGGAGCGAGGGCGTGTTTGTAATTTATTCATGGGTTTTTTCTATAAATAGATGTGTAAACTGATGAGTATGTAACTCCTCTGAAATGGTGTATTCGCCGGCTCGCTCCCGAGGACGTAGGCAATTTTTTGCCGAACCTCATTAGATCTCTGTGTTCTTCTTCTGGTTTGCGTCAATTTCTGTTTCTCGCTCCGAAATTTCATAACAAGAGAGAGAAGTTAATCTTTAAATTTTTATAAATGTTTTAAGGAATTAGGTATGAAATAAGAAATTTATGTTTATTTATGTAGATTGATATGCCATCAATTTTTTTTGTAATATAGCACGGATGTTGAGACGTGACATAAATATCGAAATAATTTTTTTTAATGATAAATGTTCAATTTGTATTAAAAATCTTTCAAAACTCTGATTTTAACAAATTTATAGTTAAATAGAGCAGCTCAATGAGTCGACCCAATGAAACAGAGATTGATCAAATCTTAGTCAAATCGAGCTTGAATCAAGTTGATAAGTCGTTTTTTTAATGTCAAACAAATTTTAAATCTTGCAAGCTTGTAGTCAAACTGAACATCTCAACAAGATGAATCTAATGAAGCTAATATCACTCAATTTTGGAATCATTAAAGTGTTCAAATATCCACGTAATATTGTTCAATCAAGATAGTTTTTCTCGGTCATCCGATGGAGTGATCTAGATGTCTTCCATGCTTGCAGGGAGGCCAGATGACGGTAGTTGGATGATGGCCAAGGCTCAGTAGTGGTGTTCCAATGGCGACAATGGTGGTGGCAGGAAGTGGTGGTCCGGCAGCAGTAGGCAAATACCTGTGGCCTGATAGTGATATTTGCGGTGATCCGATTACAACGATGGTGGCGGCAGGCAATGGTGGTCAACAAATAATTCGATGGTGGTGGAGTTCGGATTTCTCCAACAGCTTAAAGCTCCTCCAATCCTACTCTCTGGGTGAAGGTCCTCACTCATGATGAGAGTAGAGGTGTATTTATAGATTTTTTGAGTGATATCTTTCACAAGATCCAAACCATGACCCAGACTAATCCTCTAGTTTGAATGTTGTTTTATGATTATTTGAATATCTTAATGATGCTAGAAAAAAGTGATATCAGTCTCGTTTTATTCATTTCTTTGATATGCTCAATTTGACTATAAAATTGTCAGATTTCAAAATCATCGGATTCATATACCTTAAATATATTTTTAAATATATTTTCAGTGTATGATCTGAGCTCACTTAAGCTCGAATCGAGCTATGTTTGAAGTCAGCTGGCTCATACTGTCCAGATACTTCATTTGAATTGGAATACTTGAAGCTCTCGATGAGATTCATGCATGATTATGATAGTATTTTTGGGACATATCACAAATAGTTCTTTTGCAATTATATCTCAAACACCCAAACATTCATATTTAGATGTATACTACTGAAATCTTTAAACTCGTAAAAAAAATATCACCATCATTATCTTTATAAAAATGAAATATATAATTTTCATGCACAGTTATGTAACACCAAGATGTTATAGATATAAATATAAAAAATTAGGTGCTCAATATGTAAATACATCTTGTGGTGTGGAATGTATGTAAATTTCTCTTTTTTATGGGGGTTTCAACTTGATGCCTTATGATTCTTCATTTTATTTAGAACTATTATGCTAAGGGACCGTTTAAGATCACATTTACTTTTTATTTTATTTTTTATGTTTTAATTTAAATTAAAATATATTTGATTGAAATAATTATTTTATAAATGTGAATTTACATAATTCTTATGCATTTAAGTACCTCACAAAAAAAAAAATCATTTTTATGCCCAAAAAGATGGATTTCAACATGTGTAAAAGGCGAGACTGTAATAGTGCTTAGATTAATAAAAGTATCGGTTTGGTATAAGAAGAAATGGGTGCTACGTAGGGGTGTAAACGAACCTAACACGAACGAACAACGATAGTGTTCATGTTCGAAATGTTCGAACACATCACTGTTCGTGTTTGGTTCATTTAACAAACCGAATGAAAAAAAATTGTTTGTGTTTGCCTCGTTTACTTATCGAACGAATCAAACATGAACTTCCTGGTGAACCGAACACGAATTGTTCACGAACAACGAGTTTTTTTGACATCTCTAGCTTTGATAGCATACTTCCTCAAAATGAAGCAAATTGATCAGGTATGCCGTACACATTAAGTAATCCATACTTCCTCAAAATGAAACGAACCTGAATAAGGCGTTTAGGGTTTTGTTTAGGGTTTTATTTTAATATATAGTATATTATATTAATTATAATATTATAATATTTATATTAATATAATTAATACTATAATATTATTATTATTGTTAATAATTTATCATATATTATCATTTATAGAAGTTTAATTATTTAAAATATAATAAATTTTTATAATATATAATTATTTTTAAAATAACATAATTTTTTTATATATAATTATTTTAATTTATTTTATATTTTGAACAATAACAAACCGTTCGTTTACCAAACCGAACGAAAAAAATTGTTTGTGTTCGTCTCGTTTGCTTATCCAACGAATCGAACACGGACTTCTTGGTGAACAAAACACTAACTGTTCGCGAACAACGAGCTTTTTTGACAGCCCTAGTGCTACGCATGTAAATTTCTATTTTTAAAATATTAAAAATATTCAAAATTTTATTTAGATTTTTTAAAATGCTAAAACTATTATAAATATATAAAATATATAAATTAATATATTAAAAAATAAAAAATAAATAAATTAAAAAAAAATGATGAGAAACTCGACTTACCTTACCGGTTATTTTACGAGGGCCGATAAACCGACGCCCAGTCGAAACCGTTGCTTTTCAACCATGGACGGATCTCCCACATTTCCACCTGCTCCGCCACATCGCCGGCGATCCGATCTTTTTCGCCGCCACCAGATCCGCGCCTTACTCCTTACTTTCCTTGCCTACTCCGCCTTCCACGCCTCCCGCAAGCCCCCCAGCATCGTAAAGAGCGTTCTCGGCCCCGATCCACCCAACTCCATCTCTTCTTCCTCTGCCCCCGGTTGGCCCCCTTTCGATGGAAATCGCGGCCCCCACCGTCTCGGTGAACTCGACCTCGCCTTTCTATCGTCTTACTCCGCCGGCATGTACCTCTCCGGCCACGCTGCCGATCGCGCCGACCTCCGCCGCTTCCTCGCCTATGGAATGTTCGGAAGTTGCATCGCTACGGCCGCCTTTGGGTTTGCTTACTGGTTAGACGTTCATCGGCTTTGGTTCTTTATCGTTATCCAGATTGCTGGTGGTTTCGTACAGTCCATTGGATGGCCGTGCGTTGTTGCCGTGGTGGCCAATTGGTTTGGTGATTCGTCGAGGCGGGGACTCATTATGGGGATCTGGAACTCGAATACATCTGTTGGGAATATTCTTGGTTCCGTGCTTGCGTCATGCGTGCTCAATTTTGGTTGGGGATGGTCGTTTATGGTGCCGGCTGTAGTCATTGGTCTTGCAGGGGTTTTGGTCTTGGTATTCTTGGTGGCTCATCCGAGAGATCTAGCTCTGGAGAATATGGATCATGGAGTAGAGATGAACGGAGCAGCTGAATCTGCTGTTATTGATGATGGATTTGTGGAGAGTATGAATGGGAAAAACTCACTCGTTTCTGAAGAGATCGGTCTTCTCCAACCCGGGCTTACTGAAGGAAAGCATTACAGTGGCACAGAGGGAGAGGAGGAGCCTATTGGTTTCTTTGAGGCGTGGAGACTCCCCGGTGTGGCATCTTATGCTTGTTGTCTGTTCTTCGCAAAGCTCGTTGCCTACACTTTCCTCTACTGGTTGCCGTTCTACATTCGGCACACAGGTATGTCAGAACTCAGAAGGTCATGCAAGTAGCTCTTGCTTTTTCTTTATTATGATGATTCACTATCCTATGTGCATATAGAGTATGAAAACGTTGGGTGCGAATACTTGTTCACCTTGAACCATTGCTTTGTTAGTGTCAATATTTTCGAGCAAATTGGTTGCTTTGTTACTGTCAATATTTTCGAGCAAATTGGTTGAATTCTTTTTCCTTTGATTTCATTCCAAAGTAGTATGTGCAATATATTTTTGGTACATAATAAAGTGTAGAATCTAATTTGGTAGCCTAATAATACATAATAATTTGTAATAATACATATTCCAAATCTAGCTATAAGGAAAGAATATGTACAGTTAGGCTCTGTTTGGCGCAGCTGCTGAACTAGCTTTTCAATTGAATGACTATATTCTTGAAAAATATTGCTGAAAGTACTGAGGTAAATTTAGTATCTATTTATCTGATATGCATGAAAACAGATGTTTCTGAAAAAATTACCATCCTGCCCCTCTTTTGTAAAACTGTTTAAAAGAAAACTGTAACAACTACATTTTTGAAACTTTAGAAGCAAAAATTAATTTCTAAACATTAAACATTACAAAAAATTCATTTTCAACCGTTATTCCTAACTTATTTGCATCAAATTCCTATGTATTTACATATTAACACACAAATATTAATTTTTTACCAAGATTTACATACATACCACTCAATTCTTATGTATTTACATAAATAACACCTAAACTTCAATTTTTACATATATGCCAAGTGTCTTTCACATTTTAAAGGTTAAAATAGAAATGCTAAAGAAGTGTGTAAATGTAAAAGAAGTTCAGGTGTTATATTTGCAAATACATAGGAATTGACTGGTATGTATGTGATAAATAGTGAACACATCCTGGCATGCCGAGAAGATGCAATGGATGAGAATCCATTTAAAAATTTTGAGTAATTTTAACCAAAAACTACAACCAATTGGTAGCAGCAAGAGGAGAATTAGGAAAACTAGGAGAATAGAAGAGGAGTAGCAGATCACCATGGCAATCCATATAGACAATGCCAAACTGGAGACACCCTTAAAATTACCATCCACATTAATCTTAATTCAATTTTTATCAGGTTTGGTCAAGAAAACTTGGCTCGACTTGATACATGTCCTCCTTGTACGCGTAGTTCATTAGAAATTCAGCTTAGAAGAAATTACATCCAATTATTGAGCTTTCACATTGGAAAACATACAAGAGGTCTACTTGGATTGATGGACAGATTGATAGAACAAGGAGTGATAGGGAGTTTTGTGGTAGATTGTGGAGCGTAGCAATTTAGCTTGCTTGGCAACAATGTCAAAGAATATATAATATATGATCTCAGTTTAAGAACTTCAAATTTTAATAATTTACATTATACATAGAAGTCAACAAATTATAACGCCATTAATCGAAATGAATTGTGGGAATTCCATTGCAATAACAATCCTCTGTTCACATGCCAATCCTTAAATAGATCAGAAAAAAAACAAGCCAAGATGAGCCGCACCTATAGGCACAAGATGCAAAATTGAATGCTAGCAACTCGAGCTAATTTTGAGAATAAAACATTGACATACATGGGCAAATACAATACATACAATATATAATACATAATCACACACCCCAATCCCAAATAATGAAATTTACCGACTCGACAGCAAGCAGCAATTCCTAGCAACAGCAAGGGCGTATAGAGGAGAGAATCATCTAAAGACTTGTCCACAACCCCCTATTACTTCTGTATTCAGGATTGAGATTATTTTATCATCCCTTGGTTACTTGATTACTTGGCTTCCAGATCAAACTCACTTAATGTTATTAACCAAACATTCTTATACAACAAAAGCCATTACGCAATCACTAATAGCCCTTTCACATGGCGGGAAGGAGACATCAGTCATCATAGATGTTCTCACAGAACAGTATATGGAGGGAAACAAAACCAAACAATGGGATGGGGTGCGAGTAAATGCAAAAGAAGTAAGTTATGATTCTGAGACTAAATCCCTTCAAAATACCTTCACTTCATAAACGGTATATAATAAGAAAGTTCAGCTTTGGGTATCCAAATTTGAGAACACTCAACAAAGAGAAGACAAAGACATGCAGATATAAGTGCAATAGGCATCCTCAGCAAAATGAAGTAAATTTGCGGGAAGTGAATACCTCAACTTCCGTCCCATTCAACCCACTAACCAACACATTGGCCTTGCTTAGCCTAACATTAACAAATAGCAGGAATAGAGTTTCATAAACATAGTTTATATGTTCGAACCGAAGAGAAATCAGAAAAAATTTCAAAAACAAAAGGTGAAAGAAGAAACAAGTAATCGAATCTGCCATTCGTATGTGCCGTCTGTTGGGCAGTCAGCTCCTCTCCTTCCATCCCAAGCCGAAGCCTGCCGCGCAGAAACATAAGACAAAGGTCGTGCACATTAAAACCTAAAATTATCTCTCGAGATAGGCAAACACAACCAATCAACCAAAAACAAGAAGGTAAACTTCAATAACACACACATAGGCCAGATCGCAGCGCTGCATTACCTTTTCCAGAGCTCGCGTTGGCCCTTGGCTCTGATGGAGCCCTAATCTCGGGAACGAAAAAGAAGAGGGCTTGAAGATGAGGAGTGGCACTATTCCAATGAGCTTTCCCTGCTCTTTTCCCTTCGATTCCCAGATGCTAATCAGCCGACCAGCAACTAAGAAGGAAGAGGAAGAGGAAGAGGGGTTTTAACCCGAAGTCCAAGCCGGGGAGAAGAGAGATTCAAAACTAGCGAGGAAGAGGGCTTTACGCTTACCTGCTTCGGCCTTCCTGCATTCGTGCTTGGTCGAGGTAGAGGAAGGACAGGAGGAAGGCGCAGGGGCCTCGCGAAATGGCTAGCGTGTGAGCTTGGCAGAAGATGCGAGGGTAATATGGAGTATTGGCGAGACGAAAGCTGGGGCCGCGGGGTCTTTCTCTTGGCCTGCTTTCCGCCTGCTTTCCCGTCGTGCGGCTGCGAAGTCGGGAGCCAAACGGAAGAAGACGACGGTTTGGGGCCGCGCCGCTTCAAAAAAGCGGCCCCAAACCGAGCCTTAATATATAAAATTTAATTCAACAATTTAAATAAGAAAACTCTTAATTCTGCCTGATTTGTGTTAATCTTGATTGATAGTTACATTGATGCACTTCCAATTTTTTAATTTGTCCACTGAATTTATGCTTGAACAATTTAAAATCCGAAACTTTTGCTATTTGACTTCACTAAATGGTCATTTATTGATGTAGAATTTTATTAGTTAAAAAATGTGGAAGGGCTTTTTCATTTTCATAGCCTTCTGCATATATTTATAGATGATATTTTTTTGTCATAATATGTGCCATGAGAAAGATAAATTTTGATGAAGAAAGCATTTTTGTGAATGATGGAAGAAAATATGCACAGAGAGGAGAATCTTGTGAGTCACGAGCACGACCATTGTAATAGCTCCAAGGGGTTCTTTGCTATGCCCACAGAAGGGCTGGTCCAGAAGGGACGGGCACATTGCAGCACAGGCGGCCCACAGGCGGGTCACCTTTGGTTGCGGGAAGAAGGGGAGGGAACCGGGTGAGGTACAGAGGAAAGATAGGGAGGGGTTTACTCGAGCTATATTCACCTATTACTGGAGGAGAAATTGAGGGGGGTTTGAGGGAAGTTTAGAAGAAAAGTTTTCAAATGTTGTATGAGGATTCTATTAAAGGGGGAACCTAGGATTATTTTATTTTTATGCATTATTTTGTGGCTGCTGTGTTTTTCTTCTTTTGGTGTTGTTCCTAGCGACGTCTAGGGTGTGACAGAGCCAGTCTACCTCTCGAAAGTAGATCATCTTTGTATCTTGCTTGTTTTTCTTTGATTGTTGTAAGAGCAGTCCTTATTTGGTTTGCATGCTAATTTTGGTGCTGAGGTATATCAAATTGGCATCAGAGCCTAGATCTTGGTGGGATAGCAGCAAAGAAAGTTGATATGCTACAAGGAGAGGTGGAGCAAATTTTACCCAGAATGGAAGAAATGTTTGCTACCATGGAGGACAGATTTTTTTCTATTGAAAGTCGAATAAATGATGGATTTGAAGGCTTAGGGGAAATGCGGGAGACAATGAAAAAGCTCATGGAGATGCAATCTAAGCCCGTGTTAATCGCTCCAACTATAAACCCTAACCAAGGGTTAATCAGGGAATCCTTGGTCAGGTCAAAGGGGAAGGAGATCGAGTGAGAAGAAATCAAAGAAGATATCTTCTAATTATAATAACATCCCCCTAGGACTCTAAGAAGAGGGGGAGTGGAGACTTCTGATAGAGGGGGTGGGCCGAAAATTGGAGGAGAGATGGTGGAAGGGGCACAGAAGAGTATGATGGAGGAAGGAGGGAATCGGGAGTGGGATATGCCAATGGCTGCAAGAGGGAGTTTCACTTAAGATACATCGGCGGAAATTCTTGAGGGAGAGGAAGTTGGGGTGGAGATGCAAGGGTCGGGAAACTAAAGATGCCAATCTTCGAAGGGGATGATGCATAAGGATGTGTGTATCGGGTGGAGCGATACTTTGTGATAAATGGGTTGACTGGGGAAGAGAAACACATGATAACGAGATTATGCTTGGAGGGCAAGGCTTTAGCGTAGTTACAGTGGATAGAGGCATGCTATCCGGTACACTTATGGGAGGAGTTTAAGGATTGTTTGTTGGAACTTTTCCGAGCCATTCGAAAATGAGACCTACACAAGCAATTTATGCTCTGACTCAGGAGGAGATGGTTATGGAGTATCGGGTGAAGCTCTAGCTTTGATCAGGGAGGTTGAGGGGGATTTCTGCAGCAGCGTTGGAAGGGCTCTTCTTGAAAGTTCTAAAACCCGACATACGACGACCATTCACCCCTTGAGACCGTGTTGATTGAGGGAAATGATGGACTCGCCCAGATGATGGATGATAAGAAACAGATGAAGAGGACTGACAAAGGCAACAACACCGGGAGATTCTATAAGAGCACCGTGACAGCCACGACACCGAGGAGTCAGACAGTGTCATTTTAGAAAGAGATGCCAAAGGAGAAGAGTATCGGACCCCACCCTGCTGGTAATTTCTAGAGCCTCATAGATACATTAGTGCACAATAAAAGAGCCAAAGAATTGTGTTACCGTTGTTACGAGAAATATGCCCCAAAACATCGTTACAAGAAGCGCGTCTTTCAGGTTCTTTTAGTTCAAGAGGAGTATACAAAGAGTGAGGAGCATCTGCATTTGGATGTGCCGGAGGTGTCCCTAAATTCTTTGGTGGGATTTTTCCCAAATCACACCATGAAGGTGAGGGGATGGATCGAGGAACATCTGATTGTGGTGTTGGTGGATAGAGGGGCCACACATAAAAAAAATTGCACCTTCCACACCTATTTTATTTGCTCCTAATAATTTTTCCAGTGTTAGTCTTCTTATATGTAAACTCAATATATCTCATGGAAAGACTGCTCTCAAATTCTCTCATTACGCTAAGAAGATCAAGGAACGAGTAATTTTTCCTACCTTTGATCCAAATGAAACATTATAGAGAGTATGCGACCTTGTTACCTGCTTAGTTTTGTATTTACTGGAGGAGAACAAACTCTTACTTTTGATGTGGAAGAGGAGCACTATGGAGTGTTTCACGTGTATTGTTGTTTTTTGCCGAAGTACTAGAAAAGGAACTTAAACTAGACCACCATTGCAAAACCCTAAGACGAAATTTGCCTGTGAGATGGTTTCCTCATTCCTTATATTATGGGGAGAATCTAACATAATTCTCAACCATTTCCCTTTTGAGCCTGCAATTTTTTGTTTCTCGAGCGGTTTATTTTACGAAGCAATTTAGAATGCATTTTTTTTGCTATATTGTCACACGCTGTGCCATCTGTCATTTTCTCTAAAGCTGTCTTAATGAAGAATATAATGTCCTGATCATTGAATGATAATACATGGGAAAGAACTATGATAGTGTTGATCAAATTTCTCTTGTCAAATTTTTTAAATGAGAGAGACTTTGGGAGTAGCACATACTACTGATAAAAGAGAAACAACTTTGTTGGTACGGAAGATGGAGAGTATAAAATGTGCGATAAAAGATTTTGATAAAACTAATGATAAAGAATTAGAAGGAAAGGTTTAATTAAAGTTAACATTATCAGAACTAGCATGTAATAGTTTTTAACACATCAGTCAATGTTTGTCGAAAATAAATGATGAATGAAGATTCATCAATCCAATCTTGATAGTATGACAATGCTAATGATAATCATGAATTTATGGTCGTGAAATTTAAATTTCAAAGATTGTACAAGTAAGACTTGCTACGGAATCTTATATTCTTTCACAATTTCTTACCGAGTACAAAATTGGGAAATTTTGCATTCATTCCACAGAATTATTACTTAGTTACATAGCTAACACCAAAAGTTTGATCTTTACACTTATAACAAGTTGGTGTCATAAACCTATGCATGAAAATGTATATTTCACTTTTGGTAGTAACGGTATTTTTGATGTGATGTTAAAGATTTTAAGTGAGATGAATGTAAATGTGATAGTTTAGGTGTTAAAATATGTAGGTACATAAGAATTTTATGGTATATATGTAAACGTCCTAAAGAAGTTTTCAATGTTACAGCGGTTGCTGGAAAGCATCTCACACACAGAACCTCTGGAATTCTCTCGACCATTTTCGACATCGGAGGGGTCCTCGGCGGAGTTTCAGCCGGTTTCATTTCAGATTGGCTCGGCATGCGAGCAATCACTTCAGTTATGTTCCTTATATTCTCTGTTCCTTCCCTCATTTTGTACAGAACGTGTGGAAGCATATCAATGTATTTCAACACAGGTTTGATGTTTCTTTCTGGATATTTTGTTAATGGCCCCTATTCCCTCATCACCACAGCTGTTTCAGCTGATCTTGGAACACAAGGATTAGTTAAAGGAAATTCTCGCGCTTTGGCTACCATTACAGCCATTATTGATGGCACTGGATCTATTGGTGCTGCCTTGGGTCCTTTGCTTACAGGATATATCTCAACTTGGGGATGGAACATTGTTTTTCTCATGTTAATTTTTTCAAATTTACTTGCAGTAATGTGCCTTGCTCACATTGCAAAAGCTGAATTAATTAGAAAGAAGAAGCAGGAGTTATCTTCTACTGGCATTGCTGCAGAGAATAGGTAATTTTCATGATAATTATAATTCTTTGTAAGTTAGTGTTTTTTTGGGTAGATTTACATGCATACCAGTCAAAGTCAATTCTTACGTATTTACCTATCTGACACCTAAAATTCAATTTTTACATACATACCACTGTACCTATGCATGAAAATATGTATTTTGTTTTTTAGAAGTTATAAATGGTAGTATTTTTTATGAGATATGAATGATTTGAATGGTTTAAATGTACACCATAAATATGTAGATACATGGAAATTGGGTGGTATGTATGCAAATGCCCCCTTTTCTTTTGATACAATATCATTGAATAATGCTGTAGTGATGATTTTTTGTAAGATGGGATTGATTTGATTTGTAATTTACTTCATGGGATGAATGTTTAAAACAGAGACATGTACATTTTTATAGTAATATGGATATTGATTGTAAATTCTTCTTCAGATATCAAATGGATGCTCCTATAGTTTTTATGTGAATTTTCACATTCATTAATGCCCTGTTTTGGGCTGCAGTAGGCCAGCAGCGCGTCACGCTGCTACAAGTATTCACAGTTTGGGGTGGCGGTAGGCTAGTGGCGTGGCGTGTCGATCATAAAATGCGGGCTGCGGGGAACCTGCGACCCGCGTTTCAAATTCTGTTTTTACGGTGGTGCCCTTCTTTTCTTCACGATTAGTCCGCCCTAATCCTAGTATCAAACTCCTCTGCAAAGCTGCGATCTCTTGCTTCACTTCCTCCTCTTCTCCCGCGTTTCTCACGCTACCTTGTTCCTCTTCCTCTTCTTCTCCCGCGTTTCTCACACTACCTGGTTCCTCTTCCTCCTCTTCCTCCTCTATTCCCCGGTGGTAAGCACATTTTTAGCAACAAAATTTTCAGGAACCGTTCTTTGAATGCAAGTATCCATGCGAATGCTTGTTCTTTGAATTTTTAATGTTATATATGTAAATTATTGTTCAATGGTATGAATGTGAATGCTTGATGTTTGAGTGAGTTCTCGGTGACTCGGTTTTTTATTTGGTAAATCAATATTGTCATATTAATAATTATAATTTTGATAGTTTTTTTTTTCTTTTTTTTTGTAGTATACTTGATACTCACAGTTACGTTAGGTGTTTATTTAGATTTTTGTATTGTTTTGAAGTGAACTTTTGCTTCTGAAGTATCTAATATATGGCTAAAACAGTTCTGTTACAAACAATGTTACTGCACAGAGGTAAAATGATCATTTGTCCAGGTACAGCTGCCGCATAGATGTTTTCAAACTGCTGAAAACAAACAGTTTGTCGACTTTCGCATCAGCTTACTGAGGTGGTAGGCTGCAACGAACATTGATAAGTGCAATTGCTACAAGCTATACCGCTTAATCCAGTGCGGGATGGATATAAGTAATAATTTCTCTCTCATTATATCAACATGTATCATTCACTCCAGTATGTTATCACACACACACACACACACAATGTTGAATGAAAAGCTTATTAAACTTTAAATAATGACGCTCGCAATACTCATTAATAGTTTCATTAAACTTTTAAAAATGATTATTTTAAAAATATAATATGTGAGGAGAGAATTGTAATTGAAGTCGCTTGTTTGTGTTGAAATAAAATAAATTAAAAATAATTATAAGATTCCCATATGCCTTATTAATAAATGGGTGAACTCTGGTTTGATTTTCTATATATTAATGAATGAAAAGATTAACTAAATGAAAATAGATGTTGGGGATTGTTCTTCTTCAAAATTTTGACCCATGTTCTCGCTGAGGCTAAATGCCTATTTACTTAATGAAAATCGTTAATATTACAATGAGAAACTCAATCACAACTCACATAAAAAGAAGGATAAAAATATACACAATAAACTAAAAGCAATATCACCATCAAAGATAAAAACTACATCTAAAATAGATAACCTGCAATAGCAACATCTACAACATTGACAATATCATAAGAACAATCTAAAATAGATCTTTATGTCAAAGAAAAGGTTGTAGTGGATCCAGAATCATCAAATGCAAGTAGCCACAGATCCATCCACAGAAAAATAGCCACAAAAACTTGATAACGACAACAAATTCCACTAGAAATGCATATGAAAAAAAAAAGAAAAGCATACTAAAAGATGAAGAAAATAGCAGCCAACCAAATAAACGGCAAAGATCTTTGCAGAGAAGTCAGAAACAACACTAATACAAATACGATATAAAGATTAAAAAAAAAGCAAGAAATAAACAATAACTCAAAGAACTAAAAACTTACTGTTGGGTAATGTGTAGACCCGATCCACATTAACTTAATTAGATTGCTAATTAACTATCTCACCTACCATCCCACCTGTCATCCCACCTACCATCCCACCTACCACTCACCTACCACATATCACATCTCGCTTCACTATCTCCCACTTATCACTCTCTTGGTTTGTATAAATAGAGGTGTAACCCTATGAGTATGTTTGAACCGAACTATGTAGCTTCTCTGAAATAGTGAATTCGTCGCTCTGCTCCTGAGGATGTAGGCATGTATTTGTCGAACCTCGTTAAATCTCTGTGTGTTCTTCTGGATTGTGCCGATTATTGTATTTTTTTTGCCCTAAATTTCATAACAATTGATATCGGAGCGAGTTTCTAGGGCAGAGGAGATCGACGGAGGGAAGAATAATGTTTTTTGAGATTTGGTTTGCGGCAGAGGAGGAAGTTCAGTTCTGGCGTGACAGTTAATCTTCGCGGAGGCAGTTGAGCGACTCCAGAAGGCTTTGAGTTCGCGACAGAGGAGGCTCGCGGGAAGGGAACCAAGAGTATTTGGTTCCAGGCGAGCAGGTTCGGCTCAGCGCAATTCGTGACAGGGCGCAGGTGGAGTTCTGTTCACAGCCGTCGGAAAGCGCGAACAGAAGTCTGTGCAGGGCAACCAATTTACGGTTTGCGCGATAGTTTGAGACAAGCGAGCAGGAGTTCGCGCATGACAGCCGTTGGGCGCGACGGTTGCCAGGTTCGACAGCTTGACCGAATAGCGTAAGCGGCCGGAGGAGACTCAGAAGTTACTGCAGGCGCCAGGTGGAAGGATCTGCGAACAGTTGGTTCGACGAAGGACTTATGAGGGGCAAGCAACAGGAAGGACTTCGCGGATTGAGCGGAGCAGGTCGAGTTCACCACCGGAGGTTCCTGCAGTTGCCGCCGGGTTGCGCTGTAGGCTTGCCGGTAGGCGGTTGGCACGATAGCCTTAGTGGCGGGCGCACGATAAAATTTCGCAAAAGTAAACTCTTATGTAGCGGGAAGGAGTTTCGCAATGTGGAGTACGCGATCAAGCTGACTCTGCGTCAATTTGGCGAAAGGTTTTGCAGAGGTATTCTGCGAACAGGTGCCAAGAGTTTTCAACGCGATGATTCGTGATCGACGGGATTTAGAGTTCGCGGGACAACGGTTCGGCCGAGGTATTGGCACGAATAGTCGGGCGAACATTTTGATTCGTGGATCACAGGAAAAATGTTGTTATTGACACGGTTGACCAACTCACTTTGGTGTAAGAAACTCCATGATGTATTTCTCCTAAGGGGCGAGAGATTCGCCAAGGTGGAGATTTGTTAGATATGACTCTATACCGGTAGTTGGAGTTTTCTTGAAATGAAGATGTGTGTCTCTTCATTAAAGAGGTTGGGGGAGCAAGTGGGAGCTGACCGAGAAGGAGGAGACGGATTCCCTGTTAGGGAATCGAAGCTTGGAAGCTGGCATAACTCAGCTAGAAGAAGACATTGCACGACGAGTGGGTGTACAGGGAAGGCTAGCGACTTGATGGCGGTAAGAGGTACGATGTTGGACTTGTTGAAAAGGGCATCCGGCGGGGGTGGGATAGTGCTTCGTCATTGGGAGTTGTATGCGAGATACGAGAATCCACAGGAAAGAGTTTGGTATTACGAGGCTACGTTGACGGTGATATGTCGGCGGGGATGTTACTTCGTGAGGAGGCTGAAGTTGTGCTCGGCTTGGTGAGTGCTTCGGCATGAAGACGAGAACTTTGAGTTGCGAGAGGTGGAGAATATCGTATTTGAGGAAAAGGTCGGTACGATTAGTAGATGATGCGGCAGGTATGTGATGCGGTCGGTGTCATCGTCTCCAAGTGGGAGAATTGTTGGGTAATGTGGCGACCCGGTCCACATTAACTTAATTAAATTCACAATTAAGCATCCCACCTACTGTCCCACCTCTGTCCACTCTACTCACCTCCTCCACTCTACACTCTCTTGGTTTGTATAAATAGAGGTGTAGCACTTATTGTTATGTTTGAGCCGAAGCTATGTAGCTAGCTACTGAAATAGTGAATTCGTCGGCTCTGCTCAGAGGATGTAGGCGTGTCTTCGCGAGCCTCGTTAAATATGTGTTTGTTCTTCTGGATTGTGTCGATTCTTATATTTTTCCGCCCTAAATTTCATAACACTTACATAATAAAAAGATTTAAATTTCCTTACATACTTTCAAATATATAAAATATATTCAGAAAGTGATTGAATTTTCTTTTAAAAAAGGGTTAACGTTGAGCAAATGCTGAAAACCAAATCCCAACAAAAGACAAAGTTCAAATAGTAACAATATAATGACTAGCGGCAAGACATAAAAACTAATCATTAATCTAAAACAGTAACCAGTAACCAAATAGCCCTCCGCAACCAAATCAGCTGAAAGCAGCAGACAACTAAACCCACAAATTACATGAATGCAGTTGAAATCACCAATAACGGCTCAACTAATGAAAATAATTAAAATTCCTTCCAAACTTTCAAATACAATATATAGAAAAAGTTATTAAATTTAAAGTTTTAAAGAATGTTGACGTTCAATAAGGCTCAAAACCAATCCCAACAAAAGGTAAATATATTAATAACAGAAAAACAAATATCGTTCCACAACAAAAATCAATTGCAAGCAGTAACATGCCGCCCAACTCAAAAGATTGACTAAACAAGTCAAAATCACCAACCCCCCAAAAAAAAAAAGCTTAATACCAAACCAAAAGTAACAACCAATAAAGGGTACATAAAGCACCCGACCACTACAAATCCCTCCAAACCAACCATCATGAATCTATCAGAACATTAACAAAACACAACACAAGATAAAAAGCCATAGAGATGAAAATCAACAAGAAAAAGCTAGTTATAAAGAATACCATAAAAATTAATAATATTACTAGGTAAATTCTTGTTAAATTTTCAATTCCTATTTTTAAAAATAATAATACAATGAATACTGCGAATAATAGACTCAATAGGAGCAGATTTATGCAAATTTCTCGTATTCGTTTCTTTGAAATATAATAAGCAGTATTTAGTAAATTAAGAAATGAAATCTTCTTTGAATTTTACAATAAATATAATTAGAATGATACAAAACTTGAGAGAAGTTCGAAGGAGCCATGAAAAAACATCCAAAATAAACACATCTTGTAATAAGATAAAGGACATTTAAAGAAAGGATGGTTCTCAACGCCAGTAGAAGAAATGACACTTGAATTATGAAAATTAATGCCTCGAAGATTAAGGGGCCGTTTGGTTCGGCGTTTTTGTCCAGCGGCGCGGCAAATCGCTGCAATTTCGAGCGCCGCGGGTTCTATTCACGAATAATTCGCGGTGCTTCGCCGCGAAGTCGAGGGAAAGAGGGCCGCGGGATAAACCCTGTGGCCCTGAATTTCATTCAGCTTTTACCCTTCGCCCCGAATTTCGTTGCCCTCGCTCGCCCGCGCTCCCGAGCTCTGAGCTCCCGATCTCCTTTTTCGCCCTATATCTTCTCGCGAGATCTGGACTTCTCCACAGAGAAACGAATCGATAGTTCGTATACCTCCGATCTAACTGGTATCCTTCTCTCTTGAGGCTCCGTCTCCCTCTCCCTCCCTCTTTCTCGTTCCTTCCTTCAGCATCTTTCGTTATATCTTCGATCTTGAATAGTTAGAAGCATGAATCCGGAGTTATGGCAGCTTTATTTCTCTATTCTATGAAGTGTGATTGATTTTTATCTACTAAAAGCTTATACAGGGAAGATCTATTTCAGTTTTTTTTCTTATAAGAGTTTATCATGCCATTATTTGGATCTAATGTCACGTTGTGTTACATGGTACGAAATGTTCAAAATGTTTATGCTCTGTAGAAGGTCAGGTTATGTGATGTTTTTATCCTTGCTAGAGCTTAATGATTACTACAAATTACAAATAGTTGTGCTTCAATATAGAGTTTTTGCACTGCAGTTGCTCCTAACAGATTATTTAAAGAATCATGACAATTTTGAGGTCAATTTTTTTCACTGCTCCTAACAGCTATTTAAAGAATCATTACATTTTGGTTTATGTTGTTGAAAATATTTATTGAAACATAAATTTCAAACAGTTTTAACAGACATGGACAATCTGGTCATTTTTACGAGAAAAATTACTTGCATAATTTCTTCATGAAGCATTGCTATTCTGAAAATTGAAAATATGCAACTGAACAAAATGACCCTAAGTTTCAAGACTTTTACGAATAAATTTTCAAGCAAAAAAAAAAAGGTAAATTTAATAGCAATACCTTTAACCCATATAAACTTAAACTAGTTCACATTAAGAAAATATATATATAAGAAACGATAAATAATTTTATGACAGTAATTATTATCGTTCTTCCAAAGACAAGAAATACCTCGAGGAATAGGAATATTATCAATTTTTTTTATAACAGCAACAAGGGTATTGCTAAAATTTTGCAAATTCTAATTATTATTTCTTAAAACATCACAAATTAGTAAGATGGAATCTTATAAAGATAATATCACCAAGTATCTCCTTTAAAAAATGTGATAATATATATTTTATTTAAAAAACGAGTAAAAATATTTTAAATTAAAGTATTAAGTTATACAATTTATATATATATATTCTATTTTTATAGTTCAACATTTATCACTGTATATTATACTTTATTAAAAGTATATATTCAATACTTAATAATTACAAAAAAGGACATTTTGTAGTCACTCTAATTGGGGGACAAAAAGGAAGCATCCACATATACGCCACATAATACTTATATATAGAAAATATGTACGGCTTTGATATTACAAAATATTAAATATAATATTTTAACAGTTAAATACAGGGGCAAATCTATGTAGGGTTCAAGTGGGTAATTGCCCCCCCTGTAAATTCAGATTTTTACTTATATGAGAGTGCAATTTTATATTTTATTGTCTTTATTGAAATATCACTTTGCGTATAATTGCTTTAAGGCCCCTAACTCCCAGCTGATTGGGCATAGTGCCTATTTGTCACCCATCAAAAGAAAGGCTGGTTCTGTCTTCTGGTTAAAGGTTTAAATATAATATTTTAATCACTTTTTTTTTTCATTATAAGTACCCTCTAAACTCACTCATGAAGATTTTATGTGAAGAATTTTTAATGGTTAAGATGTTATATTTAAAATATAAATGATTGAAATTTTATATTTAATACTTTCGAGGGTTGTCATTTATATACAGAACACTGAAAACTTTTATATTATCTCTCAGATTAAAACTTTCATAATTATAAACATCATATAAAAAATATCATTCAATGCTCATTATCACATTTTAATAATCAAATTCATATTTTCATGACTCTGTAAAAATAACTTCATAAGAATTGGGTGTTATTTATGTATTTTTTTCACAAAAAAAAAAAAGGGTAAAATCGTAATTCATTAATAAAGGTAAGGCATACGAAATCATCTGCTCACACTCAAAAACCCTCGGAGCCCTAGGCCGTCATTCTCTCCAACGCAGATCGGAGTTATCTTCCGTCAGGTACTTTCTTCTCTTCTCGTTCTCTTTCATATCTATGTTAGGGTTTTTCATCGTCTCCACTTTTTCTCTCCGTGAGTTATCTGTGGCATCTCGCTTATACGGGTAGGATATCTTCTGTCGATTGGATCTCTTAGGTTTGAGAAATGGGATGAAATGAAACAAATTCAAAGGATTTGTTTAATGATTAATCATCTGCATCAATTGATTTTCTGGTTCTGATTCTCACGTGTTGCCTTTATTTGATTTTAAATGGCACGATCTCTTCTTTACGTTGCCGGATTTGATGGAGCCATTTATAGGCTCAGTATGGGAGCGCTCGCTGGTGAAACTTACGGGAATGCTTATGCGTCCTGTAGCCGAGAAGATTTGCATATTATTCTTTTGTGGGAGAATTATTATTTCTTATTATTACTGGAATTGGTGGGGGAAAATTTCCTTTTGGGCCTTGTAAAATTTTTGATGCAGTGGTTGAAAAGAAAAAAGAAGAAGAAGCAAGAAATAGCTTTTGTAGTGCGTATCTGCTGCAGTGCTTAGGGTGGTTACTTGAGATGGAACCTGATATGGTGCTGTATATCATCAAAAAGCATGCTTCTCTGCTGAACTGGAATTTGTTTATTTTGCCTTGCCCTTGAGCTGGTTCCATCTTAGCGTAAAGTGAGTTATAGTAGAGAAATAAGGGAAATTTTGGCTTAACTTGTTTCCTTTATGCATTGCAATTTTTCTATGCAGTTAGCTAATTCTAAAATGGAAAATTGGATAGGGCATTTAGGAAGCAGTTGAAGATAGATGCATGATTTTTTTCATTTACTTTTGAAATGTGATCTATAGATGTACAGAGTAGTTTAAACTATAAGTGATCGGGTAGAATTGTAGTAATCTTGGTTTGTTCTTTGAAGTTCACCTTGAAGAGTTGGCTATGAGTACCGACCTTTTCTTTTGTTGTTTTGTGCTGGCTTGTGTTCTATTTATTTGAGATAATAATGCTATATAAATAACATCTATTGTCCCTCAAGGTTATCGGGCAACACTTCGGTCGACCATTTTAAAAATGTAGTTTTAGATAAGCTTAACACTCATCTTCAATTTACTTTAATTTCAAACCCTTTCTTAGTTTGATGTGGTGCCTTCTTGAACTTTATTTCTTTCTTTATGCTACTATTGAATAAAATAAGACACATGAAACTGTATAGAAAATTTACTTTTGTCAATTTAGCAAATTGTGTTGCATATATGTTTTCTGAAACTCAAGGGACCTTGGTGTTTTTTACTCATAGTTGTAAGTTTAGTGGATTTGCCCAAACATGGAAGACGGAAGTTTTATTTACCTTTTAATTTTTAGTTTAGTTGTTACTATCTTCTTAAGCCTTTATTGTGTTTGTTTTGTTGTTTTTTTCATACTTTATTTTTTCTCTTAAGTACTACAAATATAATTCAAATTTTCACAGATAAACATGTTTCTTATTGTGATTTCGATGGATGGTTTGATCGACTTAGATTATTATTATCATGCTTAATTGGCATATGATGGAATTTCTTGATGACATTGGTTTCATTAAATTCAAATATAAATTTACTTGTTTAGAAACATGTTAGATAACTTCGGTAAAGATGTCTTCTATTATATTCCTCGGCACTTGTTCTATTGCTTTTCTCAATATGTTACTTCAAATAATTAAACATGCTCGTTGGCAGTGTGGAGTTTCTTTGCAAGTGCTATTGTTGTTTATCTCATTAGATCATGTAGATCATACGGTTAATGAGTAGATTTTTTTGGCTGCTTTATCACATCTTTTAATATTCTTGTTTTTTAACTATTGAAAGTTTTCTTTTCTTGTAGAATTAATTAATTTCAATTGGCCTTCTTTGATAATGTATAGATTCTTACTCGATGCAATAAGTAGATTCTTACCTTTTATGGAAAATGATATTTTTTGGCATATTTTTGAGAGGACAAACTGATGAAACTCCGCTTTGTCAACATCTACTTGTTTAGTGATAATAATTTGGCATAACTTCCTACTTTTTATGATTAAAAAAAAAATGGAATTTGAAATATGAAATAAAATTTAATTCAAATGCCATATGCAGTGCCATACATGATGGATGCGCTTGAGGACAATTTTACTGACAATAATGTTTCTGGGGCACTGGAGAACTCTGAAAACCCAAAACAAGAAGTTGAGGAGAATGCTGTAGCTGGAGCACCTGAAAAGAGATGGCCTGGTTGGCCTGGTGAGAGTGTTTTCCGCATATTAGTTCCTGCACATAAGGTTGGAGGCATCATTGGACGAAAAGGGGAATGTATCAAGAAAATGTGCGAGGAATCCAAAGCTCGTATTAAGATACTTGATGGACCTCCTGGAGTTCCGGAAAGAGTGGTAAGAAATTAATTGTTGGGTTGCCGATCCACTCATTGTAAAGTTTCTCAATGCTTTCTTCTTTTCAGGAGTATAATTTCACTTATAGATAGCCATCTGGTGTTTAGACCAATCTTAATTTTTTGAATCTGCTATTTTATGTTTACTTAAATATTCATGTTAAGTATTTCTGATGTTGATATTGCTATTTTATACATTCAAAATTGTCCTTTTCATATCGTTCTTCAGAAATTAAAACATTTTATTTATATGTGTCAGGAATTTTATTTGAATCTTGTTCTAAAGTTATGATGACAGTGTAACTTCAGATGGAGCATGTATCTATTGTTCATATAATTCTATTTTTACCAGTTCTGTTATCTATTTTTAATATTACTTACCGATTTTTGTCGTGTACGCATCACATTTATATCACGTAGATTGCCTATCTGCACCTTCATAGTAAGATAGTTGCATGTACTTGCTAAATGACCAAATTAGTTTTCTACTTCGTCTCCAACTATTTGTCATTTAGCTTTTATTTCACACGAAGTAAAAATAAAAAAGGCATGATGAGGTTAATAAATTTATTCAGCCACCTAAAATTTAAAAGGCATCAAGCTAAGATGTTTTTCAGTTCCAAAGTGCTCTTCTTTTAAGATGAATAACGTGCAAGGCTTTAACTATAGATGTATTTGTGGCTCGTTGATGCAGCTTACTGTGCTGCTACTCTTGCTGCTATCTCTGCGGGCTTCTTTGGCTTCTATTTGTGTGGCTTTTTTACTTGTATCAAACCGTTATTGTGCATGTTTCATTTTCTATAGTTAGATTTCTTCAGTTGGGAGCCTAATTTTTGTGATTTTATTATGGTATTGACTCTTCTTGTGCGTGGTTCCTTATTGCTTTTGATACTGTAGAGGCTGTCCTTTTGGCAATTTCTACAACGCTATATCTGCTTATTATCATTCCTGCACCATATCTTTGTGGGCTGTTGTTGTACAGTTTATCTTTCAACTGCTGTTTTTTTCCTTGGATTGATAAAATATTTGCTTCTAGGTGCACAAATTATTTCACTATAAATGCGGTCGCTGTAAAATTCAAGTATTTTAGACAAGGCAATCTCTTTGTCCAAACATGAGGATTGCATATTTGCTTCTGTCTGCCCTTTGTCATTTTGCTATTTCTTTATACTTCTCTCTTTTTAACATTATATTGGCTGATTACTTTCAGGTGCATTACTATTTGTTTTTTTTTTTTTGAATTATGCTCGCTTGCTTGCATTTATTTAACATTCCTTAATTTTCTTGTTAGTAATATCTTTTAGAAGGCCAAACTTTTTTATCAGTTTCAGTTTTTATCTTCAATTGTAAATTATTGTTTCAAAATTAATAGCTTGTTTTTCTGTGAAGGTTGCTTGTTTGCTAGATCAGTTGATCGCATCTAATTTGTATGCCTTGCTTGATTTACTTCAGATGCCCTAGTTCATTCACCTATAAATATTAGATTTCATAATAGAGTTTGAGGTTGTCTAATAATGACCTTTAGAAGCGAACTTAATATCAGGGTGAATGAATGTATCAATGTCAATAAAGGGATGCAATCTAATTAGATGCACAACTACAATGCAATATTCATAATTATATATATGATTATAGATAATAGAATCATAAATTTTATGAAAATACTGTTGACCTCAATTTTGAGGTCATTTCTTTTCCTTCTCCTTAGAGCCTGGAATCTAGCCCTAGGATTTTCCTATTTTGGACTCTCTTAGAGGACTAGATTGGAACCCACCATATTTAGAAATCGGTACATCTCTCATTCCTCAAGTTTCATATAATCGATTCAAATCTCAACGTTACGTTGAGTCGATTAAAAGCCGACGTATTGAAACTCTTGTTGAGTTCATATAGGATTTGAAAGCCATAGGCAGACCCCATTGCGTGCGATGTTTGACTTTCTGCTGCGAGCAATATGTTTGACTATGATTGTCGTTTAGGCGAGGATCGGTCATCGATTTGCTCGTTAGACGGCTCCGGTCGGGTCAAAATAATTTCATTTGCTACATGACGTAAATAAAATTTAAATTGATGTAACCGTCAACAAATTGTCCGAACGACCCCAGATTACGAAGCAGACCACGCTGATGCGTCCGGAACGTCGATTTTAGCCGGGAAGGACATATATTTCGATATGATTTCGAATTGGGTCGGATTGTGTGTTAATTGACAAATTTAAGTAAATTAAAAAAAAGAATTTATTAATTAAATTTTTTTTCCCACTCACACCTTCTACCTCTCGTGCCCTAACCGAACGCTTAACTTTCCCTCATTCGGCGAGTTCTCAACTCTCCACGGAAAACCCTGGGTTGTCGAACCTTCTTGCCGATTTCCGGTTATCTCCCTTCGTCCCGAGCTCCAACCGACATTAACATCCGGTTACCTCGCCGGTAACCCCCCTCTGTAACTAATTTTCCCGCCCAAGTGTATACGGTAACCTTCATACTCTAATCTTGGGCATTTTTTTTGCCCTGATGGCACATTCCCCTCACTGATTCGATTCTTACCGGCGGTAAGTAATCATCTTTTGCTCCCCTATAAATATTCTTCTTGAGATGTCCTAAGGGCCGGAGATTTTCTTCTTGGATCCGGATTATTAGTTTGCTGTCTTCATTGAGAATAACGTTTCTGGAAGACTGATTCATTTAATTTTCGGTGGCTTGAATTTTCTGTTAGTCATCAAAATTCAGATTCTTCTTTCGTCACTCCTTTTTAATAGTTTCAAGGTGAGAATTATTCTTCATTCTCCTTTTATTTAGTTATATTGCAAAATAGCTGGTTCAATAGATCTTTTCTTATTCAATTATGGAAGGTCTTCTTTCTCAAATACTATTTTAACCAGTTTAAATGGTATAAAATTTTATGTTTGTTTTGGATTCTTACTGATTCTGAATGAATTTTCTTAGCTATTAGTTAATGAGTTCACGTTTAATGGGTTCACTTGATATGCTTCTTCTTAAGAACCAATGTTTTATCTCATATTATTTCGAAGTGCTTGAATATGAAACATAATTTTGTATGGAAAAGTTGGTCTCTCTGTGAAAATAGAAAAGTTGTCTTGATATCAAAATACCTGTGAAGCTTAATTTTCAATTATTAATTGCTACTCTATTTATTTTCTTGACTATTTCTTTTAAATATTGATGTTATGGATGACAAAGGACTCAACACAAATTAAAGTTAATGAAATCTTTCATCTAACGCAAATATTTTGAGACTGATTTGTTCGGGAAGAGAATCATGGAGGGTTTAACATTGCTTGATATTTTCAATCTAAATTTCTTCTGCTCTATATCTACTATGAGTTCCAGAGATTTAGAGTAATTTTCTTGCATATATTTGTTTTATATAATCGTCTAATGTGGAAGTTTAGGTGTTGAGTATATAAATATATAAAAAAAATTGCACAATATGCACATAAACAACTCAAAAAGAAATATGTATGGATGTATAAATTTTTTTTTTATTTTATATCATCCAACTTTATTATTAATAAAACCACGAGGACTTGGCTGAATTGCTCAAACATAAGCAAATTCATTATGAATAATAAAGAAAGCTGCATTTATAGTTTATAATTTTACATATTAAATATATAAATTTGAATGAACTAAATGGTATGTATAAATTTTCCTGAAATGAAATAATAATTCCATGTGACAACTAACAGAGTAGCCACGAATAATAGTTTAAGCCTCAAACTATTTATTAACACATATGCCGAACCGACAAGAAGAAATAAAAGATCCAACTACTGTAGTAATTCAATTCATTTAGATAAATGAAAATGACATGAGATTTTGAATAAACTGGACATTAGTCTTACTTGATTAGATCATCTTTTTTTTTATTGACATATCTTAAGAAAAGAAAAAAATGAATTTCAAGAGAACCACAAGTAGTTTATAATGAAAAAATCATGAAATATGCATGCAAGAAAATTACTCTTAATCTCTGGAACTCACAGTAGATATAGAACAGAAGAAATTCAGATTGAAAATATTAAGCAATGTAAAACCCTCCATGATTTTCTTCTCGAACAAATCAGTCTCAAGATCTTTGCGTTAGATGCAAGATTTCATTAACTTTAATTTGTGCCAAGTCCTTTATCATCCATAACATTAATATTTAAAAGAAATAGTCAAGAAAAGGAATAGAGTAGCAATCAATAATTGAAAATTAAGCTTCACAGGTATTTTGATATCAAGACAACTTTTCTATTTTCACAGAGACCAACTTCTACATAAAAAAGTTATGTTTCATATTCAAGCACTTCGAAAACATTGGTTCTTAAGAAGAAGCATATCACGTGAACCCATTAAACGTAAACCCATTAACTAATGGTTAAGAAAATCCATTCAGAATCAGTATGAATCCAAAACAAACATAAAATTCTATACCATTTAAACTGGTTAAAACAATATTTGAGAAAGAAGACCTTTCATAATTGAATAAGAAAAGCTTTGTTGAACCAGCTGTTTCGCAAAATAAAAGAAGAATGAAGAAGAATTGTCACATTGAAACTACTAAAAAGGAGTGGAGAAAGAAGAATATGAATTTTGATGACTAACAAAAAATTCAAGCCACGAAAAATTAAATGAATCAGCCTTCCAGAAACGTTATTCTCAATGAAGACAACAGATTAATAAATCCGGATCCAAGAAGAAAATCCCCAGCCCTTGGGACATCACAAGAAGAGTATTTATAGGCGAGCAAGAGAGGATTACTTATCGCCGGTAAGAATCGAATCGGTGAGGGGAATGTGCCACCAGGGCAAAAAAAATGCCCAAGATTAGAGTAGGAAGGTTACCATATACACTTGGGCCGGAGAATTAGTTACAGAGGGGGGTCACCGGCGAGGTAACCGCATGTTAATGTTGGTTGGAGCTCGGGACGAAGGGAGATAACCAAAAACCGGCATTAAGGTTCGAGAACCCAGTGTTTTCGGTGGAGAGTGGAGAACTCGCCGAATGAGGGAAAGTTAAGGGTTCGGTTAGGGCACGAGAGGTAGGAGGTGTGAGTGGGAAAAAAATTTTAATTAATAGATTCTTTTTTTTAATTTACTTAAATTTATCAATTTACACACAATTCGATCCAATTCGAAATCCTATCGAAATATATGTCCTTCCCGGCTAAAATTGACATTCCGGACGCATCAGCGTGGTCCGTTACGTCATCCGTAGCCGTTCAGATAAATTTGCCGACGGTCGCATCAATTTAAATATATTCGCATCATGTGGCAAATGAAATTATTTTGACCCGACCGGAGCCGTTTAATGAGCAAATGATGACCGGTCTTCGCTTAGGTCTTTGCCTAAACGACGACCATAGTCAAACATATTGCTCGCGACAGAAAGTCAAACGTCGCTTGCAGTGGGGTCTGCCTATGACTTTCAAATCTCTATAGGAACTCAACAAGAGTTTCAATACGTCGGCTTTTAATCGACTCAACAGAATGTTGAGGATTTAGAACCGTCCATATGAAACTTCAAGGAGCGAGGAGATGACTTGAATTTCTAAATATTGTGGGTCCCAATCTAGTCCTCTAAGAGAGTCCAAAATAGGAAAATCATAGGGCTAGATCCTAGGCTCTAAGAAGAAAGAAAAGAAGTGATCTCAAAATTGAGGTCAACAATTACCAGAAAAATATAAATATATTTTTGTATTTGATGGGAGGCGTGATTCTAAATCATATTTTAAATTTGATAGATAAAGGAATTTTTTGAAAGATGATTTTAAGAACATTGATGGTATCTGCACAATCATTATGAAGTATTGCACTTAAAATAATACTTGCTTGTGATCTTATGACATGTAAACTTAAAGAATATTATTTTTCATTCATTTATTATAATGATCAATTGTTTAATGAGGTTAAGCATTTCAATAAAGTATTGATAGTGCATAAATATTTTGTTAAGTTCGAAAATTTTATCACCAATCTTTGTTTACTTGGGGATATTTTTTTTTTCATCATGATTTATTTCATTAAAGAGCTTGGCAAGCAATTTAGTATGGTTTAAGTTATAAATGGCGTTATTAAAGAGCTTTAGAGTCTGAAGTATTGCTAGTTATATTTTTGTTAGGACTATTGCGCCACTGCATTGTGTTTTTTAATAATATTTTTTCTATATCTCATTATGAATTTATCAATCTTGCATCAATATTCCTATAACATCGAGTTTGTCACTGCTAAAGATGTTAAGTTGAATGATCATTTTAATGATGATTCAATTTTTGAAAATGATTCTAAGATGAATTTTATTATATACCATTAAATTTGAATAAACTGGACTTGCGGAAAGCTCTTCATTAGAACTTGTCGAGAGTTTTCAATGAAAGAGCTTTATTTACTCAACCGTGGAGAAGTACTCTCTTGAAATCACTGGACCTCAAATCTTGCCTCACTTTTGAACTGAACCAACCCCAAAGAGGATCAAATTTAATGAGCAATTTAACAATGTCTCGTGAGGAATCTGAGCTTGACCTTTCATTAGATTCTTCATCAGAACCTATCTTAGAGTTTGCAGCAAAACTTTTATATACAACTTGACATGAAGCTATAAAGTGTTACAAGTTTAATCTAAGATTGTATTTTAATATGGATTATGATTGAATTTAAACTCAAAATTTTGTATTTGAATATCTTCATGGCCTTAAAAATGAACAAGCGATGCCCACAAAGATTGTAAAATCAAACGAGCAATTTGATAATGTCAGTCTTGATGTCTTGATGAATTATTTTTTGATATGATCAATCAAATATCTTTTGAATTTTGTTTGTGGTTTTTTACTTAATTAATTTATGAATCCATAAAGAAACTTTTTTTGGGGCATGTTGAATCACATGGCATTTTCTTGTATTTATTCATGATTACGGTTTTTAAGAAATTCACTGATCTTATAATAATATATTTGATGTTGTTATCATTGTTCACCCTTTTTAAAATTATCTAGTGTATACATTAGCAAATATTAATAAATTTTCCATTTACCCTACATTTAATCTATCTTATTGCTTTAACATTGTTGATATGCATGATTTGCATGAAAATATTCTTTGGAATCTTGTTAATTTATAACTATTTTTAGGTCTGGCATAGATCTTAATAGAAAATGTTTGGAAGAATGTGATAAAATCATGGTTGGTTTTAACTACTAAAAAAGCAGAAGAAGAAGAAAAAGAAGAAGAAAAAGGAACACTGATAAAATTAAACACAATAAAATATGATCATGTTATAGATATACAAAGTATTGATATAATGCTGTCCAAATTAGAAATTTTAGAAACATTGGTATTAGTCTAGCTTTAATCTACTTAAAATAACATTGTATCATATGCCATCAATCTTTATTTGATTCTTCTCTTTTCCCACTCTTTCTTTCTTGTATGTTTTCCATTTAGCCATATCAATCTAATTTGCAAAGCTATTGTTGGTGTAAAATTGTGTTCATTATTGATCATGATCATCAAAGTTTATTTTACATGTCAAAAGACAGACTTTCGTGTGATGGCTAGATGATTCATTTATATCTTTATTGAAATCTAACATTGTTGTAAAGATCTTTTGGAATAATTTACTTTGCTCTTGCCACTATTTTTATTCTTCTCTAAGCTTCATTTGTGTTAGTAGTCTATGCTTTTATTTTTTTAAACTATATTCAGCTGATTGTGACTCCTCTAGCGAGATTTCATTATAGTAGAGGTTGCATCATGTTAAGTTCCAGCCCCAAAATAAACAGTTTCATTTCTGTACAGGTGCAGTTTATAATGATCTATTTCTTGTCAAAATTTGAGTGAAGTATTTTATCTTTATAGTATACTTTCTTGATTTTTAAATGAGTCGAAGTGAGTGTGTGAACACATGTTTAAGGATGGGATTGTGGGTGCGGGCACACTTTATTTAAACTTTAGTTGGTTAAAATTTAAGAGATTATCAAACGAGTTTTAAGTTTTGAAAAAAACTATCAGCCCTACCTTTTGAAAACTTTTGCTTATTTTCTCTATACTGCAACATCTAATTGGCCATTCAAGTCCGTTTACTTTAAAGTTTTAAATGAGAATTTAAGATGTATTAATCATGTATTAAGCATGCATGCAAAGAAATATTAAGCGTGCATGAGATATAAAAAAAGAAAAAAAAAAGAAGAAAAGAAAAAATCCCCAATGCATGGCAAACCTCGGGTGATAAATGATTCATTAGTTTAATGGGTGTTCAAGGCACTCAAATAAAGTGAAAGTTTTTTAGCTTGTATAACAGGACATAATACAATCCTAATTGATTTGATTTTTAAAAAATTAGTTCTTATCACCAGTCAAGTCTTCATTAGAAGCAATGAAATTAGATCACAAAGTTGTTCTTTGGTTGTAGATTAACATAAATAATATCAGTCATACATTTGATGCTGGTAATATAGAAAATTTAGCATATAGAAGATGAATTTTTTTCTTTTAAAGGCTATATATCAAAGTACTGTTTCTACATCATAATGCACAGATAAAGTGAATTTGACTTCTAATTATGCTATAAAAATCATAGTCTATTATTGCTGCTTATCTTAGGAATTTATGGTCAGCGGCACAAAAATATGTGAATTTATAGCGGGCAAAATTTTAATGACGTCAGTTGAATTAAATCTGTAACATGTGAACATAATTATAATAATATAAGGCAATATTCTTTTTTAATGATATAAATTGTTTAACTGGAAAAAAAATAATTTTGTAGAGAACACATGAGGCTTCCGACTTTGCTACCTTACATCATCATTACCAAACGATCTGTGCAGGTTCTGTCTGCTGTCATAAGGCAACAAATTCCAATTCTTCAATGTCAGTGAAAATAGAAGAACAATGATCCAGTTTGCGAGGTTTCACCTTTGAGCATCAGTGCTGCAAAATTTGGTCTAAGCACTTGCAATATATGTCAGGAGAACATCTTTGCCAGGAAGCTCAAGCTTTTGATCGGGTAAACTCAGATCCTGGTTTGTTGGTTTTTAACAGAGAAATAAAAACTCCTTCAAGTAATTAACAAGACATAAGTGGAGTTTAAAAGTGGGGTAGATGGCTTTGCTGTTCTTACTGAAACTAAATGCCATGTACTAATTTAATAATAGTGATTTGTACACCAAGTTGGCGTTCAAAGTCTCATTTAAAAAGCTTTATATTTTATGCAGTGGAGAATCAACTTTAATGTGAGTTGGTGGCATAATGAATGTATTATAGTGGAAATTAGCATTCCAAAGTACATGTAAAAACTAACAGAGAAATTGGACTTTATAAATTTCACCAAGTTAAAATGCTGTAAAGTACTGCAGCTTTAAGAACTCATTTTTATGCTTAGAGAATATGTTTGCCTGCCAGGAATTTCAACAATAACTTAAGTTATAATCCAAGTTTTTCGATGAAACCATGATAAATGAGGTGGCATACAAGAACATTTTGGATTAATAATTTATTTTTGGCTTAAAAGATGAGAAGGGAGGAAGTAAAATGGCCTTCAATATGTTTACCTAGATGATATAGTTTTCAAATATCAAATTGAAGTTATGTAACTAGAATCTAAATTTGGATATGAAGTAACTTGGATCTATTTCTCAGGATTACTTTATCCCTAAGTGCACAAACTAGAATTGTGATAATATAAAGCCTTTTTTATACTTTATCCTTTCAAGTTTTATTGAATATTCTTTTACAAATATGGTTCTTATCTTCCCTTATTTAACGATTTAAAAAAATGAATCTAACAACTATAATTCCCATGTGATTAATGCAAGGCTACAATGTGATATGCTAAGCTTTTTGGTGAATTGTTTTCTGGTTAAACATGGTTAATAACAGTTCAATCAGTGTCAAATACTGCTAACTGCCAATTGTTTTCCAACACGGGCATGCAAGGCCTATACTTTGCTGTATTTTGTATCATAACTTATGATGGGCCTATTTAGTAATTTGTCCAGGAGAATGTGAAGTTATTTATAGTTGCATTTTATTCGGTCGCCTATTGGCATGAACAATTGTCTGCTTTGCCAATTCATAGCAAGCAAATCAAATTTATAGAAAAAATATGAAAATTTGATTTTTAACATGTTTTCTTAAATGATTTTTTACTAATTTTGTACGTGATTAAATATCTCTTGGTCCAACCAATAGCAAACACTTAATCTGAACTTTTAAGATGGTGGATATGATGTTCCTCTGATGTTTCATATTTTATAGTTTTTAGGATTTCAGCATGAGAATTTGGGAGCTAATCATATCTCCTGAAGTACTTGTTAAGCTCTAACTTACTCGGGAAAAAAAAAAAATCCTAGATTGAGGTATTTCAAGATGATGCTAAAATTGTGTTACCCTTTTGGAGTTCAACCGTAGACAAATCATTAAAAATAGTGGTGCAATATTACCGAACAACTTCAATCCAGCTATATATTGACTGTATTCATTTGCCTGCTGTTAGTAGGCCTTTTTGTTTGAACTCCAGCATTTATGTTTGAACTCCAGCATTCATATCTCCTGAAGCATTTGTTAAGCTTTAACTTACTCGAAAACAAAAGAAAGAAAGAAAAAAAATATCCTAGATTGACATATGATGCTAAAATTTTGTTACCCTTTTGAGTTCAAACGCAGACCTATTCATTTGCCTGCTGTTAGTAGGCCTTCTTGTTTGAACTCCAGCATTTATGTTGATATCATGTCCCTGAATCTGAAGTTGTCTTGATCATTCAACTTGGTGATTGGTAAAAATTATAAAAGCTTTCAAATCATTGAATATTTCTATATAATTTCCTAGCACTCATTTCCTTATTTTGTTGCATATAGTTCAATCACATCTTGCTCCCCGACAAAAAAATAAAAATAAAAATAAGATGGCATAGGTGCCCATTGAAAGGAGCTTTTAAATCACTTAAATTTAATTATAAAGCATGCGTAATTATGAGGAGCTGTACCTATGTCCATTACTTATGAGATATTATGCTACCTGAATATAATTTTCTTGGCATACATATACGCTTTTTGATGTATATATCATGTTCTGAGCTTATAATTTTCTTTACAGTTACATTTATAAATGCGGGCAACAACTCCAGCCAAATATTGTTTTTGCATGCTTGAAAGATAATAAGAATTTTCTTGGCTATTTTTCTTTAATATTTTTCCAGCGTTTTCTGGTCGATTTTGTATTTTTATTTATTTCTATTGTATTATTGTAAAGGTAATGATTTCAGCCAAGGAAGAGCCGGATTTGTCGCTTTCTCCTGCCATGGATGGTCTTCTGAAGGTTCATAAACGATTAGTAGATGGCTTGGATGGGGACCCAACGGGCCTACCTAATTCTGGTAATACTGTGTTGACAAGATTATTAGTGGCAGCAACACAAGCTGGATTCCTCATTGGAAAGCAAGGATCAACCATAAAATCTATCCAAGAAACTTGCAACTCTGCCGTTCGTGTTGTTGGTATGAGGCCCTCTTTCTTTAAGCATTTCTTCTTGGATTTTAAAGGTCACTGGCTGGTTTTTGTTTCTTTCTTGCATTATTTTGTTCAGACTGTTGTTTTTTGCTCTTTTCTTGATTTTTTTTTGTATTTAAATAGCTTTTTTTTTTTTTTTGGTATTTTAAAGGATCCTTTTAGTGGACTGTTTTTTTTTCCCATCTTATAATATAGGATTTGCTATGTTTTCATTTGAGAATTCCACAAATTCCTATATTTTTGTCTCGGCCTTATTTTCACCTTGTAAAGAGGTTAATAGAGCTATGTGATATTCTTTCTTATCTTCAATAAATTAGTTAATGCTATCTCTTGCACATGATTATTTTTAAATTTAAAATTTTCTTCAGAGTAATAATTTTTGTCTGTTTTAGAATCCAAAGTTTGTTTTATTTATTCAGTTAAACTGTTAAAAATATGTAAATGCTATAATTTATTTGTTCCTATAATTTTTTAAGTTACTTTTATTTTATGGCAACTGCTTGTATTTTTATTTTTTTCAAAAATGAAAAATTGTCCATATGTACTGCCCTCGTACTTTTCTTTTGCTTCTATAGAAAAGCCATTGCTAATAGAAGGTGAAAAATGTCACCCTAAGACTGATGCTAAAGTTTCACTTTTCATGGTAAGTTAATTACTAATTGATTTGTATAGATTATACCTCCTTTTTAAGATCGCATTCAGTATTTCAAATATAAGAGACCTTTTCATAGTGGCCTTTTTAACGTTATCTTGGCATTTTTCTAATATTTATACAGTATATATTTGATTTGAAGATGTTAATTTTGTGTGCATGTATTTATATGGGATTTAGACTTTTGTTCTGATAGGAGAATAATGATAATTTTTTTTATTTATATATTAACCATCTTATGCGGTCTTAAAACTAAGAGTGGTGTGGTTGATTTTTGTCTGTCGTGAAAATTACATATAAATTGAGTTTTTATATTAACCATCCATCAAGCTTGTATAAGAGCAAGAATGATTTGATCACATTTTTAAGCACACACTTTTTGTTTTAAATTTCCTTTTTTAAATTATGTTTTTTTAATTATTTTTTATCTTTTTTTTAAGATAAAAATATTTTTATAGACAATGAAAATGAATTTTAGGTTTTGTTTTTAAAAAAAGAACCATCATTGTTGATTTTCATCACAAGCATTCCTGCTCTCCACCATCGTCCTCATTGGCGACACTGCTAATCACCATTGACGCTCTCCCTCATTGTCCTCCCGCTCACTGTCATCATTAGGAGTGTAAACGAACCGAACTCGAACAAACAGAGCTAGTGTTCGTGTTCGAAATGTTCGAACATATCACTGTTTGTGTTTGGTTCGTTTAACAAACTTAACGAAAAAAATGTTCGTGTTTTTCTCGTTTGCTCATCGAACGATTCAAACACGAACTTCCCGGCGAACCGAACATGAATTGTTTATGAACAACGAGTTTTTTTGACAGCCCTAGCTTTGATAGCATACTTCCTCAAAATGAAGCAAATTGATTAGGTATTCCGTACACATCAAGTTATCCATACTTCCTCAAAATGAAGCAAGCTGAATAAGACGTTTAGGATTTTGTTTAGGGTTTTATTTTAATATATAGTATAGTATATTAATTATAATATTATAATATTTATATTAATATAATTAATACTATAATATTATTATTGCTATTACTAATTTATCATATATTATAATTTACAGAAGTTTAATTATTTAAAATATGATAAATTTTTATAATATATAATTATTTTTAAAATATAATAAATTTATATATAATTATTTTAAATTATTTTTATTTCGAACAATAATGAACCGAATACGAACGAACACATCACTGTTCATGTTTGGTTCGTTTAACAAACTAAACGAAAAAAAAATTTTTCGTGTTCGTCTCTTTTACTTATCGAACGAAATTGAATACAAAGTTCTTGGCGAACCGAACACGAACTGTTCGCGAACAACGTGCTTTTTTGATAGCCCTAGTAATCATTACCTCATCGGCAACCCTTGTCACCACCGCATAAGCAAACTAATGCAACTCATTTTTAACTTACCAATAATGTTTAATTTCATTCCAACATACATTGAAGATAACATTAAAAATAAAAATATTAAAAAAAAAATGTTGAAATGCTCCCAAACGACCCCTTAGTTTTACCCATGTATTAACAAATCCAAACAGTCAAATTGCCTCTAGCTATAATCAACAATCTATTATTTAATTTAATTGTAATTGAAGATCACACTTATTAGAAGGTAATTATATTATCAAGCATCAAAGAGATTTCCATATTTCCAAATCTATTTGAAAGACTTTGAACATTGAAATCATGACCATCTTTTGATGAAATTAAAACATTTCTTCTGATTTTGATGTAGCTGATCAATTTTCAAATGATCATAAATGTTATATAAATCATTAATGCCTTTAGCTTTAATTATATTAATGAAAATAATTGGGTAAATTTAGTCAGTGGAACTAACACAAGTTCTACTTATAATAAATGTGTGTAGATTTATTTCTTTGTGTCTATATAGTTTTGCACTTAGAGACAAAAGGCAAATAAATATATCTGTGATAGGGTTGGCGTAGCTCTAATGGCGGACAAAATTACAGAGTTGTCTTAGATCGTTTGGCCATATTGAACATCAATCATCTGATGATACGGTTAGGAGGGTAGATGTTTTAGTGTTAATAAAGACGGATTTAGGCCTAGAAAGACTTGGGCATATTGTATAAAAAATGATCTTAATTTATTAGAATTAAATGAAAATTTGACACTTAATAGACATAATGAAGAAAAAAGATTCATGTATCCGACCCCACTTAGTGGGATAAAGGCTTGTTTTTGTTGTTTTTATTGTTGTTGTTGTTGTCATCATCTATATAGTTTTATCTTTTTTTTCCAGGATTTGGAAGTAATATTTTCTTAATTATTCTTTGATTATGAAGGCCCTTACTAGGTAGTTTTTTATTCTCTTTCATATTCTTTTATTTAGTCATTTCCTGCCATAATCTCATTTTTTATTTTTTCTGAATGGTTGCATAGTAAAGAATGTTCAATCTATTAACATTCAACCTGGTTATTAATCTATCTTACTTAAAAAATTGATATCATTAATTTATGTTACTGAAACGCCAACTAATGCGATGAACTTGTAATTTATTTGTTTAGAGGTTTATCATTGACCTATGCTTAATGTCTTGCTATTTGGTTCAACGTTTTTCAGTTTGAGAATGGTCCTAAAATACTGCATGCTAATAGTTTTAGTTTGTTCATTGACAGCGGATTGATCAAGTAGGGGGTGCATTGTTTGCCCGAAACCGAAGAATCAAAGCGAACCGATCAAGTTTGGTTGATTCGGTTCGGTTTCAAAAATGAATTTTGATTTTTGAATTTTAAAACTTTAATATTTGGTTTTTTATTTTCGGTTTGGTTCTAATTTTCAGTCAACCCAACAAAACCGAAAAACCGAAATTTTAAAATCGAAATTTTATTAGAATATTTTATTATATTTCGATTTCGTGTCAAAAAAGTAAAAAAAAAATTTATTATATGTAACATTTGATTGAAATAAATAGAGGATTCATGAAATCAAATTGATATTATGTAGATAAATTATGTAATTTGTAATGTTTATTCTTAGCTAAATTTCTATAAACAATTAAATTTCGGTTTGCTCATAAACGAACCGTGTAAACCAAATTAAATTGCGGTTCGGTTTTATTAAAATTTTGATTGGTTCGGTTTTCTGGATTTCAGTTGCAATCGATTTGACCAATTTCGAATTGACCGAATGCTCGCCCCTATGATCAAGTTCTTTTTAATGGAGAATTAAAACATTTATAAAAGCTCATTATGTACAAAATAAACTCTTAAGCATGTCAACATTCGGCATCAAGGGAACTATTTATATATCAGTTAATTTCTATATATTTACATATCTAATGCCTAGACTTCAATATATATATATATATATATATATATATATATATATATATATATATATATATATATATATATATCTGCGCGCGCGCCCTGCTTTACCCATGTATAAAAGGGTGTATTTCATCGTTTAAAAGTTAATATAGTGGTATTTTTGATGTGATATCTTTTTGATGAAAAGAACTACTATCTTGACTGTTTTGTTCTCTAATGCATGGATTAAATTTGTGCAGAAGATCTGCCTCCTGTTGCTTTGCCTGATGACAGAGTTGTTGAAATACAAGGAGAACCCATATCGGTGCATAGGGCGTTGGAGGTGGTATCAAATCATCTTAGGAAGTTTTTGGTCGACCGAGGCGTGCTTCCATTATTTGAGATCCATGTTAGTTATTCCCTCAGTTTAAGATTAACATCCTTTTAAAAATTGTTTGAGCTGGCATCTGTGACTTCAGTAATTTGTTTATGCAAACCAGTTCTTACATTTTTTTGTAAATTCCATTTTTAGACCTCTATTCAGAATCTGCATATGGAGCACAACATGCCTCCACCTCAACCCTGGGGCCATCCTCAAGGCCTTTCAAATGCTGGTCCGGGCTATGGTGCCAATCCTCAATACATGCCCTCTCGTCCTCATGACAATTATTACCATCCACCTGACCTCACGCCATTGGAAAAACAACCTCACCATGGTATATCTACATACGGACGAGACGCGCCATCCCTCAGCATTCATGCGGCAACTAATCAACCTGCACCAATGGTCGCTCAGGTGAAAAATTCTCTGATATGTACCACTCCCAATCTTTAGTCACAAAATACCAACATCACTAAATTTTTAACAGTGAAATACACCTTTCCATGCATGGGTTTATGGAACTAAGATATTTTAAGTGTAAATATCAAACTTGGGTGTTAGATATGTAAATGCATAAGAATTGCGTGTTATGTATGTAAATTATTATTTTTTTCTCTTTCTCCGTGCTATCTATTTCTAAGGTGCTGATATTTTTTCCAGGTTACCCAGCATATGCAAATTCCCCTTTCCTATGCTGATGCTGTAATAGGGGCCGCTGGAACTAATATCAGCTATATTCGACGTGCCAGTGGAGCAACTGTAACTATACAGGAAACTAGGGGTGTACCAGGAGAAATGACCGTTGAGATTATTGGAAGTGCTACACAAGTTCAGACTGCTCAGCAACTGATACAGGTCTGATATTTTTTAACACAGCTAACCGTTAGAGCGATGTTTGGGACATTTGTGAAAGTTTATTTTAATATCATATAAACTTCACCATCATGCATCCTTTAATATTTGATGCTTATGACTTTCATATGATAACCTTTTGGGTTGCCCTGTTTTTACTGCGTTTACTTTACTGTAAATTTTTAAAGATAATTCTCTTTGTTGAGGTCAAAAGAAGTAAATTATATGAAGAAAATGCCTTTGATTCCTGGACCCCTTACAAAATTGTTTTTGAACTAAGTCGCATTTGCAATAATTTGGATCTTCTATATGTGTGAAAAAAACGTGTATTGAAAGTGAATTGAGGAACATTTACATGCATACGAATCTATTCCTGTGTATTTACATATATAACATGTAATTGTCAACATTTACAGATATACCACTTTCCTATGCATGAAAATGTGTACTTCACTTTTTAACTTAAATTATGGAGGATTTACATACAGGTTAGTCATTTCCTATGAATTTAATTGACTAACACCTAAACTTCAAGTTTTACATACATGCCACTTTATCAATATACATGAAAAAGGTGTATTTCGCTTTTTAAAAGTTAAAATGGTGGTATTTTTTATGTGATATGAAAGATTTGGGTGTTATCAATGTAAAAAATTAAAGTTTAGGAGTTATTAATGTAAATACATAGGAATTAGGTGGTTTGCATGTAAATGCCCCTTAAAAATCATATTTTTGATGTGATATGAAAGATTTGGGTGGTATAAATATAAAAATCAAACTTTTAAGTGTTAGTTATGTAGATACACAAGAATTGGATGGTATGTTTGTACATGCACCATGAAATAATGTCCATCAATAGATACTTTCATCAATTGAATCTTGTGGACTTGCAATCCCTGAATTATTTCCTTACAGTTTTTACAAATACTGCTGAAAATATGTATATATATTGCAGAATTTCATGGCGGAAGCCGCCGCCGCACCTGCTGCAGCTGCTGCTGCCGCGGCGCCGACGGTTATTGGCCAAACAGCAGATCAAGCTTACGGTTCGTACCAGCACGGACATCTTTATTCATCTCCGGCAGCTAACGCCGGGCTTGCTGCGCATGCTGCAGGTGGATATGGTTCTGCTTATGGTTCTACTTATGGCTATTGAGTTTTAGAAGGATGAGATGGGGTGAGTCCTGTTTTAAAATGATTGAAGAACAACTTTTTAACGAACAATATGATTAATCTTTATGAAAGGACTTAGATGAATGTGCGAGTGTTGGCATATTCGATTCTGAATAGTTTTGTTGGTCTTTTGTGTTTGTAATGCCTACCTACCCTCTATGATTCCCTTTCTCTAATACATGCATTTGTACTAGTACTAATTTTTATTCTGAGCTCTTATATATATATATATATATATATATATATATATATATATATATATATATATATATATATATATATATATATATGTATATATATGTACATATATATATATGTATACAGAGGGGTTTTTATGAGCCATTATTCCATACGGAGAACGTACGCTGTCCGCACGTAGCTCCCCTAATACCCATCCAATATCCACCCAGGACCCTTAAAAGGATTCCCTTTCTCTAATACATGCATGTGTACTAGTACTAATTTTTATTCTGTGCTCTATAACACACACACACACACACACACACATATATATACAGAGGGGACAGAGGGGTTTTTATGAGCCATTATTCCATACGGAGAACGCACACAGTCCACACGTAGCTCTCCCAATATCCATCCAATATCCATCAAGTACCCTTAAAATTCGCACCCAGCGCTGCGTACGTGCAAGGGATGGAATAATTCGCCGTCTTTTACATACATAATACATACATAACACACTATTCTAATATATTTACCGAAAACCTATCATATATACATTCATGCCCCTCGATTCTCAAAAATCACCATAACTATTTTCTTTAGAAGTGAAATGCACCATAAATGTAAATGTCAAATTTTTTACGTTAGATATATAAATAGCAAAGAATGGTGTGTCATGTTAGGTAAGATTGCCATATACATTGAAATTTAGGACATTGCATTCGTACGATCTAATTCTCATGTACTGGCTTATCTAAGGTTTTAATTTTAACATTTTTTACATTTATATCAATCAAATCTTTCATATTATATAGGAAATATCATCATTTTAACTTGAAAAGATGTGAGGTATGTATGTAAAATTTGAAGTTTTGGGTGTTAGATGTGTAAATCCGTAGGAATTGTGTGATATGTATGTAAATTTATTTTGAAATTTTTGGTGTATTTGGAATGTGATTGATATTATATTTGCTTGATTTCATGTAAAATAAAATCAATGTAAAATTCAATGTTGGTGAGTGGATGGCGCCGGTTGGGTTTGCCGTTCCACGGCGGCACAGTCTATGGTATTTTTAAAAATCAGTCGAATAAATATAGTAAATTTGAAATGAATCTAATTTCATATAAAATTTATATTACATTCTATATCTAATTTAAATGTCGAAGGTTGAAAATATAATTTATTAGGGCTGCATCGCAGATTTAGTAGGTTTGCTTAGCAATGTTGACCATCATTTACACGTTCTACATGTAGAAAATTACACTAAAATATTTGGAAAATTACATAAAAAACATTGGTGTGAACAGAAATCTTCACAATTATCCCCAATTGGATGCCACATGTGTGTGAGTTGACAATCAGCCCCCGCCAGCGACCAGCTGCTATTGTAGCCGCCACTCTGTGCACTCGTTCCATGCAAGCTACTGCAACCAGCCCTAACTAAGGGTATAAACGAGCCGAAAACGAGTGAGCCAGACTCTGCTCATGTTAGGCTCATTTATATTTCGAGCTAAAAAAGTGTGTTCGTGTTCGGGTCGTTTGCTTAACGAGCGGAACACGAGCCCTTCATGAACAGAGAGTTGTTTTGACATCCCTATTCACATACCCATAAGATGTTAAGGATTTGGGCAAGATTTAAAAATTATTGTTTATATTAAAACATCATTTGAATCTAATTTAATAATTTTATTCTAATTTCTTAATTAATACTTTTAATTGATTATAAATCATTGTAACCTTGTAGTCAATTAAAATTTTTAAAAATACTACTTATCATAATATATATAATTGTGTGATATATATATATATATATATAATTGATAAGTAATTTTTCAAGCCAAAACGAGCCGAATATGAATGAACAAATCTTTGTTCCTGTTCGGCTCATTAGCTTAGCAAACGAGCCGAACACAAGCTGCTCGCGAACAACGAGTTGTTTTGACAAGCCTAGCCTTAACCCGTGTATGTTACATTTAATTCTTTTTTCTTCAAATTAAATAAAAAATTATGAAATTGTCTATTTATTTTTTTGTTCAATGAAACAATCTCAATATATTTTAAATATAGTACAGTTTTTTTACACTATTGTTCCATTTCCCAGTGGAGCGCTGGAGTTTGTTAGTCAGTCAACACAGCTCGGGTGCATCAACATAAATACCACACAATCTTTATATATTTGCATATTTTAAACCTGAACTTTTATATTTATACATATAACACTCAACATTTTAGAATAATATAAAAATATCATTATTAACTTTCTAATAAGTTAAATATACTTTCTTCGTGCATACGTTTAAGACTTCAAAGTTTAAAATCATAAATATTAAAATTCAGATATTAAATAATTAAATACATAAGGATTAAATATTATTTATATAATTTTCCAAGATTCTATGGGCTAAATAGTATTCGCTCTCCATAGAACTCTTTTAATTCCATGTCATGACAGAATAAAGTCATTCTAAGACTGACTTCACTCCCACTTTATATGTATATATATATATATATATATATATATATATATATATATATATATATATATATATATATAGACAGAATCGTGTCAAAGTGATTTAAAGTCCTAATTTATACTATTATTTATATTTAGATGCTCATCAACTTAAAATAAAATTCGTTGAGTGTCTTCGGCTTATTATGTCTCACATAATACTTGAAAAAGCAAGATTGATGCAATCTTATTCCATGGTCCTCATGCTTTAAGAGTTCTTTTAGTATGCTTTCTGTTTCAGATCGTCACCACAATTATGTTTGGGATACTGCTTTCTTGCTAATTTCTATAAATTTTTATACTGGGAAGTTGTTTTTTTCAAGTTGACATTTAAAGTGTGGTGATTGTAAGAAAGCTATCTTATCACTATAGTTTCGTGAAAAATTGATTTCGCCGCCATAACTTTATAACATTTTTTTAAAAGTTGAAACAACGCTAAGAATCTTGTTCACTTCTCACGCTTGATTATTCTATTAGTAGTATAATTTGTAGCATTGTGAAACACTAGAAAGAAATTTTAATATTTAATTTTGTTTATACATATTGTACACACATAAATAAAAGAAAGTTTCGCAGATGAGACATTCGAACATAAAAAGGGAGAAAATTGTAGCCTAACTCAAATGAAACGATCCATTATATAATCTATTTTAAATTATATGCTATGATTTTCTATTTGGAAACAAGGAGATATATGTCTCTGCCGTATAATTTCAATGTAGTTATACATCATATAATAATTTTCATTTATTTACATATCTAATACATAAAGTTTACTTTTTTAGATTTATAAAACCTAAAATTTTTATATCAAATAAAAAATATCACTATTTCTGACTTTTAAAAGGTGTAATACGTATTTGCATGCGTATGTAAAGTGACATACACCTAATAGTAGATGTACAAGCATTATATACTTAAATACATAGGAATTTGAGCAGTATTTATGTAAATATTTCAAAAAAAATTACATTTTTATCATAGACAAAATTGATCTAGTTCTTAGACGATGTTTGATAGCTATATTTAAAGAGGATTCAGTCATAGATTTTGCGTAAATCCGACCAAACATAATAAAAATAATAAAAGATTAAATTCAATGCTTCTTTAAACTAAATTTTTTTCATTTTGTGGCATTTTATCTCTTTTTGGATTTAGCAAATCGATTGTGAGATACATTTAAAGTTTCATAAACCGCTCTGCAATAAAATTTGAATTACGTGGCGCTAATCTTATTTTCTAACCTCTCCCACGGATTCTGACACGGAATTGTCTCATTCATTGGAAAATCTGTAGCCAGTCAACAAAAAATTGGCATCCTCATCTTCCCCGCCATACTTATAGCGATGCGCGGCACCTTTTACTGAATATTCGCCTCCCCCTTCCGTATTTAAACGCTCTTCAGCAACCCAAACCCTCGTTGGACTTGTGGCAGCCGCGCGCCAAATGAAGCGTTGTCGGAGTATTTCGCTGGCGGCGGTGGTGGCGTTTGCTGCACTCGTCGGACTATGTGACGGAGGAAAGACGAGCGCTTTCGTCCGGAAGGATGAGAAAGCTGTGGATATGCCTCTTGATAGTGATGTATTTCGTGTTCCTCCGGGATATAATGCTCCGCAGCAGGTTTTGCTGCTTTTCTTCTTCTTTTTCTTTCGACTGGGTTTCGATAAAAATCGTTTTTTTTTTTGGGGTTGGCTGTTTTATCCTATTGGAGATTTTGGGTTGTTTTGCCCTTTTCATTTTTTTAATGGTTCATTGTGTCGTTTATGCTTAATTTACTGGTATTTTGAAATGGTTTTCGTTTCTTGATCTATCTCTCTCTCCCTCCCGCTCTCTCTCCTTCTCTCTCCTGTCTCTCTCTCCTCTCTCTCTCTCTCTCTCTCTCTCTCTCTCTCTCTCTCTCTCTCTCTCTCTCTCTCTCTCTCTCTCTCTCTGTGCATAGTTTTTATTTTGAAGCATTTGGGGGATTGGCCAATTGTTTGTTGTTTCATGAGTGCCATGAGCTCTAATTGTTTGCTTTTGGTTTCTTATAATTTGTATGGGCTAACTTGTTGGCTGTTTGAAGAATTTTATTGATGTTTATGAACTAATGACAAAGTAATTATAATTTCATATATGTAATTCCTTATCACCTTTTACTTTGACATTGAGAACATGTTTTTTTTTTTTAAGAATACGCAATATAGACTGAATGGTAATAATGAATTCCTTGTAATTCTGTCTCTAATGTCCAATTCTTTCTGAAGAAAACTATAGTAAAGTTCTCAATTGTGCTACTAGTTTGTTTTAGCTATGAGCATTGGAGCTTTTTTCATTATAATTATTATTATTTTTTTGTTCAGACATCAAATTTCATTGTTTTCTTTTTTGTGTCTATCTTCCTTGCTCTCTATGATTGATATGAATATCATTTGGGCGTGCCTTGCGTTCATGAATGTTATATTATTTGTTAGGAAGATTAACATGTATATCACTCAATACTTATGTTTTTACATATCTAATGCCTAAACTTTAATTTGTTCCATGTATGCCGCCTTACATATGCATGAAAAAAGTGTATTTTACTAATTAAAAGTCAAAGTAGTATTATTTTTTATGTGATATGAAAGATTTGGGTGGTATAAATATAAAATAAAAACAAAGTTTATGAGTAATTCTGTCTCATTTTCTTTGTCCATTGAGTTATGAGGCTTGGTTGATTTTGAAGGTCCATATTACTCAAGGTGATCATGATGGGTCGGCCATAATAGTATCGTGGGTGACTTCTGATGAGCCTGGTTCAAGCCTAGTTCTTTATGGGACATCTGAAAACCACTTGGCTTTTTCAGTTGAGGGCAATGTGCGGAGATACAGATACTACAACTACACATCAGGATACATTCATCATTGCACTATCAGAAATTTAAAGGTTTTGTGATACAATTTGCAAAATTTTACTCAACATTTGCCAAATTGATTAATTAGTTCAATTTTGGCGCATCATTCTTTCTTGTGCTTTGGTTTGATATTTGTAATTCAAATACCTGATTTTTATTGTGATATATCTTTGCTGTTTTACTTCAGTATGATACAAAGTATTACTATGCAGTTGGGGTTGGACAGACACTAAGGAGGTTTTGGTTCACAACACCTCCAAATGTAGGCCCTGATGTTCCTTACACATTTGGCCTTATAGGTGACATTTTATTGTCCTTGCTTTATTTGTTCCTTAATCATTTGCAAGATTGTTACATGTCTCCAATTCACCTTCAACTTATAGTCACCATCATCATCAACAATAACATTATCATTAGTGTTATCTTAAACTATTGAGTTTGACTTTATCAATCCTCTTCTTTATTCATTCTTTTTGAGTGCTCCAAGAATTGTTAAATCTATTATTTGTTAAGTATTTTGAACAATTTATTATATTCATGTTACCTTAGGTTGATCCTTTTTTTTACTTCTTTATACTTAGAATCTTGTTTTATTTTCTTGCATACATGTTGCAATTTCCACCATGTGTTATACATAACAAAATCATGCAAGTCTATTTCAACTAGCTTATATTTGATAAATAACGCTTCAGTCATCGCTCTAATATAGTGACTCATCTATATTTCCTTCCTAGTTTTGCCAGAAATGCATTCTAACGTTCTAATTACTGATTTGCAGGTGACCTTGGACAGAGTTTTGATTCAAATCGCACACTTACTCATTATGAGTCAAACCCATTGAAGGGTCAGACAGTGCTGTATGTGGGTGATCTCTCTTATGCTGATAACTACTTGTATCACGATAATGTTAGATGGGACACTTGGGGAAGATTTACTGAGAGAAGTACTGCATATCAGCCTTGGATTTGGACTGCAGGGAATCATGAGATTGACTTCGAACCTGACATTGTGAGTTTTTTTGGTCATTCATTCATGCTATTGTGTTCTTTTGTTACAATGAGTGCTTACCATTCTTTATTTATTTGCACAAATTTTCTTTCAAAAAGCTTAGCTGTAACTTTCTTTATGCATGGATTGATGATATACTTAGTCCATCTGTTGAAATTGCCATCACCACATCTACAGTTATTTGCCTCGTAAAAGTTTTCGGTCATCATGTTTAATGTTTCTAAAGATCAGTGATTGGGATATCTGTAATCTCTTTCAGGGCGAAAGCGTGCCTTTCAAGCCCTACAAAAATCGTTATCACGTTCCATACAAAGCTTCGGGAAGCACAGCTCCATTCTGGTACTCCATCAAGCGAGCCTCCGCATACATTATCGTCTTAGCTTCATATTCGGCTTACGGTATATGACCCTCTTGTTTCATTATATTTTGGTGTAACCATGACCTTCATGAGTAAAGTTAGGTTTTTTTCTCTATTTATACAGTTGATGATTTTTGTCTTTATTATGGTTTATTAAGGATATGTCTGGAACAATGAGCTCTAGTTGATGCTCAATGTTTAGAATTTGTCAAGCACCTTATTTCTTCATACCAATATTAAATATTTATCTTTCTTTTTATAGGGAAATACACTCCTCAGTACCAGTGGCTCGAAGCCGAGCTACCAAAAGTAAATAGAACTGAGACTCCTTGGTTAATCGTTCTCATGCATTCTCCGTGGTACAATAGTTATAATTACCACTACATGGAGGGCGAAACAATGCGAGTTATCTACGAGCCATGGTTTGTAGAGTATAAAGTTGATGTCGTATTTGCCGGCCATGTTCATGCATATGAACGCAGCGTGAGCGCCAGTTTTTTTTTTTCTTTCAATATGTTTATTTATTCTGGAAGTTTTAAATTAAACTTTTAATATAACATTTTGAGAAAAGCGTAAAAATGTTCTCTGACTTTTTGTTTGGGGTCATTTTAGAAGTGTCGAATTAGCTCCAAGGTTCTTTTATTAGGTGTTGAAATTGTCCCCAAATAGTCTTTTTTGAGACTATTTCAGCCCATATTAAAAGGTCTGGGGACAAATTTGACACTTTTATTTATAGGCTTTGAGACTGAAGCTACCCCATGTAAATTATCAGTAGACTTTCAGACTCATGTGAACTGACATTCTTACTCTGTGCTCAGGAAAGAATTTCGAACATTGCCTATAACATTGTGAATGGACAATGCAATCCTGTTACTGACCAATCGGCTCCGGTTTACATCACTATTGGTGATGGAGGAAATCAAGAAGGACTTGCAAATAAGTATGTTTATTTAATTTATTTATGTTATGAGCCATTTACTATTTTCTTAAACATGAAAACTGTATATGATTTCAGGACATAAAGCCGCTTCTTTCCTTTGGTTTTTAACTTTTTCATTGTAGTATGACAGAGCCTCAACCGAAGTACTCAGCATTCAGGGAGGCTAGTTTTGGCCATGCCATTTTCGACGTGAAGAACAAAACACACGCATATTATTCGTGGAATCGTAATGAAGATGGCTATGCCGTCGAGGCTGATAAAATGTGGTTCTACAACAGATTTTGGCACCCTCTTGAGGAATCATCTGCATCTGTATAACTGAGAACCTCGGATGCAGGCTTCTTTCTTCAGCAGTTGCTGCTCGAAGTTCTTAATGCGTCGCCCCGCCCTTTCCTTATTGGTTTTTAGTGAAGTTCATGTTATCTTCGTTAAAGTTTATGATTTGATATATATTTATCAAGCTTCAACTCCAAATAGTGGCTCTATTCTTTACCAAAAAGGTTCAAGGTCTTATTTGCCTTGCATGGCTATAAAGATTGAATAAAAATGATAAAATGTGAGAAATAGTTGTCTTAAAAAAGATTAAATGAAATTATGTACTCTTTTTTATTAGCAATAAATAATTGTGGACTTCTCAAGTCTGACTGCATGAATAAATTGCTTTATGAATGTCTTTAGATACCCTTAGATCATTAACTATAGTTTTTCTCCAAACAATAACAAGACCAAATGAAATTGTTTCAAAACAATAGAATTCGAAGTTGCACAAACTCTCTTCTGCCTGAAATAGGATTACCAAACAGCCTTTAAAGGAATTGGCAATAATATCTTTCATAAAGGCAGGAGAAGCAGCAGTAAAATCATCAATAAACCACACATTCAATGATGTAAACAAAGAAGTGTTATCTCACTCATTCAATGATGTTAAATATGCATTAAATTTAGATTTATATTGTGGACAAATCATGCCGTATTTAGAGAACGAAGCTGCCAAACTTCCTAACTTATTAATTGATTTTTTTTTAATGTTGTGTTTTAAATTCAAATATCTTTGATATATTTGTAGGATTTGTTATTTAAAGTACTTCAAATTTTATTTTGAATGATCTAGCTTAGTTGACCGGATCTACCTCTCCAAGCCGAGGCTTTGCTAGCCTAGCGAGCCAAGTTAGAGAGCGGGTGAGCCCTGGGCCAACCTATGTGAAATACCTAGAATATCCTATAACGCCTCTATTAAAGTAGAGCACTAGTTTAATTTCACCATATTGTATTTTGTCCCCTATAAATAGGGAGATCAATTTTTGAATAAGAAAGCTATGCATTACTATTTATTATTGTGCATTATTCTCTCTCTCCTCTTTTCATACACTCTAAATTCCTTGAGGTTTGAATCACATACAGATTCAGATTTAACATAAGTATATACTTTTATATTTCACCAAATTTTATTTTAAACTTGCGCACGCAGCGCATTGGTTGGAAACAACTAAAAAATCATACGATGTCATATTAGAAGAGTCACCGTCCCTAAAAAAATAAATTTAAAACTCTATTTTTAAATAACATCAAATTGTCTAGGGTTACCGAATGTGTGGAGATGCCAGGGTGGAGTCGACATGCCTAAGTTGAGTCAAACATATCGCTTTTATTGAGGAATAGTAAAGCTCAATAGTTTACCCTCGCCCTAGCTATATAGTTTAATATCATCTTCCATTAGATAGAAGTAGAATATTGTTTAGGGTTTAGCGATATTATACATGCATCCTTATTTTAGAGGCATATTTAAGTGGTCAATTATGTCAGCATTGTCATAGGGATCACAAAAGGTCTAAGGTAGGGAGTTAATTTAGCATGATTGGAGGGATGGTTTAAGATTGTCTCAGAGAAGGGGTGAATATGCTATAACGCCATACTATTTTCCTTAGAGCTTATGCAATCTTTTGACAATAAATCTAATGACAATGCTTGAACAAGTGGCACATTTATGTTTTGCGATGGTAACAGTTAGGTTTCGTCTCTCCTATGGCGTCGTCTGGGCGATCGGCGTTTTCCGGCTCTGGTGATCTCTTCCCCTGCTCTTTTCCTTTTCCTTTACGCTCTTCTTTTGCTTGCTATGGCTAGATCCTACGCGGATGCGGTAAATGGAGGAAATTCTCCACCGAATAGGAAGCATTCTTGTTATTTTCCTCAATCTTTTCACGATGCTTGGGAGTTAGGCGGTGGTGACTATAGTTTCATCAGAAAACTTGGTAGAAAGAATGGTAAGCCTGCACTTTATCTCACTGATGAAGAAACCAATATCCTGGCTTCTGCCTGTCGCTATGTTTTGATAGGTAAGTTCCTTTATAGACACCCCAAGCTTGATCTAATTCGTAGAGATTTTGATTTACTAAAGCTTAGTGGATCATGGAAGATTGGTTCTTTAGATGGTAGGCATATTCTTATCGAGCTCACTACTGATGTCGATTATACTAACGTCTTTGCACGCAAGGTTATGAAAATCGAAAACAGACTCATGAAAATACTCAAATGGAGTGTTGATTTTAATCCCCGCTCTGAATCCCCTATAATCCCTGTTTGGGTCAAATTCCCCGAATACAAATACCACCTTTTCAATCATGAAATTCTTTACTCCTTGGCGAAAGGCTTTGGTAACCCTCTGCGTGTTGATAACCCCACTGTTGAACGATCTAAACATGCAGATGCTTGTTTTCTAGTCGAAAGGGATATCACCCAACCTTACCCTGACGAGGTATGGATAGGCTCTTCTCATAATGGGTACTGACAGCAGGTGATTATGGGCCCTCACCCACCTTATTGCTCTCATTGTGTCATGTTTGGCCACTCCAACTCCATATGTTATAGATTACACCCCCATCTCAAACCCCCAACCCTTCCCAGAAGCAACTCGCTATACCTTCTCATCCTCCAGATCCCCCTCCTTTAGACTGTTTAAACCCCACTGAACCCCTCATTTCTCCCCGATCATCTGTTATTTCCCCACTTGATATTCACACTCAAATTCAAGAAGATACTGTCCCAGTGGATCCTTCTCCCACTGTTGTTGCCGCTCCCATTCAACCCTTTACTGAGAATATTTTGTTACCACTCAAGGATGATGATGTCAGATCTAATCATAGCTCTACTAATGAGCTATCTGTTGAAGATTAAAACCTTCATATAATATTGCCTACCTTTAAGCCTTCTACATTGGAAACTACTGATTTAAATTCGGTTGCAGACAACTCCCCTCATCCAGGTCCCACTCCTCCTCATACTACAATCCCTCCCTTTCCCCCCATTCAGTCCTTTGATAATGTTTTTACTATAGTTACCCCCATTGAGCCAACCCCCCCTTCTGAGCCAAATGCATTTGCTGCTACAACTGCACGAGACTTTTCAAGCACACAGTCTTCTCATGGTGACTGATCACTGAAAAATTTATTAAGAAATTCATACCTATTTTTGATGAAATTGCACTTTAAAGAAAGATATTTTCTTTATTTTGTTGCAGGAATGGAGAATTTAGGTGATAAAAGCAAAAATCATAAAAAGGAGCAGATTTGGAGCAAAAGGAAGAAAATAATGCAATTTGGCTGAGTCGCCGACGGCGAGATCGAGCTCGCCGACGGCGAGGGTACGAGGAAGAAATTCTGATGGATTTATAACTGTCTCGCTGACAGTGAGCCCGAGCCCGCCGACAGCGAGGTAGTTCCTCGCCGGCAGCGAGGTAGTTCGTCGTCGACGGCGAGGTAGTTCAAATGGCGCAGATACATTGAACCTGGACACTTTTTGAAGGGATGCTTACACACCTCTTGGTCCTTTGCTCACCTCTATATATAGAGGCCGAAATTCAGCTTCTAAGGGTGTTATTTTGTGTTATGTGTGTCAATTTGTGTCTTAAGAGTCTTTTATTTATGTGTGCGAGCGGTCTTTAGAGTCTTAATTAGTGTAATTAGTGAGTCTTTAGTGAGTTAGTGAGTTAAGTGAGTTTTTAGTGAGTATTGTCTGTCTTGGAAGGAAGAGTCAAAGGAACTGCGAGGAGTCCGCTTGGGATACATCGAGATAAGTATTTATATTTATTGTTTTTAACTTTAAATGAAATCCATGCTTAGTTTAGTTCCCATGCATTCCGAGTAGTTAATTTAGTCTTTCTCCTCGTTTATGAAATTAAGTGACTAGATGAACTAACAATAGAAGTACTTTTAAATATTAATAAATTGTGATAATTTTTACTTAAAACTTAATTTACTTTCAAACTGGCCATTTGATTTGTTAAAATGTGTTGATTATCAACTATAGTAAAAATTACATCTGATATTCGGGAATTCAAAAGCCTTGGAAGGAGGGTGCAAATAAATAGGAAATAATATCATCTGGCGTAGAATTGAGCATTTTAGTGTGACGGACTAAAATATTCAATTCGGTCCTATTGTTTGAGAGCTGAAGTGTAGATGTTAGCCCTCGAGCGAGGGAACGTGGGAGCTCGAGTGGCAGTCGGTATCCTCCCAGCCTAGCCGCAGATTCAGTAATCAAACATATGATTAGTCAATATTCTTTACACCCTGACCAAAGGGTAAAGAATAGGAATGCTCCTATTTGTCACAATACCTTAAAATTATCTATTTAAATTCATCAATCACTTAAATTTCTAAACAAGGGGAAATATACTTTTTCTGAATAGTTAAGACTTATTTAGCAATTAGTTTAATTTCCTACACTTTCAATACGTATTAATTTTCTACTTAGTTAATTTACCTAATTAAAATACTTAGTTTACTTTATTGCGCTTAAATTTAGAATTCCAAATTTTCGTATATTATTTTAAAATTATTATTATTATTATTTTAAAATTAGTTGTTATTTAATTTTCTATTTCCCTGTGGGATCGATAACCAGGACTCCACTGTAGAGCTCTATATTACTTGATACGATACGTATACTTGCGTAGCATCCACAACATAAACAATTACAATTCTATACATATAATATAGCGGGGTCAAGTTTTTGGCGTCGTTGCAATTAAATTAAAAATATCATAATATAAAATTGTGGGTCAAGTTTTTGGCGCCGTTGTTGGGGAAAGTAAGAAAAATTTACTAGAGTAACGGACTATTTTAAAATAATCATAATAAATAAATTAATATCTATTCTAAAATTGTATGCGCAAATTTGGAAACGAAAATTTAATACCTTACGATTCCGAATTAGAGCGTACAATTAAAAGAATTAGAAAACAAAAGAAACAAATTATAAATTTAACACAAATGGCGAATATTCCCGAAATTCAAAATATGAACCAACAAAGACCATTAAGAGATTATGCCAACCCTACATCGATGAAATTCATTTAACTATTCAAAACCCCGATGTAGTCTGCTAATTCATTTGAACTTAAACACCGCAATTATCCAAATGGTACAAAACAATCAATTTAGTGGTTCACCTACCGAAGATCCTAACTTACATCTTGCTAGTTTTCTAGAACTTTGTGCTACTTTTAAATATCAAGGAGTATCCGACGATGCTTATAAGACTTAGACTTTTTCCTTTTTCATTAAGGGATAAGGCTAAAATGTGATCAATTCGTTAAGCACTCGGATCTATTAAAACTTGGGGAGAATTATCACAAAAATTTCTATCCAAATATTTTCCACCATCTAAAACTCGCTAAGTTTAGAAATGATATAACTTCTTTTTGTCGAGTTAGATGGAGAATCAATATATGAAGCTTCGAGAGAGATTTAAGGAACTTCTTAGGAAATGCCCACATCATGCGCTACCGGATTGGTCGATTATTCAAACCTTTTATAATGGATTAGTAGGATCTTTAAGATCAATCATCGATGCTGTCTACTTGGAGGTTCATTAATGTCTAAACCATTTGATGAAGCTTATGCACTAATCGAAGAAATGGCAACAAATAATTTCCAATGGCTCGCTGATAGAGTAAATCCGAAAAGATAGCCGACATTCATGAAAACGATGCAATATCTATGTTAGCTTCTCAAATTGTCGCTATATCTAAGAAATAAGATCATTTTGGAATGAACTACTCTCCTACTTTAGAAGAAAACTCATCTGGACAAATCATAGAATCTCAATCTAATTATGAAACTTTAAATGCTATTAATAATAGACTAATAACCCTTATTCAAACTATTATAATCCTGGTTGGAAAACTCATCTAAATTTTAATTGGAATAACACATCTAATCAACAATGGATGAATCAACATAATCAAGCAAATCCAAACTATAAACCTAATTACCCACTCGGATTTAATAACAATAACCCTCAATTCAAAGATAAGAAATTATCTATGGATGAATTAATTTTGAATATGGGTCATCAACTACAAAATCAAGGAAATCAACTACAAATTCAAGGAAATCAATTACAAATTCAAGGAACATCTATTAAAAATATCGAAACTCAACTCGGACATATTGCTACTCGCGCTAAATAATAGAATACCCGGAACCTTTCCTAGTAATGTGGAAATAAATCCTAAAGATCAAGGAAAAGAACAAATTAAAGCAATACAACTAAGGAGTGGAAAAGAATTAGAACCTCAAATTCAAAAAGAACTTGAAAGCCAAAAAGTGGAAGTGGAAATTGAAAAGGAAACACTTCAACAAGATTCAAACTTAGAACATCCTTTAATACCTATGAAAATTTCTGTTGAAAAACCTCCACCACCATTTCCTCAACGACTAGCTCAACATAAAAAAGATAAACAATTTGCTAAATTCCTTGAAATATTAAAGAAATTAACAATCAATATACCTTTTGTCGAAGCTTTAGATCGGATGCCAAATTATGTAAAATTTATGAAAGATATTCTAAATAAGAAAAGAAAATTCACCGATAATGAAACGAGTCGCACTTAGTGAAGAGTGTAGTGCTATTATTCGAAGAAGCTTCCCGAAAAATTGAAAGATCCTCGGTAGTTTCACTATACCCTGCGCTATAGGAGAAAAATTTTATGGAAAAGCTTTGTGTGACTTAGGAGCAAGCATCAATCTAATGCCTCTATCGATTTTCAAGAGATTAGGATTAGAAAAATTACACCTACTTCAGTAACCCTTCAATTAGCCGATCGTTCGGTTACCTATCCTAAGGGTTATTGAAGATGTGTTAGTAAAAGTGGATAAATTTATCTTCCCGATAGATTTTATTGTTTTAGATATGGAGGAAGATAAAGAAATTCCTGTCATTTTAGGAAGACCATTTTTAGCTACTAGAAAAGCTATGATTGATGTTCAGAACGGAGAATTAACTATGAGAGTAAATGACCAAAAAGTTACATTTAATATTGCAAAATCAATGAAACATCCTGCGCTAGAAAAAGATGATGAATGTTTTTAGATGGAAATACTTGAACATTTACAACAAGAACATTTTAAGGAATATTACGAAGATAAATTAGAAAAAGAAAACACTGAATTAATTGAAGATAATAATGAAGAACTAGATTATATTCAGGAAAGATTTGAATTTTTGGATAATACTGAAAACACTGATAAGAATATAGTTCCATCAATTATTAAACCTCCTGAACTTGAGCTAAAAATATTACCTGATCATTTGAAATAAGCTTATTTAGGTAATTTTTCAACTTTACCAGTTATTATTTCATCTGCATTAAACGAATCTCAAGAACAAAAAACTTTTAGAAACTTTAAAAAAATATAAGAAAACTTTTGGTTGGACTTTAGCAGATATTAAAGGAATTAGTCCTTCAATCTGTATGCATAGAATTATTTTAGATGATGAACATAAACCTAAAGCAGATCCCCAAAGAAGATTAAACCCGATAATGAAAGAAGTAGTTAAGAAAGAAATTTTAAAATGGTTAGATAATGATATTATATATCCTATTTCGACGATGCTTAGGTAAGCCCAATTCACCGTGTTCCTAAGAAGGGAGGAGTGACCGTCATCGCTCAATGAAAATAACGATCTTATTTCTATAAGACAAGTTACTTGGTTGGCGTATATGTATTGATTATAGGAAATTAAATACCGCCACCGGGAAAGATCACTTCCCTTTACCATTTCTAGACCAGATGTTAGATAGATTAGCCGGACATACGTATTTTTGTTTTCTAGATGGATACACCGGTTATCATCAAATACAAATTGCTCCTGAGGATCAAGAGAAAACTACATTTACTAGTCCTTTTGGAACTTTCGCTTTTCGAAGAATGCCTTTTGGATTATGTAATGCACCAAGTAACATTCCGGAGATGTATGATGTCTATATTTAGTAAGTTAATTGACAATGGAATAGAAGTATTTATGGATGATTTCTCTGTATTTGGAACATCATTTGACACATGCTTAACTCATCTTGAAAAAGTATTAGAAATATGTGAGAAAACAAATTTAGTTCTAAATTGGGAGAAATGTCAATTTATGGTTGCGGACGGCATTGTATTAGGGCATAAAATTTCGGAAAAGACATGGAAGTGGACCTCGCAAAAATTCAAGTTATAGCTAAATTACCACCTCCAACTACGGTAAAAGGGGTAAGAAGTTTTCTTGGACATGCTTGGATTCTACGGACGCTATATAAAAGATTTTTCAAAAATTACTAAACCTCTATGCCAACTTCTCGAAAAGGACAAGAAATTTGAATTTACAATCAAATGCCCGAATGCTTTTGAACTCTTAAAAGAAAAATTAATTACAAGATCTATAATAGTTTCACCTAATTGGGAGAAACCATTTGAGCTTATTTGTGATGCTAGTGATTATGCTCGTAGGAGCGATTCTTAGGCAAAGATATGAAAAGATTTTTAAAGTTATATACTATGCTAAGTAAAACTCTAAATGATCGTTGAAATAAATTATACGATTACGTGAAAGAGAATTATTAGCGGTAGTATATGGTTTTAATAAATTTAGACCTTATCCGATTGGAACAAAATGTATCGTGCATACCGATCATTCTAGCTATCAAATATTTAATGCAAAAGAAAGATTCCAAACCAAGATTAATTAGATGGATGCTATTAATGCAAGAATTCGATTTTGAGATCGTTAATAAGAAAGGAACCGATAATCAAATTGCGGATCATTTATCAAGATTAGAAAATCATGAATTATCCGATATTGAAAATGAAATTATAGACGATTTTCCCGATGAACAACTATATAATATCAATGAGTGGAAAATACTATGGTATGTCGATATAGTAAACTATATAGTTAGTAATATTTTACCACCTATGCTAACTTTGCAAAAACGAAAAAATTCATCCATGATACGAAAACCTATTTTTGGGATGAACCATATTTATATAAGCAATGTAAGGATTTAATTATTAGAAGATGTGTACCTTATGAAGAAAGCTGAACCAATTATTCAAAAATGTCATGATTCGATTTTGGAGGACATTTTGGGATCGATAAAACTCGCTTATAAGATTCTACAATCTGGATTTTACTGGCCTACTCTATTTAGAGATGTATACGGATATATTAAAACTTGCGATAAATGTCGAAAGAGTAGGAAAAATATCTAGAAGAAACGAAATGCCTCCGAATTTTATATTAGAAGTTGAAATTTTTGATGTTTGGGGATTAGATTTTATGGGACCTTTTATTCCTTCGTTTGGAAACTCATATATATTAGTAGTCGTTGATTATGTTTCCAAATGGATTGAGAGCACAAGCTTTACCTAGGTGTGATGCTAAGAGAGTTTCAAAATTTCGATGAAAAATATTTTTACTAGATTTGGAATGCCGAGAGTGATTATCACCGACGGAGGAACTCATTTTAGAAATAAATACATTCACAAACTAGTAGAAAAATACAATATTACTCATAAGATATCCACTCGCTTATCATCCACAGACTAGCGGATTAGCTGAAGTATCTAATCGTGAGATTAAACGTATTTTAGAAAAATCTGTAAACCCAAATAGGTTAGATTGGTCTATTAAATTAGACACTGCATTATGGGCTTATAGGACTGCTTATAAAACTCCGATTGGAATGACTCCTTACGAGCTTATATATGGAAAAACATGCCACTTACCGATTGAATTAGAACATAAAGCATATTGGGCGATTAAAGAATTTAATTATAATATGAAGGAAGTCTGGTGAGAAAAGATTGCCGCAATTAAATGAATTGGAAGAATTAAGAAATGAATCATATGATAATGATCGGATTTATAAAGAAAAGATGAAATTATGGCATGATCGGAAGATTAATCAGAGAAATTTTGAACTAGGACAGGAAGTTTTGTTATATAATACTAGATTGAAATTATTTCCTGGAAAAGTCTCGATGGTTAGGACCTTTCACCATAACTCAAATATTTTCATACGGAACTATAGAAATCGAAGATCCAAAAATTGGACATAAATTTAAAGTTAATGGACATAGATTAAAACCATATTTTGAAGGTATAAGACATAACTATAAAGAGGTTTTAATGCTTAGTCGACATCGATTAATAATTGAAATTAGGTCGGTCGACGACGTTAAACCAAGCGCTTTATGGGAGGCAACCCATATTAGTTATCTATTTTTATTGTATCTTAATAGTTAATCTATATTATTGAAACTTTACTACTCAATTATTATTAAGAATCATCACATATTCGAACCATTATGATGAGAAAAGAAATTATTCGAATTAGAGCGAAATTGGACATTATTTTGGAATCTCGCCGACAGCGAGGTTCGCGCCTAAATTAAATTAATTTTATTTATCGAACTCGCTGACAGCGAGAAACGTCCCGCCGACAGCGAGAACATGGGAGGCAGTTTTTATAACCGAGTCGCCGACGGCGAGAAACTTCTCGCCGACATCGAGGAAGTTATAAAGATGAGTTATTTATAATTTGAATGCCGATTTGGATGGTTTCAACACCAATTCCTTTGTGAAAACCCATTCTTAAATCATTCTAGATCTGCCTTCTTCACTAGAATTCATTCCATTCACCATAATGGCCTCCAAATTCTTAGATTCCTCTAATTCGGAGTGTTTAACCGGAGGAAATTTGTGAGTGCGGAAGCACGACGGATCTTCAACAAGGTTTTGGTAAAGAAAAGAGTTATCAAGGAACGGGGATTTGTCAATCGAGGATTAGAGAATTCCACTACGAAGATAGAAGAAACGATCGCGCAGCGCTGCATCGGGAGGTATTTTGTTACACTACGTCCGTCGTTGTTATTCCAGTTGTGAAAGAGTTCTACTCTAACTTACATGCGATCAACAATGGTACTGTCTACGTCCGAGAAAGATGGGTGACGTTTACTCCATCAAGAGTAAATGAATTATTCTCTATAGAAAACACCCCGGTATGTCACTATTCAAATTTTGTGCCTTCTCGATATAATATGAATGAGATATTTTCGATATCCGATCGATGAACCGGAAGATCGGGAAATGCGTGAAGACGGGTATGTTAGTTTCTCCGCATCACTTTTGAATCCTCGTCTCAAAGCACTTGGCACTTTTTCATCTCATCTAAATTGTTACCTACTATGAGGGTAAACAAGGTTTCGAAGGAATGCGCTATATTGAATTATTGTATTCAAAATGGATTGCCTATTGATGTTGGATCAATAATTGTTAAGTCTGCATTGGGTTTAATTGTGCATGGGTCAGTTCACGGACTAGGACACCCATCTACTATTTTTGCATTATGCGATCGAGTACCGAGTTTCTTATGAATCTTGGGAAAAGGTTCTGTTACCTTGAAGCCGCTTGATCCTACGGATATGTTCCCTACTTTGGACAATAATGATGAAATTACATTTATCTCCGATAGAGCTTCACGGAATAATCCTATAGCAAGGCCTATTTCGTATAAAACGAAGTTACTTATGAAGAAAATTAAAGGAATGGAGAAAGAAGCTGCGAGAAAGTGAGAGATTCAATCGACAATATATCCGATTTATTTGATCACATTGACTTGGAGGATGAAGGAACAATTTGATCATTTTGGACACCTGAAGCTAGCTTTCTTCATTTACCGAGACGAAGGGTTGGATCATCGAAGAATCGCTTCGGAGTTTCCCTTCGAGCCTTTCTATAACTTATTTGTGCATCATTGTCATATCGGAAATATCGAGAAGATGAAGATTCGACATCGAAGAGTAGTAGTAAAGATTTCCATAGTATGTTTGTATTTATGTTATTTGATTTGATTTAGATTTTATTATGTGTGGAGTGATGATTTGAATATCTCAAACTTAATTAAGATATGCGTCATAGTTTTGTATCGAGCATTTAGTGTGTCGTGGATTGGTTTGCGATGCTCGATTAGTAGTAAGGATTGGAGAATCGAAGTTTGATTATAGAGTTTAAAATTATGTTAGTTTGTACATCTCATGGATTTCAACATTAAAGTTAATTTGTTGTGTTGTGTGAATTTGTTTGTGTATAAGTAGCTAATCTTCATATTATCAAAGGATTGATAATCTGGAGAAGAGACATGATTATGATAGTGAGTGCCTGCAGAGACATTCAGAGTACGAGATAGCATATCATGAAGCTGAACGTCGCTACAGGAGTGGAGATTTAGATGTCATCTTTCCAGAGTGCCCGAGGTATACTCAGTATCATCCTGCTCAGTCTTCTCAGCCTACAGATCAAGGAGGGGATGATAATATAGTTTGGGACTTTGATGCTGAAGATTAGGACTTTATTTGTTTTGTTTGTTTGATGTTAAGTTATTTTGGAAACTTTTTATATGTGTGTAATATTCGATACTTTTATGTTGTGAGACATTGGATGTTTGTTAGATTATTTGCTTGAATTGTTATAGTAGTTTAGTTTTTGTTTTTGTGTTAGCTAATTGCATTTGTTTTTATGTTAAATAGGATGTTAGTTTTTTTTAGTATGTTTTTATTTTATTCTGTATTGTTTTAAGTTGTAAAATTGTTAATGTGTTAGTTAAATTGTTTTAATATGTTAGTAATTCATATGTGTAGTGTAGAGTTAATTTTAATTGTTGTATTTAATACTTATCTCGCATTTTATCCTCGCATTTTCTTTAAATTGTTATATATATATGGAGAATACTAACGAGTACGAGTTCAATGAAAAATGAAAAAGCTCGCAAAAATTTCAAAGAAAAAAGAAATACATAAACTTCGAAGGTATGATTTATTTACTTTCCCTTTTTCATTATTTAGAGTAGATATAAAAATTTAAGTTTGGGGGAGTAAAATACAAATTTAGTTATTAACTTGTTCTCAATTTCTATTTTCAAATTATTATAAAATGATTTTTATAGCAAATTTTTTAATTTAATTAATATGAATTATTTTATTTAATTATTATAAAAGGTTAAATGAAATATTTCTAGTGCTTTAATTAATTAAATAGAATAAAATATTTGGTTAAAGGGAATAAGAATATAGTAAACTATTTTTAGTAAGAAAAACTATATTCTAAAATTAAAATTCTTAAGTATTCAAGTGAAAAAGAAAAGATTGAAAATCAATGAAGTAAAAACTATGAAGTATATATAATCTAAGAAATATTTCTAAGTTTCAAATTTAGGAAGATGAAAATGAAGTTCAAAATTATTAACAGGCTCTCCAGATACAGTAATCCTCATTAAAAAAAAAAAAAAGAAAAGAAAAAGAAAAAGAAAAATGAGGAGAAGCTTGAGGAGATGCCTTATCAAAAATTGGCTTCATTTGAATTAACCTAAAGGGAAAAACTTAGATATTTTAAAACTTATGTTTATGGATTAGAATTTTACCTAATAGTGTTTTCTTCAATTTCTTATCATATGAATATCTTAAGTAGTTATTCTTTTAAATATAGTCATTCCTGAAATGAATAGTAAGCTAGAAATCTTAGACTCGATAACTAAATAATTTATTTTTATAAGATTAATTAAATTACATGAATTATTTTTATTTAACTTTATTATGATATTAATTAATCTAATTCATAGTTTATTTAAATTGAAAAATCTTATTATAGAACTCATTATTTTTATGTAGTACTAAAATTACTTCGAGGACAAGTAATAAGTAAGTTTGGGGGATTTTGATCACCGAAAAATTTATTAAGAAATTCATACCTATTTTTGATGAAATTACACTTTAAAGAAAGGTATTTTCTTTATTTTCTTGCAGGAATGGAGAATTTAGGTGATAAAAGCAAAAATCATAAAAAGGAGCGGATTTGGAGCAAAAAGGAAGAAAATAATGCAATTTGTGTTGAGTCACCGACGGCGAGATCGAGCCCGCCGACGGCGAGGGTACGAGGAAGAAATTCTGAAGGATTTATAACTGTCTCGCTAACAGCGAGCCCGAGCCCGCCGACAGCGAGGTAGTTCCTCGCCGACAGCGAGGTAGTTCGTCGCCGACGGCGAGGTAGTTCAAATGGCGCAGATACATTGAACCTGGACACTTTTTGAAGGGATGCTTACACACCTCTTGGTCCTTTGCTCACCTCTATATATAGAGGCCAAAATTCAGCTTCTAAGGGTGTTATTTTGTGTTGGGTGTGTCAATTTGTGTCTTAAGAGTCTTTTATTTATGTGTGTGAGCAGTCTTTAGAGTCTTAATTAGTGTAATTAGTGAGTCTTTAGTGAGTTAGTGAGTTAGTGAGTTTCTAGTGAGTTTTTAGTGAGTCTTCATTGTCTTGGAAGGAAGAGTCGAAGGAACTGCTGAGGAGTCCGTCGGGGATAAATCGAGATAAGTATTTATATTTATTGTTTTTAACTTTAAATGAAATCCATGCTTAGTTTAGTTCCCATGCATTCTGAGTAGTTAATTTAGTCTTTCTCCCTGTTTATGAAATTAAGTAACTAGATGAACTAAAAATAGAAGTACTTTTAAATATTAATAAATTATGATAATTTTTACTTAAAACTTAATTTACTTTCAAACTGACCATTTGATTTGTTAAAATGTGTTGATTATCAACTATAGTAAAAATTACATCTGATATTCGGGAATTCAAAAGCCTTGGAAGGAGGGTGCAAATAAATAGGGAAATAATATCACTTGGGCGTAGAATTGAGCATTTTAGTGTGACGGACTAAAATATTCAATTCGGTCCTATTGTTTGAGAGTCGAAGTGTAGATGTTAGCCCTCGGGCGAGGGGAACGTGGGAGCTCGAAGTGGCGGTCGGTATCCTCCCGGCCTAGCCGCGGATTCGGTAATCAAACATAGGATTAGTCGATATTCTTTACACACTGACCAAAGGGTAAAGAATAGGAATGCTCCTATTTGTCACAATACCTTAAAATTATCTATTTAAATTCATCAATCACTTAAATTTCTAAACAAGGGGAAAGATACTTTTTCTGAATAGTTAAGACTTATTTAGCAATTAGTTTAATTTCCTACACTTTCAATACGTATTAATTTTCTACTTAGTTAATTTACCTAATTAAAATACTTAGTTTACTTTATTGCGCTTAAATTTAGAATTCCAAATTTTCGTATATTATTTTAAAATCATTATTATTATTATTTTAAAATTAGTTGTTATTTAATTTTCTATTTCCATGTGGGATCGATAACCAGGACTCCACTGTAGCCCTGTATTACTCGATACGATACGTATACTTGCGTAGCATCCACAACATAAACAATTACAATTCTATACATATAATATAGCGGGGTCAAGTTTTTGGCGTCGTTGCAATTAAATTAAAAATATCATAATATAAAATTGTGGGTCGGTGACAATAATTCGATGCGGAACCCCGCACTAAATTTAATAGCACCACTTGTTTTGGAGGCTGATTGCCAAGATGCAAATACCAGGATGAACACTGAACCTTTACTTACTACAGGAGTATCTCCACCTGCAGATGACCCTTTCCCTTTTCCCGCATCCCCTCAGTTGGTTCCTTCAGACGGCAGTTCTTCCAACCCTTCAGGTTTTTCTGGAATCATTGACAATAATTCAGTGGCCCATGCTACTGGTAATCTTATAACTGAATGGCAGATTCAAAAATCCACTAAAAAAACAAAAACATTCACTTGTGAAACCAACTACCACAACTGATTTACCTGAAACTTCTTTCTCTGATGGAGATCTCTTACCCCCTCCCACTAGGTCAACTAGGAGAGGAGGGCTAAGGCACCATGTTTAAGATTCTAATTTGGAACATTAGGGGAGTTGGTGACCCTGCCTCCCTTAAACGTCTCAAGCATCTTTGCAGGGTCTACAAAGTTGAGATTTTTGCTATTTTGGAGCCCATGGTCACAATCCACAAAGACAAAATTTTATCTTCTTTCAAAAATTTCATGCATTTTAGTAACAACGACAATAAGATTTGGGTTTTCTGGAAAAGGAGCATTCAATTAAATATTGTGGAGGATGACAGACAATTCATTCTTGCCCATTTCTCTAAAGAGGATTACACTAGTTGGATTACTTTTATCTATGCTTAGTACTACTCTTCCCGATAAGACACAAGCTCGTGGAACAAACTTATCACCTTGGGAGAACATATAACTGATAATTGGATTGTTGGAGGTGATTTTAATATGATTATGTCACCCACTGAACGTAAGGGTGGAGCCAGATGAGACTCTACTCTCTCCAGCCGTTTTTCTGATTGCATGTCCATGGCTGGCCTACATGATTTAGGTTACACGGGCTCTCCTTTCACCTGGAGAAGGGGTTTCTTATATCAAAGGCTTGATAAATATTTTGGAAATCTTTCTTTCCTTAATTATTTTCACATCACTAGAGTTCAGCATTTGAGTTATGCCTCTTCTGATCATAACCCTATCTTACTTACTCTAGCTTTTCAGAACAAACCTGCTAAGTCCCCTTTTAAATTCCTCAACGTCTGGACTCAGCATGATGCCTTTCTTAATTTAATCAAGCAACTCTGGCAGCCCATTAGATGTGGTAATGCTTGGCACATTTTATGGAATCTTCACAAATCTGTTGCTGCAGGTCTAAGGAGATGGAATTTTGAAGTTTTTGGCAATATACATTCTAAGGTGAAGCACTCCCAATGTGTGGTGGATGAGTTAGAGGCAAACATACACTCCAATCCTGATCTTCTCAACTCTCTTACTCAAGCTCATCGGCGGTACTGCTGCGATATCAGTTTGGAGGATGAGCTTATGAAACAAAAAGCTCATGATACACACTTTTTAGCTGGAGACAGAAACACCCGTTATTTTCATGCTACTATCAGAAACAGAATCAATTCCAATACTATCCTTAAGATCTTAACCTCTGATGGGATCATTTTAACTGAACCTGATCAAATAGGAACCAATGCTGTTGAATATTTTACTAATATCTACACTGATACAACTCAAGTTTCTGCTATTAATACTTCCCTTTTTGCTGAGGATCTTTTGCAGGTGGCCTCTTAAATCTGGCTGAAGTGCCCACTAGTGAGGAGATTTATAAAGCACTCCAAGATATTAATCCAAACAAGGCCCCTGGCCCAGATGGATTCTCCTCCACCTTTTACATTCATTGCTGGGACATTATTAAGGTTGAAGTTATTTATGCTATTCAAAGTTTTTTCCTGGGAGAAAATCCCTGTAAGTATTTCACGGCTGCTATGATTGTTCTTATTCCTAAGAATACTGATAAAACACACTGGCACAATTTTAGACCAATTTCTCTCACAACAGTTATCTCCAAAATCATTAGTAAGATTCTTGTTGCAAGGCTGCAACCACACCTCTCTCTTTTAATATCGCCACATCAATCAGCTTTTATTAAAGGTAGAGAGATTACTGACAATATTTTGTTGGCTCAAGAACTGATTGAAGATCTTGATAGAAAATGTAGAGGTGGCAACCTGGTTATCAAACTAGACATCAAAAAAGCTTTTGATACGATTAATTGGGATTTTATTCTCAATGTTTTTGCTGCTAAAGGGTTTTCTGCTGACTTTTGTCTTTTAATTAAAAGGTGGTTATGCTGCAATGGCTATAATGTGCTTGTTAATGGAAATGCCTATGGTTTTTTTACTGCAAAGAGAGGTATTAAGCAAGGGGATCCACTCTCCCCCATTGTTTTCATAATTGCTTTTGATTATCTTTCTAGACTTCTTCAAAATTATCAAAGCATACATAGACACACAAATTATATGCATAAGGCAAATTTTTTGATATCCCATCTTGCCTATGCTGATGATGCAATTATTTTTACCAAAGCCACCAAACCTGCCATCAAGGCTATGATTAATGTTCTGGATGAATTTGAGAGTGCTTCTGGCCTTTCCTTTAACATTGCTAAGTGCCAATTATTCTTTGGTAAGCAGGTTAAAACTCATATTACCACTTGGGCCACTGATTTTACTAGTTTTAAGCTCTCTCACTTGCCTCTCAAGTATTTAGGTGTAAATCTTTTGAGAGGAAGGAGGAAACAAATCCAAATGGATGAGGTGATTCAAAAAATTAAGAATAGGATTGTTGACTGGAGAAATGCCTTCCTTTCAAATGGGGGCAGATTCACTTTATTAAATAGTGTTTTACTGAGTATACCTCTATATGCCCTACAGGTTTTCAATGCAAAAAATATGCTCTAGTTTCTCTAGAAAAGTTATTTAAAAAATTTCTTTGGGAGAATGCTGGGAATAAAAAGCATTGGCTCAGTTGGCATAAAATGTGCAAACCTAAGCATTCTGGTGGTTTGGGTTTCAAAGCTCTTCAGCATGTTGTGGATATTAATATGTGTAAGCTTTAGTATAAATTTCGTATGGGTAATTCACTTTGGGCCACTTTCATGCATCACAAATATTGTTCTAATTCTCATGCTTCCACTTGTGGTTTGGAAGAAAGGGGATTCTAAAATCTGGAAAGTCATTATTAAAGCTCGTACTATTGCTAATAGTTTCATTTTTTGGGATTTAGGTGATGGGAATGTTTCTTTTTGGAAGGAGGATTGGGGGGTTGAAAACATCAATGAAATACAGCACCATCAGGATTTGGATTCTCTTCTAGTTTCAGATTTTTTGTTAAATGGAACCTGGAATGTTCCTAAGCTGAAAGAAATTGTGGGGGAAGACTATGCAATGAGAATCAATACCATCCCCTTACAAAATCAAAAAGATGTACCTATGTGGAAGAAATCACTGCTTTGTTCTTCCAGCAAAATGCTTTATAATCAATTACACCCCTATCCTAGATGGTGCTGGAGTAATCTTATTTGGCAACCAGTTTTCACCCCTTCAATTTTTTTTTTCCTTTGGAGACTTTTTCATTCACTTCTTCCTTTAGATGATATCCTTAAACTTAAATGTTTAAAATTGGCCTCTATTTGCCACTTATGTAATCAGGAGGAGGAAACTTTTCAGCATCTCTTTTTCACTTGCACTTTTATAAGGAATGTTTGTCTGAATTTGGGTTCTCATTTTGGCTTAAGTTGGGGCGGTGAGGCCTCTATCAATGCTGTTTTATGTTGCTGGAATCACGTTAACACTTTGGGGAAAAAGTTCAAATCTTTCCCACTGCTGGTTTTTTGGTTCCTCTGGATGGCCAGAAATAATCATAAATTTGGAGATAGTAAGGTCTCACCTTCTATTACATTTTCCAATATCTTATCTTACTATGCTACAATTACTAGAGTTATTGCTGTGAACCCCACCTCTTTTGGCCGTAAACTACCTATCCTTGTTAAATGGCAGCCCCCTCGTACGGGTTGGATTAAGTTTAACATTGATGGTAGTTGGTCCTTGTCTCATGCTAGTATTGGGGGAGTTTTGAGAAACGATAAAGGAAAATTAGCCAGTTTTTTCCACTCACCTGTCATTGCGGATAGCCTCTACCGAAGCGAATTTTGGGCTTTTTATCGTGCCTTATCTATTCTTGTCTCTTTCTCTATGTCTAGGATAATTATTGAAACCGATTCATCTTTACTTTATGAAATGCTAACTCGCTTCATCCCACATCCCATGGAATCTTACCCAACTTTTTAAAAGAGCAAGGAATCTTATTACCCAACAAAACCTTCGGGTTGAATATAGCTTTATATACGGGGAAGGCAATGCTCATGCGATTGGTTGGCTAAACTCAAAGACAAGGCTCCTTTGGTTGGAATCTCTCCTCCAAGGCAGCTACGTATCTTACTTAATAAGTGACGGTTTAGATCCGCCCTATGTTAGAATTTAACTCCTCTTTATTTTCTGTTGAATAATCTGACATTGGTTTGGTAGTACCCTGCTTGTTTTCTACAGAATGGTCATTATCACTGGTGATGAGTTTTACGCTAATCTTCGATGACCTTTTAATTTTGGAAGCTTGCCTGCAGTATTTTCTTTTGTCTGATTTCTGCAACTGGTTTATACTGGCTCCTCTTCGTGCTGCGTTTTTTCTGGTATTGAATGGTTATCTTGCTTTACTTCGCTGCTGTACCTACCGGATCAAAACTCTGCTTTCTTGTGGGACTTTGTTTTCGTTACTGGACTTTCTGGATTCCTGCTATGCTCAACTGGAGCTTTCTGCTGCTGCTAACGGTTTCAATCTGACTCCTACACCCTATTTTTTGCTTTCCTTACATTTAATTTCCATATGTTCTCGGCTCTCTGTTTTTTGGTAGTTTTTTCATTTCATTGGATCTTTCTTGTTTTGGTTTTTTGGAGGAATTTTTTGCGTGCGTTGTAATGATGGAGGCGGAACCCCTAGGGGTGTGTGGGTTTTGTACTTTTCTTTTTCTTTTAGCTGGGGATCTGCCTCCTCAACCTCTGCACTGACAATTTTTCTAATCAACGCATAGGGAGCCCTAAGTGCTCTTCCCCCCCCCCCCCCAAAAAAAAAAAAGTGGCACATTTGTTAGCAACAAAGTGAAATATTTGACGGGGCCATTAGGGGAGCAAATGAGTCAAGTTGAGCTCAAGCCATGCTATGCTCGAGCTCTACTCGTCTGACAAACTTTTAGATTGAGCTTGGGTCGAGCATGAATGCAGATCCAAGCTCAGCTACAAGTGGTAGCAAGCGGTTCACGAGCTCAAACTAAAAAGTCTATTTTTAGGGGAGTGCAGTTCCAATCTCTGGCATGGGAGGAGAACGACAGTGCAGCAATTTGCACGAAAGATGAGGAGGGTGCGAACGAAATGACAGCCATTCGAGAAGAGATTACTCGCTCATTAGTTGAAGAGTGATTCTGTTGAGGAGTGCTATGTTTGTTTTTTACACTATTTTGAGCACTTTTCTTCACATTAACTGATCTGTAAGAGTAATGTTTGTCTTGTGTCTAGCTTGATTATTATCAATTTGTTTCAGCATTTGGTACTCAAATTAATTCAGTTGTATATCTGCTTGCATTTCAGGTAGAGATGAGCTCCAGCATGTCGGCTACCTCTCGTCGAGTGCTATGTCACTGTGACCTCCAGACATCTCTTTTGACATCACAACAGCCGCACAACTTTCGTCGAAAGTTTTATGCCTGTCCTCGGAACATTCCGTAGCACGGTGCGGTTTCTTCCGATGGGCGGACGGTTCTACGGATTCTCGGGAGTCCGATGCTAGGGAGTGGACGGCTTCACCAGAAGACGGTGTGACACGTGAGCTACAACAACTCAAAACTAAAGTGAACATTATTATATTGTTGGTTGTTGTTGTAATAATTCTACAGTTTTTTTTTACTATACTACTACTAGCACGTGCTTGAGAGGACTCTATGTTCACCTATAGAACTTTATGACTTTTTTGAGATATGCAATCGTTATCTTGATGTTTTGTTGTTTCAAATTTTGTGCAAATAGATGATTTAAAACTCAATAATTTTTAATATTCTTAATATATATAGATATATAAAAATATGTAAATAAAGACATACTTTTATAGATATAAAAAATTTTAATACTTTTAAAATATATAGAAATATAAAAATAAGAAGGTATAAAGCTTATAACTATTTTATTTTGTTAATTTGAACAATCTATTTAACAACAAATGACGCTTAAATTTTTAAAAATAAAATTTCTATTTATTAGTTTGAATATTTAAAATATAAAATTTTTTTAAAAAATTGCATTTGAAAAAAATGTATATCATATAAATAAATCGAAATTTTCAAACAGTTTTAATAAACAGGGACATTCTGGTCATTTTCTCGCCTCGCAATTTGCAACAACAGAGACAGTCAATCTTCATCGCATTCTTCCCGTAGATTGCAATTGCAACTCTGCAGCCGAACCAAACAGACTCTAAGTTACAAGAGCGGATATTATTGGAAAATGTTTTTAATTTTGTAGAATATATTAATTAAATCATATTTTCATGAAGGTTTTACAAATCGCTTCACCATTTGAAAAAGAAACAAAATAATTGATTATGTTTTGTTGACTGAATGTAGAGTTAAGCAGATACATTAGCTACTGTGGCTTTAATTAAATTTATTTGAAACAATAATAGTCCCATGTCGTTAAGTTTATTAAAATTTAATATCTATTTATTAATTAACGTAGCCACTTTCTTTCGCCGAACTCTGTAGCGTGAGTTTGTAACCTTAGCAGGGGCTTTGAGATTGCTGGGATTGTTGATCTACAATGAATTCATGCTGCAAAGCCAAACTCTCTACATGAGTGTTTAGCAAATTAACCCAAAATTTGGAAATTTACTGTGCTTGCCTTGAGCTTATTCAATTTGACCGGTAATCTTTTTTGTAATTTAATGCCCTAAAATGATGTAATTATATAGCAAATTTATAATTATAGTATTTAAATTTACTATTTTCATAACTTTTTTTTGAATATTTACATATCTAACGCATAAATTTTAATTTTTACATATATATATATATAACACGTTATTTATGCATAAAAAAGGTGTTTTTTTTAGGGGCAATCACATTCAGGCAACCTGAAATCTGATATTTACAAATCAGACACTCTCTTCCATCGATTTTTCAAATTCTAACTCAAAAATCACTCAGACCTGAGTGATTTATTTATAAATATTTATTTCTACCTGTGGTCTGTATGTAATTATTCTTTTTTATTTTTAAGTTAAAATATTGTTATTTTTTATGTGATGAAAATTTGGGTGGTGTTAGGTAAATGGCCCCTACTTTTTTTAGATAGAAAAATTTAAGCTGGTAATATATAATGAAATATAGAATTAAAATCATATGTGTGCTGAGATAGTTAATTAAATATTGCACTAATTTAGTTGGCTTCATTGTCAAATACCTGAAAACCATGAGGATGACCGTTAGCAACTCTGTAGATAAATCTAAACTAAAATATGATGATATTCGTGATTTAATTTTGGCTGAGAAAGTGCGCAAGAAAGATTGAAGAATTCTCACTTTTGAGTTCAGCATTAAATGTTGATTCTAGAGAAAAATCACAGTACAAGAACTCAAGCGAAGAAAGATCAAAACCAAAGCATAAATGCATGAGCAAGTCAAGGTCGGTAAACAAGTAACTTGCTGGAATTGTGGTAAAATTGGCCACATAAAGAGGAACTGTAGAAACCCTAAAAAGTCAAAAAATGATAGCGCAAATGTGACAACTGAAGAAACATAATATGCACTACTGTTGACAGTTCATAGTTATGTTGATGACCGGATACTGGATTCAAAGGCTTCTTTCCATACACATTTCCATCGGTAATTGATGCAGAATTATGTTGTAGGTGACTTTGGGAAAATATTTCTGACGGATGGGGAAGCTTTGAATGTGGTAGGAATTGGAGACATTGACATTGCACTTTCAAACAAGAACAAGTGAACTCTGCAAAAGATCAGACACATTCCTGAACTGAAAAAGAATCTCATCACAATGGAGAAGGTATTGGTGGCTGGAGTCGGATGATGAGACTGCTGAAGCTCAATGAAAAAATGCATCGGAATAATTAGTGGTAGGCTAATCGAGCCTACTTGCTAGCAAAGACGGGACAAGCACGAGCTTGTCGCTCGTTAAGCTTGGCTCATGAGCTCGTTAGCTAGCCGAACTTGAGCTAGCTCAGCTCATTTGCACTTCTAGGGCTATATACGAGCACTCATCCTACCATAAAAAAAAAAAATAACGTCAAGAGGAAAATTTAGATTTTGAGAGGTGCAAAAAATGAAATTCAATGGTTTTAAATGAGTTTAAATGATTGAGCTACTTTGTCTTGCAATAGTTTTCGTTTTATTTAAAATTTAATGGAGAAGCTTTTGTAATGCTCTTGCAAGCTCTCATATCTCATTTCAATCTGTTTTTTAACTTTAATTCATTGTTTTAGCATCAACTAGTGTGCATTTCTTTTTTCATAGCTTCTACATTCTTTTAGTCTACAGGAAGCAATTCATCCCCCACAAACGTCATACTCCTTTGAAAAAATTTTGCGAGATTTACATACCTACCACCAAATTCTTATGTATTGATATATTAACCACTTAAAAACTTCAAATTTTAATTCCAGATCACCTAACTTATGCTAAAAATATAAGAATCTGATTCAAATTAAAGTATGAATGATTGATAGGTTAATACATAAGAATTGGGTGGTAAATATGTAAATGCCCCAAATTTATTATTTTTAGACACTTTATCTATAATTGAGTTACAAGAACAGATATTATTAGATAACCTAATTATTTTTGCAGAATATATTAAAAAAATCATATTTTCATGAAGGTTTTACAAATCGCTTCACCATTTGAGAAAGACAAAGAAATGATTATATTTTGTCGACTGAGTGTAGAGTTAAGCAGATACATTAGCTTCTGTGGCCTTAATTAAATCTTAATTGATACCGTATTAGTCCCATGTCGTTAAATATATTAGAATTAAACATCTATTTATTAATTAACATAACAGCAGTGGTTAGCTGGACTCAGTAGCGTGAGTTTGTTACCTTAGCTGGGGCTTTGAGATTGCTGGGATGTTGTGTTCATGTTGCATAGCCAAATGCTCGACATGAGCGTTTAGCAAATTTGCCCAAGTCTTTGGAAAAATTACTCAATAGTAATTTAAATGGTGAAGCACAGTACTTCAATTTGAACAGTAATCCTTTTTAAATTTAATTGGTTAAAGTCATGTAATTATATAGCAAATTTATAATTATTGTATTTAAATTTGTACTACTTTCATAACATTTTTTTGAATATTTACATATCTGACACATAAATTTTTATTCTTATATTTATATATCTATATATCACTTTATTTATTCAAAGAAAGTGTCATTTGTTAGGGGCAATTACATACAGGCCACCTGAAATTTGATATTTACAAATCAAACACTCTCTTCCTTTCAATTTTCAAATTCTCACGCAAAAATTACCCGAGTGATTTATTTCTAAATATTAATTTTTCGTGGTGGTCTGTATTAAAATATTGTTAATTTTTATGTGATGAAAATTTGGGTGGTGTTAGATATATGGATTCATAAAATTTGGGTGTTATGTACGTAAAAGGCTCCTAATTTTTTTAGATAGAAAAATTTAAGTTGTTAATATATAATGAAATAAATAATTAAAATCATATGTGTACTAAGATAGTTAATTAACTATTCACAATAAAACCAAAACTAAATACATGTTGTACGCAAAGATTATTTTTAAGCTAAGCATTATGTCAGGGACATTTAGGGCCTGTTTGGCTCAGCTTTTTGAGATGCGGCGCTTCAACGCACCGCATAATTTGGACGAACGCGGGCTACGGTGGGGCGGATTCGCGGCAATCTGCCGCGAAGTCCCTTGAAAGCGGACCGCGGGATAACCCCGCGGTCCGGGACTTCGACGCGGCTCCGAACATTGTTTTCTCTTGCTGCCCTCGCCTCCGCCGCGCCCTCGAAGCTCCTCCGTTATTGATTCGCTTCCCTTCCTCGCGGTTTTGATTCGGAGAAACAAAGAGCGAGGTTTGGAAGGGGAGAATTTTCTGATGAATCTAAGACGAGTTTTCTTCTTGCGAGCCGCACTATTCGTTCTCCTTGCCGGTTCTTCGGCGGCTGCTCCCTTCATCTCCGGTGCGAATCTCTGCTCACTCACATTGCCATTTGGGTTTTCTATGGTATAGTTAGCATTGTTGGGCCTATTTGACCGTTATTCTTGGATTTTGATAATTTTCCATAGGTGTTGTCTTCCTAGGTCTTGGATCTACTGGTCGGAATCTTCTGCAGGAAACACAGAGTAATTCCATTTTCTTATCATGAGTTCAAAGATTTGATTTTTCACTTTTGTCAAAGTTTGAGGTTACTTATTGTCATATTTTATTTTATTAATTTGAACAATCTATTTAAAAATTTAAAAATTTAAAAATATAATTTATATTTATTAATTTGTATATTTAAAATATAAATTTTTTTTAAAAAAATTCAGTTGCAAATACTATATACCATATGAATAAATCAAAATTTTCAAACAGTTTTAATAAATAGGGGCAGTCTGGTCATTTTACTTGCACATATTGTTTTCCACATACTATGAACCAAACAGATACATACATTACTCTGCAATTGCTTCACATATTGCTTCATAAGCAATAGTATTCTGAACATAGTTGGACAGAACTGAAGCCAAACAGACCCTTAGTCTCATATCAGCTAGGTGTAGGGCCGAAAAGCAGTATATAAGTCATGAGCTGCCCACCTCTCTTAAGAGCTCTTTTGGGAATGTGACAAGTGGTATCAGAGCGAGGTACTGTATGTCGGGTGTGGAGACTCTCCACAGTGTAGGGCCTTTGGTGAAGCCGATCCGTGACGAGGGCGTCACGTGATTGGGTGGGGGAGAATGTCAGGGACATTTAGTCCCACATCGGCTAGATGTAGGGCTGAAAAGCAGTATATAAGTCCTGGGCTGCCCACTTCTCTTAAGAGCTTTTTTGTGAGCGTGACAATTAGTTAATTTAAGCATTTAATTTTCTTCATTGTCACTATTCATTTCACCAAATTAATAAAAAAAAATCCAATATAAAATTATTTATTTTTTGAAGCATAAAAGTTGAAATTAAATGGATATAAGCGGGTTTGAAGTGATTAAGCTACTTTGTCTTGCAATAGTATTCATTTAACTTGGAAGGGAATGGTAGAGAAGCTCCAGTGAAGCTTAAGCAAGCTCTCATTTCACATCTTAGCATCATTTTTACATTTTATTCGTTGTTTAGAACAAAACAAAGAGCATTCGCTTGTAGAGTTTATCTATTCATTCACGTGGACGTGTTCCATGCCATCAATTCAAACCAAGTCTATGAGAGTTTCAAAAGCAAGGTTTTTGCCTGCTAGCTACGAACTTAAAACATTTTCTCGTGAAAGCTTATACTTTTGTTATGTATAATTTCTCAGCACAGAGTCAAACATGGACAGAGATTTTGAAGAAAATTATCTGGAGACTTACGTATCTTATTTTGGAGCTTTAGGAGCTGGAGCTTGGGATTTTTCAATTCTTGAAGAAAATCAACATTCGATGCCCATTTTAAATACCTTATTCATCTGCTTAGACCTTATGCAATGTTTTCACCATAAACTTCATGACAATGCTTAAACACATGGCACAGTTGTTAGAAATAAAGTGAAATATTTGATAGGACCATTAAAAGTGCAAATGGGTCGAGTCTTGCTCGAGCCATGCCTAGCTAGAGCTCGGCTTGTCTGACAAACTGTGAGCTAGAGCTTGTACTTTTAGCACCCAGCTCACAAACTCGAACAAAAACCTCAATTTTTACTAGTACTTGTTCGAGAAGGTATTGGTGGTTGGAGGAGGAGGATGAGACAATGGGAGCTCACCGAAAAATGCATCGAAATGACTAGTGAGGCTAATCGAGCCGGATCGTGAGCCAATGAGCTTAACAGAGATGAGCTCAAGCTCGAGCTCATTTCATAAATGAGCTCTAGTTTGAGCTCGAGCTCCTACCTCGATAAGCTTGGCTTGTGAACTTGTTAACCGGTTGAGCTTAAGGCCCAGCCCATTTGCACTCTTAGGGCCATATATGAGCACTTATACTAGTAGGACTAGGAAAAAAAAAATTGATGACACATTGAGAGGTGGAAAAAAATGAAATTGAATGATTTTAAATGGTTTGAAGTGATTGAGCTATTTTGTCTAGCAATATTTTTCATTTGATTTAAAATGGAATGGAGAAGCTTTTGTTGTGCTCCTGCAAGTTCTCAAACAAATTGCTGATCGGTCTTCACTTAAATGAGAACCATAGCTAAATATTTTTCCCTCGGCGAAAAGTCACACGTCACACGTCGCGATAAAAGTCTAATGTTGCACTCCGCGGGGTCCACTTATGGTTTTCAATAACTAACCCTATAGGAACTCAAAAATAGCTTCAATAAGTCGGCTTTAATCAACTCAACCAGAATTCAATGATTTAGAACCGTCCATATGAAACCTCAAAGAGCAAAGAAATAGTTTGAATTCCTAAATGGTGTAGGTCCTGGTCTAGTTCTCTAAGAGAGTCAAATATGAAATCTTAAAACTAGATTTTAGGCTCAGAGGAGGGAAAAATAAAGACCTCAAAATTGAGGTCAACAAAGGGATAATTTAAACGTATTTTAGTAGAGTTGAGAGTTGAACAATTTTTTATTGCAATTGAGTATATTATCTTGGGATTTTAAGAAAATCTAAATTTAGCAGGAGTTTAGAGGTTTTTTTTTTTCTTTTTTATGTGATATTTGATGTATCTTTTGGGAGGCTGATATAACTTATTTTTAGAGGTTGAGAAATTTTCAATCTTAGAAAAAATTCAACATTGCAATGTTTTTACCCTAAATTTCATTACATAATATAAAATCTTTGATTTTTGAAGTGTAAAATTTGAAATTAAATGGATATAAGTGGGTTTGAAGAGATTAAGCTACTTTTTTCTTGCAATAGTTTTCATTTAATTTGGAAGGGAATGATAGAGAAGCTTAAGTGAAGCTTAAGCAAGCTCTCATTCACATCTTAGCATCATTTTTACATTTTATTCGTTGTCTGGACCAAAAATAAAGAGCATTTGTTTGTAGAGTTTCTCTATTCATTTGCCCATGCGGAGGTTTTCCAAGCCATCAATTCAAACCAAGCCCATGAAAATTTCAAAAGCAAGATTTGTGTTTGCTGCGAACTCAAAAATTTTCCGGAGAAATCTTATGCTTTGGTTCATTATAATTTTTTTAGCACACAGTCACATATAGATAGAGATTTTGAAGAAAATCAATGGGAGGCTCACGTGAGTTGGACTTGAGATTTTTCCAATTCTTGAAGTAAATCAACGTCCGATGCCCATTTTAAATGCATTTTCATTTGCTTAGACCTTATGCAATGTGTTGACCATAAACTTGATGACAAGCTTAAGCACATGGCATATTTGTAAGAAATAAAATTAAACATCTGATGGTGCCATTAAAGGTGCAAACGAGTCGAGTTGTGCTCGAGTCATGCCAAGCTCGAGCTTGGCTTGTCTGGCAAATTGGGAGCTACAGCTCTTAATGGTAGCTGCCGGCTCGCAAACTCAAACTAAAAAGTTAATTTTTACGGGTGCTTATCTGAGAAGGTGTTGATGGTTGGAGAAGGAAGATGAGAAAATGGGAGCTCGCCGAAAAAAGCATTGAAATGTTTGGGGGCAGGCTGATCGAGCCTGATCACGAGCTAATGAGCTGAGCAGGGATGAGCTCATGCTCGAGCTCATTTAATAAATTAGCTCAAGTTGATAAATGAGCTCAAGTTTAAGCTTGAGCTTCAAGCTCGATAAACTTGGCTTATGAACTCGTTAACCAGCCGAGATCGAGGCTCGAATCATTTTCACCCCTAGGGCCATATACTAGCACTCATACTACAAGCACTCACATCTGATTTCAATCTCAGTTTTAACATCTAATTCATTGTTTTAGCACCAACTAGTGTGCATTTTTTTTCCATAGTTTCTACATTCTTTTAGCCTTGAGGAAGCATTTCATCCCCATAAAGTTCATACTCCTTTAAAAAAATTTTGGGAGATTTACATACCTACCACCCAATTCTTATGTATTGATGTATCAACCATTTATACTTCAAATTTTACTTAACATATCACCTAACATATGCTAAAAATATAGGAATCTGAAGAATTGTATGTAAAAATTAAAATATGGGTAACTGATATGTTAGTACATAAGAATTGGGTAGTAAGTATGTAAATACCTCAAGTGTATTATTTTTTGATACTTTGTGTACAATTAAGTTATAAGATCGGATTTTATTGGATAATATTACTAATTTTGCAGAATAGATTAATTAAATCTTATTTTCATTAAGGTTTTACAAATGGCTTCACCATTTGAAAAAGAAAAAACTAATGATGATGTTTCGTTGACTGAGTGGAGAGTTAAGCAGATACAATAACTTCTGGCTTTAATTAAAATCTTAATTGAAACAGTAATAGTCCCATGCCGCTAAATCTATGAAAATTAAACATCTATTTATTAATTAGCATAACATCCCAACTTTGCCGAACTCAGTAACTTGAGTTTGTAACCTTAGTTAGGGCTTTGAGGTTGCTGGGATAATTGCTTTACGTTGAGTTCGTGCTACCAAGCCAAACTCTCGACACTTGTGTTTTGCAAATTAACCCAAAATTTGGAAATTTACTGAGCTTGCACGAGCTTCTTTAATTTGAACGGCAATCATTTTTTAACATTTCACATAACAAATTTATAATTATAGTATTTAAATGTACTAAAGACAATATATTAAAAACAAAAGTTATATATAGAAAATATAAATTTGATAATTTAGTACTGCTGCATCTGTTGACTCAAGTGAGAGTCACGTAGGCAGGCACTGCTCGCTGTGTCTGTAGCTGAAATATAGGATGTTTTGTGCAGAACCGACCTTAAACATTGAGAATCTCAAGATGCAGAAGACAGAGATAGAGAGGTCAGTGAAGGCTTAGTGAAGATGCATATTCTCTTGCTATCAGAGCCAATGGCCCATGTCATTTGTGTAATTAATCAGATAAATTTAGGTTTTTTTTATAAATATCTGATTGTTTAATAAATAATCAGATAGAATATTTTGTTCATAAATGCATTTTGTATTAAAATAATTTTATTAACAGAATAATCCAGGTAACAATAATAAGAAAATGAAACAATCTATAGAACAAAATCAGTCATAATGGGCCAAAGAGGATCCAGACGGGCTTAATGGACCTTTTGTTGGCTTAAGTCTACCAAAAGTCTACCAAACAAATGTCTTCCGGAGAGCCCACCTCACCCAAGAAGACCAACCAGACATCAGCTGTGACTCAACGAAGTGCACACAAAATATGAAGTTTAATACGACTTTGACAGAAGATAATGTTGTATTTATGATTTTTATTATAATTAGGGTTAATTTTGTCTTTTTGTTTTATTTACTTGAATGCTTCAGTCCTCCTCCATAAAATAAATTTAAGGGCTTATGAGAGCTGTATAGTTAGAAGGATTGAGTTGTAACACCAAACAATTTTTATTTCTCCCATCCGATACTAGTGAAATATCTCTCCCCCGTAGACATAGACGAATCAATTTAACGCCAAACCACATAAATCTTCTATATTTGATTATTGTTCTATGAATTTCTATACTTTCGCATTGACTTCGCATAAATATTGATGCTTGAGACATTAGATGAAAATTTCAAACAATCAAAGATGTCAAGAAATCCCAATATAATCATTAACGCATGTACATTTTATAAGAAAAAAAGTATAAAAGGAGAGAGTTAATATATGACCTTTCCTCTTTGAGTTGTGATTATAAAAATTTGAATAAAAAATTTGAATATTAAAAGAAGTCTTATTATTATGTCTTTATTGCTCAGTAGTACTTCAGTCGTTGAGGATACGAAACAAAGTAGATGTGGCTTTTTATGCGAGAAAAAGGACAATATAACCGATGGTAGCCCTGCCACTGCCATTCACGCTCTCTGAACAAGGCATATGAGATTTATCGTGGAGCTTATTGTAACAGTGTTATATATATATATATATATTAAACCTATGCAAGCAAAAAAATGTATTTCACTTTTAAGAAATAATAATAGTTTTTCATTTTTATCAATTCCTTGTTCTCCATCTGGGCGGCGGGATGGTAAGCAACACCACATTAATCTTACAGAATGTACATAACCAAAATTGTAGGAGCGCTAGTATTCATCAAGCTTATATGGCTCCCAGAGTCCATCTACTGCCCTGCTTGCTGATGGCATTGGCGAGGCTGCTCAGATCTACTGCATACCGGCCAGGCTTGGTGCTGTGATGCATGCGATTGACATTGGAGGCGGCCTCGACATTGACTTCCATGGAACCCATTCCAGCTGCTCGGATAGGCCTGTGGGCTATGGATTGGACAAATATGCAATATGCTTGCAATCTCAGGCATCGCGCCCTCGTTTGAAATCTTTTATGCAGCAATCCCTTCTACATAGCTTTTTCTGCAATAAAACTTTCCTCAGTAATCTTTTTTTATTTTATACCTTCCTTTGGTTGCGAGCTTTTTTCATTTTTTTTTACTTTGTAGGTCATACCATATAGTTTTTTCTTGCATGTTGTCTATTTCACTACACTCCCCTGCACCATTACATATAAGAGTCTTTCGCCTACTTACAGATACCGTGGTCTATAGGAACTACAGTCAACTAGAAGACAATTTTTCCGGTTGTTTGTCTGCTTCCCAGTAAACTCCACCACAGCATTACTTGTAGGAGTCTTCTGACTACCTACAGTTATAGGGTTCAAGTGAGTCGTCGATTTGTGAGCCGATCGGGATCGGCGCGATAAGTGGCTCGTGAACTAAGCTCGATGAGCTAACAAGCCAAGCTCAAGCTAGCCTCGACTCGACTCTTTAGTACGTGAGGCAGCTATTTTAAAAAATTATTAACATAAAATATATTTAATTTTTAAAATTTTATCTTTAAGGTGATAAAAATGATAAGAAAATTTTATCCTTTGCCACTTGACACTCGCTTCATCCTTGAGGCCATTAAGTTGTTAACAAATAATGTGTTGAGTGGTGTGTATTCTTTTTCTATTCATGACTCATGATTCTCTTGTGGTCAGAATTTTTGTTGTTGTGAGATTTGATCATCGTCCCCAACTTTATTCTTTTGCTTGCCCCCTAATCGCATAAATTATTTCCTGTGAACAAAAATGGCCTCACCTGCAGAGATTTGAGCTTCAACGTGATGGATAAGATTAGCATAATGGCGAGCTGTCTTTCACATCAGTTATGAATAGAATTGTCTTGGGTGGATCCCTCAAAGAAAGACTCCTTTTAGTAACTCCGGATCTACCCCCGAAATTTGACGAGCTTCAACAGAAAACTCGTGTAAGTAGTGTTTGAGTGACTCTACTTCACTTTGACGATGCCTGAGAGATGGGATGAATCCTTGATGATCTGTCGATTTACTATGAACTGCTTCACAAACAGTCTGACAAGCACGTTAAAGGTGTTTACAGTGCCCCCGTCTGAGAGTAGAATCAGGTTTGAGCTTGTCCTTTAAGCTTGGTCGGGAACAACTAACATAGAAGCGCGTCAGAGGCATGTCGAATGTGCATGATGGTTTGATAATGATCAATATGTTCGTAGAGGCCGCTTATCCCATCATTTGTGTCGATGTTCATACGCTTGAAACTTGGTTCACGACTGCTCCCTGGAACGATGAGTGTTGGAGTGAGACGTGGTTCACATACAGCTTTAGATGTAACGCATGTATATACTTGTATTTTTCATCAATATTTATTTTAAAATAATGCTCGAATGCATAGCGCATTGGTTGGAAACAAATGAAAATCATAAGATGTCAGATTAGAGCAGACACCCTTTCCCTAAAAAGGTATTTAAAATTGTTCTTTTAAATAACATCAACATTTCTTGGGTTATCAAATGTGTGGAGATGCTAGGGTGGCGTCGACATGCCTATGTTGAGTCAAACATGTCGCTTTTGTTGAGGAAAAATAAAGCTCATAGTTTACCCTCCCCCTAGCTATATAATTTAATATCATCTTCCATTATATGGAAGTAGAATATTTTTTAGGGTATAGCGATATTATGTGAACATCTTTATTTTAGAGGCACATTTAAGTGGTCAATTATGTCACCATTGGCATAGGGATCACAAGAGGTCTAAGGTAGGGAGTTAATTTAGCATGATGAGGAGGGATGGTTTAAGATTGTCTCAGATATGAGGTGAATATGCTTTATGGAATTAAAATTTGATGATTAGTTGTGTTGACCTTAGCTAAGGGTGATGAGGGAGCTAACTTCAGTATTATTTTTTTTATTATACTGTATTAGTTTTATGATATGTCAAAATTTTAGCTCTTTGTGCTAAAAGTATGTATTATTTTTATTTTTGTGACTTCAAAAAATAAACAATGAAAATAGTTTGGATTTGAAAATTTTGTGCAGGTTAGAGTTAGCTAGGGGAGACTCCTACAAAATTATTGCAGTTTTAATTTTTAATAATTTGATGTATTTTTGGAATCCCAAAGAGATTTTGTGATGAAAATTTTTGGAGGCTTAGGACTCAGTTTGAGGCAAAGCTCCTTTGAGCGGGACGTTCGCATTTATTTTGGAGCTTTAGGAATATGAACACGGGAATTTTCCAATTTTAGGATAAAAATTTGATGAAATATTTGATGGGGGCCATTAGGGGTGAAAATGAGTTGAGTTGATCTCGAGCCATGCTATGCTTGGGCTCGACTCGTCTGACAAACTTTGAGATTGAGCTTGAGTCATGCTTTAATGGCGGATTAAAGCTCAGCTAGTGGTGGTAACAGTCGGTTCGCGAGTTAGAACTAAAAAAACTCAATTTTTAGGGGAGCTTATTGGAGAAGGTATTGGTGGAAGGAGTCGGATGATGAGACGGCTGGAGCTCACCAAAAAAATGCATCGAAATGATTAGTGATAGGTTAATTGAGCTAGCTCGCTAGCCAAGCTGAGAAAAGGTCGAGCTCAAGCTTGTGGCTTGATAAGCTCGACTCGTGATTGATATGTTAATACATAAGAATTGGGCAGTAAGTATGTAAATGCCCCAAATTTATTTCTTAAACACTTTATCTAAAATTAAGTTACAAGAGCCAATATTATTAGATAATGTTATTAATTTTGCAGAATATATTAAAAAAAATCATATTTTCATGAAGGTTTTACAAATCGCTTCACCATTTCAGAATGACAAAAAGAAATGATTATATTTTGTCGACTAACTGTAGCGTTAAGCAAATACATTAGCTTCTGTGGCCTTAATTAAATCTTAATTGATACCGTATTAGTCCCATGTCGTTAATATATTATAATTAAGCTTCTATTTATTAATTACCATAACTACAAGACTCAGCCGAACTCAGTAGCCTGAGTTTGTAACCTTAGCGGGGGCTTTGAGGTTACTGGGATGTTTGATATAAGTATATGTTGCATAGCCAAATGCTCGATATGAGCGTTTAGCAAATTTGCCCAAGTCTTTGGAAAAATTACTATAGTAATTTAAACGGTGAAGCACGGTACTCCAATTTGAACAGTAATCTTTTTAAAATTTAATTGGTTAAAGTCATGTAATTATATGAGCCATTATTTCATTCGGAGAACACACGCATCTCCTCCAATACCCTCCTAATACTCATCCAGTACCCACCAATACTCACCCAATATCCAATACACATCCATACCCATCCAGTACCCAAAAAATCCGCACCCAACGCTGCGTACGTCCTTCGGATGGAATAATTCGCCGTAATTATATAGCAAATTTATAATTATAGTATTTAAATGTACTACTTTCATATCATTTTTTTGAATATTTACATATCTGACACATAAATTTTTATTCTTATATTTATATATCTATATATCACTTTATTTATTCAAAGAAAGTGTCATTTTTTAGGGGCAATTACAAGCAGGCCACCTGAGATTTGATATTTACAAATCAAGCACCCTCTTCCTTTCAATTTTCAAATTCTCACGCAAAAATTACCCGAGTGATTTATTTATAAATATTAATTATTCGCGGTGGTCTGTATTAAAATATTGTTAATTTTTATGTGATGAAATTTTGGGTAGTTTTAGATCTATAGATACATAAAATTTGGCATGATTATGGAAAGAGTTTAAATTTGTGTTATGAGATTGAGAATTGAACATTTTTATATATTTGAGTAATACATATTGGGATATATGGGAATAATTAGTTGTGTTAACCTTGCCCTAAGTTTTGGTGATTATAGATCCAACTCTAGTATTAGTTTTATCTTGTTCTTATATTCTATAGGACGATGATAATCACCACCTTAATTATCTTGTTTATTTCCCACATTTAGATAACTAAGGGGCTAATCTCAGATCCATTTAGTTATTTCAGACACTACTAAAATTATGCCAAACTATTTTATTTTTAATTTTGAAATTATTTTAATTATATTGTAAATATATATATTGATATTTTTTAAATATTAGTAAACTTTTCACAAAATTAATATGATAATATATATATATATATATATATATATATATATATATATATATATTGGGGAAAGAGCGACGGTGGCTCACTACGCGTTAATATAAAAGATGGTACGGGGGGGGGAGGGGGAGAGTGGATCCCGATCTAAAACCAAAAGAAAATACGTTAAAAAACTCACTCATAAGGGTTCAACTTCACGAGTACGACTCACGCAAAAAAATATCTCGAAATACAAAGCAAAGTAAGAGCAAAAGGAGAAGCAAAAACTAAGGCTGAGTTGTAATAAAAAATTAAAACCTGCGAGCTCGGACATTGTGTAGAAGTGTAATACAGAAGACATGAGCCAAAAGGAGAAACCCGGTAGTGAAAACAAAGAACAACCTGCAGTGTACCGTGAAGATAGCCTGCACCCGCAACCATAGCCTTCATGCAAAGAAAATCATAATCTGGCCAGCCTGGTGTCTTGCAAACCATAGAGGAAATAGCATTTCCCAAAACCCAAACGAAACGATCTCCAACATCCTGTGCAATGCCAACCAGCTCCCAAAACAAAATATTTGGAGACCCAGCAAGAGAACATAACCAAAGCAAGTCTGTCATTAAATAAAACAAACACAAAAAAACAGGAGCAGAGAGCATATGAAAGTTAATGGAAGGGAAGTGTAGGCAACGAGCATGAAACCATGAGCGGCGGCAAAGAAAAATCCCCGAGTTGAGTAAAGCGGGAATCCAGAAAATCCAGAAACGAAAGACAAAATTTCCCAAGTAAGCAGAGTTTTTATCCCGTAGGTACAGCAGGGAAATAGAGGAAGATAACCAATCATTAGCAGAAATAACACAACATAAGGATGAGCCAGTAAACAAACAGTTGCAGAAATCAAACAAAAGCAAAAACTGCAGGCAAGCTTCCAAGAATAAAGAGTCATCAAGATTAGCATATAGCACCTCACCAGTGTAAAAAGCCCATTCGATAGAAGGAAAGAAAAGAACTACCAAACCAAAATCAATTAAAAGAAACACAAAAGAAAGTGGAGTTAAAATCTAACATAGGGCAGGTCTAAATTGTCACTATTAAGTAAGATACTGAGCTGCCTTGGAGGAAAAATTCCAACCAAAGGAGCCGTGTCTTTGAGTTTAGACAACCAATCAACAGGAGCATTGCCTTCCCTGTAAATGAAACTATAATCAACCTGAAGGTTTTGATTGGTAATAAGGTACCGTGCTCTTTTAAAAAGTTGGGTAAGATGCCATGGAATGTGGGAAGAAGCAGTTAGCATTTCATAAAGTATAGAAGAATCCGTTTCAATAATAATCCGAGACATAGAGAAAGAGACGGCAATAGATAAGGCACGGTAAAAAGCCCGACATTCGGCTTGATAGGGTGCATCGGCAATAACAGGTGAGTGAAAAAAAACTGGCTAATTTTCCTTTATCATTTCTCAAAACTCCCCCAATGCTAGCATGAGACGAGGACCAACTACCATCAATGTTAAACTTTATCCAGCCCGTAGGAGAAGGCTGCCATTTAACAAGAATAGGAAGTTTACGTCCAACAGGGGTGGGGTTCACAGCAAGAACTCTAGTGATTGTAGCATAGTAAGATAAGATATTGGAAAATGCAATAGTAGGTGAGACCTTAGTATCACCAAATTTATGATTATTTACGGCCATCCGGAGGAACCGGAAAACCGGGAGTGGGAAGGAGTTAAACTTTTTCCCCATAGTGTTAACGTGTTTCCAACAACCTAAAACAGCATTGATAGAGGCCTCACAGCCCCAACTAAAGCCAAAATGAGAGCCCAAATTCAGCCAAACATTCCTTGTAAAAGTGCAAGTGAAAAAGAGATGCTCAAAATTTTCCTCCTCCTGATTACATAAATGGCAAATAGAGGCCAATTTTAAACCTTTAAGCTTGAGGATATCATCTAAAGGGAGAAGTGAGTGAAAAAGTCTCCAAAGGAAAAAGGAAATGGAAGGGGTGAAAACTGGTTGCCAAATAAGATTACTCCGGCACAGTACTAGGAAAGGGGTGTAAGTGATTATAGAGCATTTTCTTTGGAAGAGCAAAGAATTGATTTCTTCCACATAGGCACATCTTTTTGATTTTGTAAGGGGATGGTATTGATTTTCATTGCATAGTCTTCCCCCACAATTTCTCTCAGCTTAGGAACATTCCAGGTTCCATTTAACAAAAAATCTGAAACTAGAAGAGAATCCAGATCCTGATGGTGCTGTATTTCATTGATGTTTTCAACCCCCCAATCCTCCTTCCAAAAAGAAACATTCCCATCACCAATATCCCAAAAAATGAAACTATTAGCAATAGTACAAGCTTTAATAATGACTTTCGAGATTTTAGAATCTCCTTTCTTCCAAACCACAGTGGAAGCATGAGAATTAGAACAATACTTGTGATGCATAAAAATGGCCCAAAGTGAATTACCCATACGAAATTTATACCAAAGCTTACACATATTAATATCCACCACATGCTGAAGGGCTTTGAAACCCAAACCACCAGAATGTTTAGGTTTGCACATTTTATGCCAACTAAGCCAATGCTTTTTATTCCCAGCATTCTCCCAAAGAAATTTGTTAAATAACTTTTCTAGAGAAACAAGAGCAGATTTTTTTTCATTGAAAACCTATAGAGCGTATAGTGGAATACTCAATAAAACACTATTTAATAAAGTTAATCTGCCCCCATTAGAAAGATAGGCATTTCTCCAGTCAACAATCCTATTCTTAATTTTTTGAATCACCTCATCCATTTGGATTTGTTTTGCTCCTAGCTCTCAAAAGATTTACACCTAAATACTTGAGAGGCAAGTGAGAGAGCTTAAAACCAGTAAAATCAGTGGCCCAAGTGATAATATGAGTTTTAACCTGTTTTCCAAAGAAAAGTTGACACTTAGCAATATTAAAGGAAAGTCCCGAAGCACTTTCAAAATCATCCAGAACTTTAATCATAGCCTTGATGGCAGGCTTGGTGGCTTTGGTAAAAATAATAGCATCATCAGCATAGGCAAGATGGGATATCAAAAAATTTGCCTTATGCATATAATTGGTGTGTCTATGTATGCTTTGATAATTTTGGAGAAGTCTAGAAAGATAATCAAAAGCAATAATGAAAACAATGGGGGAGAGTGGATCCCCTTGCTTAATACCTCTCTTAGCGAGTGAAAAAACCATAGGCATTACCATTAACAAGCACACTATAGCCATTGCGGTATAACCACCTTTTAATTAAAAGACAAAAGTCGGCGAGAGAACCCTTTAGCGGCAAAAACATTGAGAATAAAATCCCGATTAATCGTATCAAAAGCTTTTTTGATGTCGAGTTTGATAACCGAGGTTACCACCTCTACACTTTCTATCAAGATCTTCGATCGGTTCTTGGGCCAACAAAATATTGTCGGTAATCTCTCTGCCTTTTATAAAAGCGGATTGATGTGGCAATATTAAAAGAGAGATGTGTGGTTGCGGCACGGCCACCGAATCTTACTAATGATTTTGGAGATAAGCGTTGTGAGAGAAATTGGTCTAAAATTGTGCCGGTGTGTTTTATCGGCATTCTTGGGAATAAGAACAATCATAGCGAGTTGTGAAATACTTACGGGGGTTTTCTCCCAGAAAAAACTTTGAATAGCGAAATAACTTCAACCTTAATGATGTCACAGCAATGAATGTAAAAAGTGGAGGAGAAACCATCCGGACCAGGGGCCTTGTTTGGATTTATATCTAGGAGTGCTTTGTAAATCTCCTCCCCCGTGGGCACATCAGCCAGATTTAGAGAGGCCACCTGCAAAAGATCCTCGGCAAAAGGGAAGTATTAATAGCGAAACATGAGTTGTATCGGTGAAGATATTGGTAAAATACTCAACAGCATTGGAACCAATTTGATCAGGTTTAGTTAAAATGATCCCATCAGAGGTTAAGATCTTAAGGATAGTATTTGAATTAATTCTGTTTTTGATAGTAGCATGGAAATAACGGGTGTTTCTGTCTCCAGCTAAAAAGTGTGTATCATGAGCTTTTTGTTTCATAAGCTCATCCTCCATACGAGATATCGACGAGCAGTGGCGATGAGCTTGAGTAAGAGAGTTGAGAAGATCAGGATTGGAGTGTATGCTTGCCTCTAACTCATCCACCACACATTGGGAGTGCTTCACCTTAGAATGGATATTGCCAAAAACATCAAAATTCCATCTCCTAAGATAAGCAGCAACGGATTTGTGAAGATTCCAAAGAATGTGCCAAGCATTACCACATCTAATGGGTTGCCAGAGCTGCTTGATTAAATTAAGAAAGGCATCATGCTGAGTCCAGACGTTGAGGAATTTAAAAGGGGACTTAGCAGGTTTGTTTTGAAAAGCGAGAGTAAGTAAGATGGGGTTATGATCAGAAGAGGCATAACTCAAATGCTTGAACTCTATTGATGTGAAAATAATTAAGGAAAGAAAGATTTCCAAAGTATCTATCAAGCCTACGAAATAAGAAGCCTCTTCTCCGAGTGAAGGGAGAGCCCGTGTAGCCTAAGTCATGTAGGCCGGCCGGGGACATGCAATCGGAAAAACGAGTTGGAGAGAGTATGGTCCCATCCGGCACCACCCTTACGTTCGAGTTGGAGACATAATCATATTAAAATCACCACCAACAATCCAATTATCAGTTATATGCTCTCCCAAGGTGATAAGTTTGTTCCACAGTTGTGTCTTATCAGGAAGAGTAGTACTAGCATAGATAAAAGTAATCCAACTAGTGTAATCTCCCATGGAGAAGTGGGCGAGGATGAATTGTACGTCATCCTCCACAACATTTAATTGAATGTTCCTTTTCCAGAAAACCCAAATCTTATTGTTGTTGTTACTAAAATGCATGAAATTTTTGAAAGAAGATAAGATTTTGTCTTTGTGGATTGTGACCATTGGCTCCAGAATAGCAAAGATTTCAACCTTATGGACCCTATAAAGATGTTTGAGACGTTTAAGGGAGGCAGGGTCACCAACTCCCCTAATGTTCCAAATTAGAATGTTAAACATGGTGCCTTAGCCCTCCTCTCCTAGTTGACCTAGTGGGAGGGGGTAAGAGATCTCCATCAGAGAAAGAAGGTTCAGGTAGATCAGTTGTAGCAGTTGGTTTCACAAGTGATTGCTTTTGTTTTTTCTTAGTGGATTTTTGAATGCTGCCATTCATTTATGAGATTTCCGGTGGCATGGGCCATTCGAATTATTGTCAATGATTCCGGAAAAACCCGGAGGAATGGAAGAAGCTGTCGTCGAAGGAACCAGCGAGGGGATGCGGGGAAAAGGGAAAGGGTCATCGGCGGGTGGAGAAACTCCTGTAGTAAGTATAGGATCAGTGTTCGTCCTGGTATTAATATCTTGGCAAACAGCCTCTAAAACAATGGTGCTAATAAATTTAGTGCAGGGTTCTACATCAGAATTATTGTCACCATGAGAAGACTGTGTGCTTGAAATGTCTTGTGCGAGTTGTAGCATCAAAAGCATTAGGCTCGGAAGGGGGAAGGGGAGGGATTGTAGTATGAGGAGAAGTGGGACCTGGATGAGGGGAGTTGTACGCAACGGGAATTAAATCGATAGTTACCGAGAGAAGAAGGCTTGAAGGTAGGCAAAATTGGTCGAAGGTTTTGATCTTCGACGGATTGCTCATTAGTAGAGCTATGATTAGATGCGACATCATCATCCTTGAGTGGTAACAAAAAATTCTCAGTAATGTGTAGAGTGGGAGCGGCAACAGCAATGCCAGAAGGATCGATTGGGACAGTTTCCTCAAGAATGTGAGTGTGAGTTTGAAGTGGGGAAATAACAGGTGATTGGGGAGAAATGTGGGGTTCAGTGGGGTTTAAGCAGTCTAAAGTAGGGGGTATGGGGGGTGAGAAGGTATAGCAGTGCTTCTGGGAAGGGTTGGGGGTTTGAGATGGGGGTGTAATCTATAACAAATGGAGTTGGAGTGACCAAACATGGCACAATGAGAGCAGTAAGGTGGGTGAGGGCCCATAATAACCTGCTGCCAGTACCCATTGTGAGAAGAGCCGATCCATACCTCATCGGGGTAGAGGTCGGGTGATATCCCTTTCGACTAGAAAACAAGCATCGGCGAGGTTTAGATCGTTCAACGGTAGGGTTATCAACACGCGAGAGGGTTACCAAAACCTTTCGCCGGAGAGTAAAGAATTTCATGGTTGAAAAGGTGGTATTTGTATTCGGGGAATTTGACCCAAACGGGGATTATAGGGGATTCAGATCGAGGATTAAAATCAACACTCCATTTGAGTAATTTCATGAGTCTGTTTTCTATTTTCATAACCTTGCGCGCAAAGATGTTCGTATAGTCGACATTAGTAGTGAGCTCGATAAGAATGTGCCTACCATCTAAAGAACCAATCTTCCAGGATCCACTAAGTTTTAGTGAATCAAAATCTCTACGAATTAGATCAAGCTTGGGGTGGCCATAAAGGAACTTACCTATCAAATAACTTTGAATCTAAAAAAAATGCTATTTTTTCTCACATTCATTAAGAAAATAAAATAATCATTTTATAAATTATTTTCTTTATTTACCAACCAAACAAATGAGGTCTTGAGGTGTGCGGTTTGACTCATTTGAAATATAAAATGAATGCATGCAAGTAGCCATAATCAAATTTTGTTGTGTGGAATTCGTTATTTGGTAACAATGAAATTAGCAATTGCCACATTTTCTATCTATCGCGTGAACTTTGCTACCGTTTGAATTCAAACAATTGGAAGATGTCTCATATTTTCAGAGAAAGTAATTCTTGAATTGATTTTTTAGCGAATTTAGGGTCTTGTTTTCCTGATTATCAATTATTTTCATATGCTGATCTGGATAAACATCAAAAAGATATTATTTTTTTAGATAAAATTGGTCTTCCTTTTCTTAGATCTTGTTAATATTTATGCTAGGCATTTGCTAGGTAATATATTAGTTGTGGGAGTTGGGTCTTGACTGCTTTGAAGTTTTTAGGCTTGGCTGCTTTGGTTGAGCCTTTTTTAATATCTCTTGGTAGTTGTGTGTTTGTAGTGATGTTCCTTGTATTTTTCAGCTTGGCAGCCCCCTTGTATATTGTGTCGAGCTTATTTTGCCTTCATGTTTTGTACTGTGTTGGCTTGACTGCTTTGTGCTTCTCCTTATCGTGTTGGCTGACTGGCTTTTAATAATTGTGAGCTTCCTTTGTCGTATTTGTTGACACGATATCATGTATGATGTTTTATTTATTGTGAGTGCTCTTGGATGTTGCTCTGTGATCATTTTGTGGCGTTGTGGTTGTGGTGGTCGTGTCCGGCACTCTTAGCCATTATTGGTCGGTATTCCTTTGCTTGTTGTTGGTCTCGATTTGTTATGCTTGGGACATTTTTTTGCTCCCTTCTGGTTATAAAAAATGTCCTCATATACCTAATGATTCGTTCTCTCTACTTTTCATGTTTTCTTTCTGTAGCTAATTAAATAGGTTTCGTGTTTGTTGTTTCTCTTTTATGCTTTTACATTTTCTTTCGGTTTATTGTCTCACCTCTACCATTTTTTTAGCTTTTTACTAGTTTTTCCTATTTGTGATTGTTTCTGCTCTGTCTTAGTTCTTTACAGGTTCCCATATGTTTTTTTTTTTTGTGCTTTTATCTTCACTTCTTCTTGGTTCCATTAAAGCTTCTTCCTGCTCTTTTGGCAGTTCGATGAGCTTCTTTTTGGTGTTTTTGATTCTTATGGAGTTTCTTTTGAGTGTGTTCTACCTGGGGATCAAATTCCCTAGGTTTTTATTTTGAGTGTGTTGTATTTCTTAAACACTTTATCTAAAATTAAGTTACAAGAGCCAATATTATTAGATAATGTTATTAATTTTGCAGAATAGATTACTTAAATCATATTATGAAGAAGGTTTTACAAATCGCTTCACCATTTGAAAAAGAAAAAATAAATGATTATGCTTTGTTGACTGAGTGAAGAGTTAAGCAGATACATTAGCTTATGGCTTTAATTAAATCTTAATTGAAACAGTAATAATCCCACGTCGCTAAATCTAGCTAAATTAAACATCTATTTATTAACAAACGCAAACTCCTTTCAACGCCGAACTCGGTAGCGTGAGTTTATAACCCAGCGGGGGCTTTAAAGTTGCTGGGATGACTGATCCACACGAGCTCATGTTGTACAGCCAATCGCTCGATATGAGCGTTTAGCAAATTAACCCAAAATCTTTGGAAATTAACTGTGCTGAGCTACGAGCTTGTTTCAATTTGAACAGCAATTTTTGTTTTATTAACATTATTATACATAAATATAGTAAGTTTATATTTACAGTATTTAAATGTCTATTTACATAGTAATTATCATATATTTTAATTTTTACATGTATACCATTTTAACTATGCATTATAAAATGAGTTTCACATTTTTTTACAAAGAAAATTAAAATAGTAATATTATGTATGCTATATAAAAAATTTTTGATGGTGTAAATGTAAGAGAAAAATTAAGTTTAGGTGTTAGATTTATCTAAATGGCTTCTAGTTTTCTTGGATAGAAAATTTAAGTTGTTAATATAATGAAATAAATAATTAAAACTGAGGCTGCCATTTATATATTCACAATAAATGTCATTTGGGGGCAGTGGTTGATTATTTAGAATCTGCTGATAAGCAAATTATTCTGATAATCTGCAGATTATCAGGATAAGTTGGCTTGCTATTTGTGGGAGCTTATTCAGAACAGCTTATTTGTAGTTGTTGCTGGATAAATGACCAAACTGCCCAGATAGCGAAGTGTATTTGATCCCTCAACAAGTTCAAATCAAAGATAAGGCTTTGCCCGAGGAAGGATGAAGGACAAGTTCAAATCAAATTTCTATCTATTTTGAACTTCTAGTAGAAAAAAATATAACCATTAATTAGAAATATATGTTTCTACTCAAAGAGAAAAAATGGTATATGACATCTATAAATGAATTAGTACATTTCTTCATGGTTTAAGAAAAAAAAAAATGCTCCATATATCTTAAAGTACTTTATGAGCATGATAAGCAAGATGGAGATAGTACAAGACAGCAGGTGAGGCGACGATCATTGGAATCGAACTGAGGAGATCAACCTGGAATCGAAGCTGCGAGGCGAGGCAAAAAATGCGAGGCGAGGCGAAGCGAAAAATACCTAACGGGACTTGGAATCGAAGCTTCGAGGCGAGGCGACGATCGGAGGAGATGGAGAGGAGATCGAGCGGAGGATATGGAGCTGCGAGGCGAGGCGACGATCTCCAGTTGACGCGAAGGAGATGAGTTCGAACGGAAGAGATCGACCTGCGAGGCGTTCGGCGACGACCACAGTAGACGCGAAGCCGGAGGTGTGAGGCGAGGGCAAGAGATGCGAGCGAATGAGAAGGGCTCCGATGGAATTTTTGAACTAACGCAGAGCAGATAAGCGGGACACTGGCTCCGAGCTGCTTGCGATATTACGAAGAAATGTGCGATACAAATAAACCGCGACATCAATAATCTAGTCCCGAACGGGCGAAACAAACAGCGCGAGGCCTATTCGGGGAACGCGAACGCGCCTATAAGTCGCTCCAAATGGGCCCTTAGTACATACTGTACGCAAAATTTATTTTTTAAGCTAAACATTAGCTAATTTAAGCATCTAATTTTATGCATTTTACCAAATTAAAAAAAAAATGATGAAGTTTGTCAATGTCGTCATTATTTGAACTCCAAATAATCTTTCCGAAATTCTCTCAAAAAGTTGGGTTATTTTGGTCACATTCATTACAAAAAAACAATTTAGACGCTTAAATACACGTATATATGTGTGTGTTTGTGTACACATTTTTTTATTTCTCCTTTTTTTTTTTTTAAATGGGCTGGTACGTGAAGTCCCCAACACACCCTATTCGCTCATCCACTGCTAGGTCTGAGGGCGATCCGGTGAGCATATAATTTGAGTACCACCTAGCTTAAGGCGACATTGCGCCATAAAGTGATTCCGACCCATGACCTGAAGAGACTTAAGACCTTCAAAGATAATGCCCTGGCAACAAACCACAAAATACGCACACACGCACGAGCAAAAGCACGCACGCACGCTCGCGCACACACACGCAAACACATATACATATTTCTTCTCCCATTTTGATTAACCTATATAAACAAATGAAGCTCATTTTCTTTAAATAATTAGGAGATAATTACTAAAGACAACAACGTAAATACAAAAAGTTTATATATATATAGGAAATAAAATTTTGATATTTAGTACGGCTGCATGTGTTGACTCAAGTGAGAGTCACATAGCCAGGCACTGCTCGCTGTCTGTAGCTGAGATATAGGACGTTTTGAGCAGAACCGACCTCAAACATTGAGAATCTCAAGAAACAGAAGACAGAGATTGAGGGATAAGTGAAGGCTCAGTGAAGATGCATATTATCTTACTATCAGGCATTGGCCCATGTCATTTGTGTAATTAGTCAGATAAATTTAGGTTTTTTTTTTTTTTATGAACATCTGATTGTTAAATAAATAATCAGATAGAATACCTTGTTTATAAATGCATATTGTGTTAAAACAATTTTATTGACAGAATAATTCAAGTAACAATAACAATAAGATGCAACAATCTATAGCACAAAAGCAGCCACAACGGGCCAACGGGGATCCAGACCGGCTTAATGGACCTTTTCTTGGCTTAGGTCCCCAATTGATCCGGCCCAAGTAAGGAGATGAAGTTGACCTAACGCATTAAGTGATTTCGCCACCTCACCCAAGGGGAAAAATATTACATCCGGACTACGCACGTAGAGGTACGTGCGGAGCCCAATCCACGGGAGACACGTGGAATCCCGGTGGAATCCCGCAATAACATGCAATAACACTGGAATAACACGAGGGAATATTCTTCGTGTTACTCCGCGGTTAGCGGTGTTTATTCATGTGTTATTGCGGTGGTATTGTAACACAGAGAATATTCCCCCGTGTTATTCCGCGTTATTCTCGTGTTATTCCGCGTAGTATTGATGTGTTATTGTGGTGGTGTTACAATACCACCACAATAACGCAGAATAACACGGGGATAACACGAAGAATATTACCGTGTTATTCAGCGTTATTCCGATTTATTCGCAGAACACGCTAGCTAGTGGAATAACACGAGGAATGTTCGCTCGTGTTATTCCCGTGTTATTGTGTGTTATTGCGGGATTCCACGTGTCTCTCATGGATTGGGCTCCGCACGTACCTCTACGTGCGTAGTCCAGATGTAATATTTTCCCCACCCAAGGAGACCGATCATATATCAATTGTGACTCAACGTAGTGCACACAAAATAGGAAGTTTAATGTGTAATTGACAGAACATAATGTTGTATTTAAGACTTTTATTATAATTAGGGCTAATTTTGTCATTTTGATTTATTATCCCCACCTCCCTCCTCAAATATATAGACGAATTAACTTGATGCCGAACCACATATATCTTTTATGCTTAATTATTATTGTGTGAATTTCTATGCTTTTGCATTGCCTTCGCATAAGTATAGACGTCTGAGACATTAGGTGAAAAATTCAAACAATGAAAGATGTCAAGAAATCTCAATATAATCATTAACTCATGTACATTTTATAAGAAAAATTACCTTAATAAAAGGAGAGAGTTAATATATGACCATAATTATTTTCTCTTTGAATTGTGACCCTAAAAATTAATAATATGATTCAAAACTATCAAAATTATATAAACTTAAAAGCAAAATTTTGAATATTAAAAGAAGCATTTATTATTATGTTTTTATTGCTCAGTGGTACTTCAGTTGCTGAGGATACGAAACAATGTAGATGTGGCTTTTTATGCGAGAAAAGGACAATATAACCTATTGTAGCCCTGCCACTGCCATTCACGCTCTCTGAACAAGGCAGATGAAATTTATGATGGTTTCACTTTGAGAAAAGATAATAGTATTATTTGTTATGTAATATTAAAATTTGAGTTAGATAGCCCTTTATATGTAAATGTGAAAGTTTAGGTGTGAGATATATAATACATCAAAATTGTGTGCTGTCTGTATGGCAGCTCGGGGTGTAAACGAACCGAACACGAACGAATAAGGTTAGTTTTCGTGTTCGAAATGTTCGAACACATCACTGTTCGTGTTTAGTTCGTTTAAAAAATCGAACAAAAAAAAATTGTTCCACGAACTTCCTAGCGAACCGAACACAAACTGTTCGCTAACAACTAGCTTTTTTGACAGCCCTAGCTTTGATAACACACTTCCTCAAAATGAAGCAGATTGATCAGGTATTCCATACACATCAAGTAATCCATATTTCCTCGAAATGAAGCAAACCGAATAAGGTGTTTATGGTTTTATTTTAATATATAGTATAATATATTAATTATAATATTATAATATTTATATTAATATAAATAATACTATAATATCATTATTTTTATTAATAATTTATTATATATTATAATTTATAGAAGTTTAATTATTTAAAATATGATAAATTTTTATAATATATAATTATTTTAAATCATTTTATATTTCGATCAATAACGAACCGAACACGAACAAACACATCACTGTTCGTGTTTGGTTCGTTTAACAAACCGAACGAAAAACATTATTTGTGTTCGTCTCGTTTGCTTATCGAATGAATCAAACACAAACTTCTTGACGAACCGAACACGAACTGTTCGCGAACAACGAGCTTTTTTTACAGCCCTATAGACAACACTTATTTTAAAAGAAATTTAAACACATATGACATAATTTTTATCTATCTAAAAATCTAATGCACAACATTTAATATTTACACTTGAAATATTTTGATGTCATAATATATACAAATGTTAGAAGTTATATTATGAAATAATTTATTCTGGTTAAAAACTATGATGATTAAATATATTTCCTAATATTATTTTATTTACTTTCATAGTTTAATTTTATTTTTTTTATTGAATTTATTTTCTTAACTATTTTAATTTTTACTATTATACAAGAAATTGTGCGTATTCTGAATTTTAACGCATGAATATGTTATTTCACTTCTAAAAAAATAGCTATAGTTATATTTTTTATGTTATTTAAATATTTCAGTGATATACGTAAATAAAAAAGTTTAGGCTTTATTTTTGATCACGAAGAAGAACACAGAGATTTAATGAGGTTCGGCAAAGACATGTCTACTTCCTCGAGAGCAGAAATGAAAATTTTACTATTTCAGAGGAGTAACATGTTTGGTTCACATACCCATATGATTACACATATATTTATAAATAAAACACCTATAGATAAATTATTAACTCGCCCTCGCTTCCCTCAACCCACTAAATATGAAGAGACGCCTCTTCACCAAGAAACTCCAAATTTTCAGTATATGAGTCATACCTAACAATGATTACAAAAATACCACCCAAATACTTCATATAACATAAAAAAATATCACTATTAAATTTTAAGAAGTGAAATATACATTTCCATGGCGACATATGTAAAAATTTTAGTTCATATGTCAGATATGTAAATACTTTGGAATGATTGGTGTGCATGTAAATCCTCCTCAAATGTATAGATAAGCACTATCTATATAAATATAAAATTATCAAGTCAATTGTAAATTTAAACAAGCCATCAACACATTAAATTGATTACAACTTGGAATGATTTTGCTCTTATTTTATATATATGACAGTTCAATGTCGGCACCTTCTCATTTAATTTATAGATTATTCTAAAATATTTTTTTAATAAAAACATAATATATTCTGATGAGCTGAGACAATACAGATGTGAGAAGATCATCCATGGTGGACCTATGCCATTAAAGACAATGTGAAAGAGATCAGCATTCAATTAAAAAAGAGAAGAAAGCACAATGTCTGTTGCTGCTCAAATCAAATTATACAAAATTATATTTTGTTCATCATATGTCACAAAAATATTCATCAACTATCTCTCACTTTTTTTTTTTTTTTTTTTTTTACAAGCTATTCTTCATATAAATACCAATCCATTTCTGGTATAATCAGACTATAATCAAACTCTAATTTCAACTTTTTTATCTGTTCCTACCAATTTCAATCACAACACACAACAGAAGAACTGATTTCAAATTACAGAGCTTTTTAATCTGCACCAAATCATAAAAACAAACATCAATCAAGCCACATAATCATGCAGCAGATTCGAAGAGCCGAATCCGAGCAAAGGAGCTGTGTTGTATATGTCCTCCCCCCTCACCGGAAGGAAGCCTTGCTGGCCTTCAGCATCTTGCAGGTTGACATCACAATGCTGCAAACCAAGAGTGAGAGAAACTCCATTAGCATACCTCGCAAGCTCTGTCATTGGATACGTGATAAACCTCGAGTTTCCTTCAGCATCGGCGTGGCGGATGGCGTCGTGGAGGAGGCTAATGTTGGCTGAATTCTGCTGTCTGTGGTCTTGCAGCTCAATATGAAAAGCAGGATCTGTGCAAGCCATATTGTTTTCTGGCACGATATTAGGACTATGTTCGTTGCTTGATTGTTTTATTTGGCATCTGTCACTCGTGGAGCTCGGCTGGTCATCCTGAGCGTCGGCGGAATGAAACTCATCTCTGAATTTGGTGGCGTTGTCAGAGGAAGAATTGGAGTCCATCTCGGCCTCACCGAACTCTTCCTTGTACATATCTTCCACCATTGGCTTCCAAAGACGAACCCGTGCATTGATGAACCAGTTTGAAACCTGGAAGAAGAGATTCACAATCAAAGATATATTATTTAGATTGAAGGAAGAGGATTTCATGATGAATGTGAAACATAAAAATTGAATCTTTGAAGAAATAATTGGCAAAGAAAACGACAAAAATGCAGCACAAGTAGAGGATTTTATGAAAAGTGGAACAGAAGAATGAATTCATGATAAAGGGATTAAACATTTGATGTTTGTAGATAGAATCATGTTTTAGAATATAATTATTTGATTTTCACTTAGTTTGTGTGTGAAAGATGCAATCTTTACATAGGAGAAGTTTTATGGATTCAAAGCCAAAACTTCAATTTTCACATCTTGCAACCTTATCTATGCACAAAGAGATGTATTTCACTTTTCTAAAGTTATAAACAATGAAATTTTGTGTGTGATATGAAAGATTTGAATGGTATAAATGCAAAAAGTGAACTTTAGGTGTTAGATATGTAAATACATAAAAATTTGGGTGGCATGCATGAAGTGTCCCAATTCACAAAGACGAACCAATTTTCAAATCACTGATTTACAGCTAAAAAATGAAACTTGGCAATGGTTTTTATATAGATAACTTGATCATCACACACATACCTGACTTCTTGTTAAGCCTGTTTGTTTTGATAGCATCAACTTTTCAGAATCATTTGGGTAGCTGCAGACAGAAACATATAACAAAAAAATTAATAATAATAAATCAGAATAACAGAATCAACAGTCCAATTCTCCAAACTCCATAAGAAATTGAGGGGCATTTACATACACAGCACACAATTCTTATGAATTTACATGTCACGCACATAAACATACACAATACTTTGGTGCTTTAAACCGACGCAAAAAGTGGCAATAGTATTAGTTTTTTATGTGATATTAAAGATTTGAGTGATGTATGTGTAAATATGAAAGTTTAAGTGTGAGATATATAAATATATAAGAATTGTGTGTTCCATTTATAAATTTATCAAAATTTAAAAAGTGGGTTTAGAGCAATACGGATGAAGAAAATGCTCAAAGAGCCAAGCTCGAAGAATAGTCACAGAGTTCTCAGGCAATCCTCTCTGAGGCCTCCAAGCATGTTGTGGCATCATGCCGAGCTGTTGAATGGCCCTTTGCTGCCTTAATTGTTGATCAATGTACCGAAGGCGAGAGATTCCACATCCTTTGTTCGTCGAGCCATCGAGCTCGCCGAGCATCTTCCGCACGCATCGAATCTGATCAGTGATGGCATCTCTCAGGCTGCGGAAGTGGCGAGAGATTGTCTGAAGGGCGAGAGCTGTGTAAGGTTTTGCTGCATCAGGACCTGCTATTGCATCAAAAGATGAAACAACTATCTGCATTTGATGGTAGTATTGCTTGTATCTCCTGTCAACCTGCGTGGGAGAGGAGGTAATCAAATTAAGCCAATGCATCTAAAAATCGGGGTGCTAGAATTAGCGCTGTCAAAAAAACTCGTGTTGGATTTGTTCCTCAAGGAAGCGAGCCAAACATGAACAACCTTTTGTTCGATCATGTTTAACTTATTACATATCATTTTAAGTAAATAATTAAATAATATTATTATAAAATTTTTATATATTTTTTTTATATTGTATTTATAATATTTTTAAATCATTTGAGCTAATTTCATACTTAACATAAGCTGAAACAAAGAAATGAATTTGAATCGAGCAGAATAAGAAAATGCTAACGACGAGCCATTTCAGACATAAACCTATTTTGAATGAGCCGAACATGAACAGTCATTCAGCTCGTTCAAGCTTGGGAAATATACACTCCTAAACATGATATGGCAATTGTTCGTATACTATAATTCTTTAGTATTGTAAGAAATCAATTCATTTTGCTTAAAATAATGAGTTTTTCAAAAGGTTCTATGCCATTATGTTTTAAGCAAACTTTCCCACACAAAACAAAACTACTTTTTGAAAAGTTAAGCATGAAAAAAGTAGAATCAAACAAAGTCTCAATAATTTGTAGATAAGAAAAATGATATTGGTTAGAAATTTGTTAGTCATGACTTCTATGGAGATCAAATATTTCCAACTAAACAACAAAGAAAAAGTGAAGGATAAAAGGGTAATTTCTCTGTCAGTGGATAAGGAATACTATTCTCAGCAAAAAATTTCTTTAGGGTGACATCATAAAAGAAAAAGGGAAAAACGAAAATTGTCATTACAATCCAAAATTATTGAAATAGACTCCATGTATGATATTTCAAAAATCAAAAGGACATTAGGAAACGGGTAAAGTAAACATTATTACAAGGTTCGATTAGATCGTCTAAAATTATATGCATATTGAAGCACTATAAAATCATTTGTGACCGCGTAAATCATAGAAATTGCACACCAAGTAGGATGCTGCAATGGCCAACTAATAAAGAAGAAAAAAGAACCAAAATGCTCCGCCGACTATTCGAAGTAAAGCCAAAATGATCCCAAATCATGTAAAAGGCCAATTTAGTTCTCATATAATTTAAATAGGAACCAAAATGCTCCCCCAATGGAACTGTTTTAGTCCCAAATTAAAGAGTTCGGGCACAACTTTAGTCCATATTTAAATAGCCTGGCGACTAAATTGACATTTAACATAATATGAGGTCATTTTGGCCCCTAAAACTAGGCCTGGGGAGGACTAATTTAATTCTTTTCTCAATAAAAATTTCACACAACGCAGCTACAAAATATAAGACAAAAGTCCAAATGAAGAACAGTTTTGCATAGAATTGTAAGTTTTATTTATCTTACTAGTAATTGAGGGACCTGAAACTAACTTAATTTTGCAGTTATAACCATATTGTAGCATAGAAGGTTTAATAGTCAAGCAACTATGGACAGGACATGCAATTAACTTATCTTCCTGTACAGTTTGACAATAATCTCTTTATTCAGTACTTGTAGATTGTAAGGTGCGTGAGATATTATCAATGTTATGGTAAAACAAAAAATAAAAAGGGGCTTGAAATAATGAAAGAAAATCTTCCTCTGTAAACCTAAAACTCTTTATGACTCCTAAAATAATGCCAAAGTGCGACTATTTTGCTTAATAATTTACTAAATTTGGCCGTTTATCATAAATTGATTAGTTATGTGAAGAAGACTAAATCATCAAGCAGGGACAAGAAAGATCAACAGATCTGATGAGCTGAGGAAGGATACGAACGTTAAACTGTTAAAACTGTGAACCAAATTTAAAATTCGTGTGTGTGTGTGTGTGTGTGAGTGTGTTTAGGCATCCATGAGGATTATGCCACGTGAACCTCAGCCTTAAGCTCTCCCCACTTTTGCACCTTATCTTCGTATAGTGAATTTTCTTCTTTTAAGCCCGTGATTTTTCCCATCTAGGATTTTTCACGTAAATCTGTGTGTTATTTCTTCTGCTTCTTTCATTCTTCATCACAACGATTTTATAGCACGAACAAACTTTAAGTGAAGTTTTGCCAAATTTCCATGAGCTTATTCACCAGCCTTACATGTACCTTTATTTATTTCTATATCAACAATTTGAATATATATTTAAGAGTGTACCACAAACTACTCCTACAAAGAAGGCATTGCATAAGACAAGCCGGCTGAAGAAAAAGAAAAAAAAAAGTGGAAAAAAGCACCTTTATTCGGATCTATAAAAATAAATTAAAGAAATGCATTATGAGCATATAATCCGAAATCCACCTATAATAGAGGCGTTCAATAAGACAAGCCAGTTGAAGAGAAAAAAAATGTGGAAAGAAATAAAAAAAGGCACCTTTATATAGTTCTATATCAGCAAATATTAAATATGAAAGTTCAAATGTTACATATGTAAAGAACTAAGAATTGTGTAGTATGTATGTAAATGCCCTGAGAATTACTCTTTAGAACCAAATCAGCCACACATATGCTGCATGTATCATCCAAAAGAAACATAAAATGGATAAATTACATTCAAAATTGTCACATTAAAGAAAATCAGATAGCAAATAACAGAACCTGATGCTTACCTTCAGCTCAATCAAGATCAAGAATTCTTCAATGCACTAAAGACGGAGCAAAATAGTTCTGATTGATGTTTTACTTGACATTATATCATTTAACAATAAGTTAAAGCAAAATTACATTAAAAAATGTGACAATAAACTTCATCAAAAAGAATAAAATGGAAATGCAACAGATATTTTCAAACTAATAGAAACTCCAACATTCTGTTATAATTTCAATGTAAGCTAAGGAACAATGAACAATTAGACAAAAGCGCGTGAATCCTTACCTCATCCAACATAGCCAAAAGCTTGGTCATTTTATTCTGAAGCTCCTGCCTTTCTGACGGCAAAAGCTCACCAGAAGAATTTGCAGTAGACCCGGGATGATTCGACGGACTCCCCCCACTCTTCGACTCTCCATCATTGTCCTTGCAAGCAGGTTTACCAGAAGCAATACCACTCTGAGTGCAATCACCTTTCTTTTTCAGAGCCTTCTGAACATTAACAACTTCATCAAGCAGTTGCTGAGCAGTTTTAAGATACTTCGAATTCGGAATAATGGTCAAGAAGTTCGAAAGCCCGTATGACAAAGCATTGACATTAAGAATTCTGCTTCTGGAGTTGTCATTTCTGTATGCCTCACCATTTCCTGAACTCGATTGATGCGAAGAACTCAAGATGGGCACATCAGATCCAGTGGTTTGATACTTATAAGACTGAACTGGAATCTGCGTGCCGAGACTGAGCGACAATCCTTGCTGTAATGACAAGTTATGTTCATTCAGCATACTTAACTGTGTCTGAAGGCCCAGCTGGGCGCCCTCATCGTCCATTGATTCGCCGTTTGCTTGCATGAAAAGCATCTCATTTCTCCCATCCTTCCAAGTATTGTATGCAGTTTCGCCGAGATGAGGTGGGACTAAGTCGGTAAATCCGATGCTGTTTTGTTCGGACTGTATGTTTTCTGCTAAAGTTTCAGAGTATGGACCGGATGAGAAGTTCAGATAAACCATGTTGGGGTTGACGGCTGATTCGGGATACATGGGAGGCCCTGTTGGATCTCTCAAATAAAAATTTGCCATGGAATCCCTTTGATTGGTGGAGCTGGGGTAGAAAGTTGCCATCTTTCTTTTCTTAATTAAAGATTGCCCAATTGAAGCATCAAAAATGAATAATTTTGGATGCTGAGTAAATCACCATGAACATCCAGTTCGAATTCTTGTTCACTCAAAGCGGAATTTTGTATTTTATGCAGAAATTATGCGCTGCGACAATATAAATAGAAAAAAAACATCAGTTCTGATAGAAAGACGATAAAAATAAAATTTTTATTTCAGGGAACAGTAAGAGGAAAACAATGATTAAACAGGAAGATTTCTAAGTCACTGAACAAGAGCAGAGAAAGTTGAAGAGATCAATTCAACTTTAATCGAATTATAATGATGAAAAGTTGGACAAACGTCAGTGGACCAATTATTTTGAAAAGGAATCACAAAACAAATCTTGAAAAAGAAATCAAGCACAATATTTCCGCAAGTTCAGTCGCAGAACATAAAATCAAAAATTTATCTTTATCAAAGAAGAAAAAAATCCACAGCTAGCTCAATCATCATACAAATTTCAGATTGCTTCATGGTATATTTTCTGCAAGTCTTTACTGGTAAAAGGCCTCTAAAATACCACTAAAATTCAATTTCCTGAAATTGACATGAAACATAAAAAATTCCTCTGACAAAGAAAATTATATTCAGAAACTATTTAACTCTGAGAAAATCTTCATTTCAGTCCTTCAAAGAAGAAAAAAAAAAGAAGAAAATAACAAAGGAAGCTCTAGCAAATATAATATAACCAAAATCCATCAGACAGAGACAAAAAAGCACGAAAATTCCAAAGCTTAGATAGGTTGTGGGGATTGAGGAGCTTAAGAAAACCCTAGCTTCAGAGAAATAATCAATCGAGCCAAAGCACAGTAATCATCTAAGCCAATAATCCCTTACCCCCTCCAATTTCTTACAGAAGCCAGCAATTGAAAGTCGCAAAAACAGATTTTTTTTTTCTTCTGCTGGTGAAAGATTATAGATAAAGATAGAACTTCAACTCTAATTAGAGTCAAACTTATTACCTGAAAACCCTATATCTCAAAGAAGAACACAAGAAGAAGCAAAGACCAAGAACAAAAAACCTAAGCTCTAACAACCAGAAGAAGTTCGTCAAGCAAATATAATAAGCTCAAAACCAATTATTATACAACCAATTCACAGTAGGACAGTAGTTGGTACCATCCACAAAAACATAAACAAATTAAACTCAAGAAAACTCTTACCAGATTTTAGTGAAGGAGATTAAAAACAAAAAAGTAAGAAGATTAAAAAAAAATGATAGGAGATGTGAAGGGCATGATGTGCTCCTTATGGGGAGCAAAAAGAAACAAATCGATGCCGATCTGCTGAGAAAAAAAACTCCCAGTTTGGAGACAAACTGATCCCAAAACACAAAATGAATTTAAAAAGGAGCTCTTTTTATCGGCCTTATTAAAAACAAAAAAAAAAAACCAAAATCGCCAATTGAAAACAACCCAAAATCTGACCTTTTTCACAATTTCAATTGTTTTTTTTTTCCCTCCATCTTCTCTGCAGAATCCCTTTTCAGCAGTATTCTAATCACCACGCTTCTCTTTCTATCCCTTTCTCTCTCTTCATCAAATGATCATCATCATCAAACCCAACATTCTATCCTGCACGTGAGACATCATCTCAATTAGAGAACAGTACTGTCGAGCTCTCTCCCTCCCCTCCCTCTCTCTCCTCTCAGCTTTCCTAGTTTTAACTCTCTTTAAATCCAAGATTCAGTTGCTTCTCAAACTTCTTTGGAGAGAGGGTTGGCGCTTGTGTGGTTAAGGAGCCTTATCTGTCAACCACTAGTTGGTAGACCTAAAACCTTCTCGTAAAAGGCTCAAATCCTCACTATACCTCTCTCTCTCTCTCTTCTCTCTTTCCTGCTTCTCTCATTTTTTTCTCTGAAAATTAATGATTTTCCACCATACCAGAAAGAAATTGAATTAATCCTTCTTCATAAACATTATTAATTGACCAATATTACAATGAAATAATGAATAAACAAACAAGTTTATGTCTTTTGATGAATTATACAATAGTTCTTATATATTATGAAAAATTTGAACTTTCTTTTTAAGAGTGCATAAAGCTTACTTTTTTATTAGTTCCTGTGATTCTATTTCTTCTGCCTTTCCCTTTTTTTCAACTTTCAATTTGGCATCTCCCAATTTTTAATAAAGAGGGCATCTTCTGGAAGTTGGAAGTTTGAAAAAAATATCTCACGAAGAATTTGTTGATTTTTAAGAACAATTTTATGTGAGAAAATATATAATGTTCAGCTCATTTTCGCTTTAAATAATTTTGCATAATTAGAATTTAATTGATGAGTATTAGTTTTAAATAATTTAATTGACTACAAGTCTATAAAGATTTATAATCAATTAATATTATTAATTTAAAAATAGAGTAAAAATGTGTTAAATTATATTTAAATGAATATTTTAATATTAATATTAAGTTTTAAATCCAAATATTTAACATAATACGACTACGTAACTAGGAACTTGTAAAAAGTCGAGTTGTTGCGAACAACTAGAGTTCGAACTTACTGCAAGAAAGTACGAACATGAATAGCTCGCTCGAGCTCAGCTCAATTACACCCCCTATATGCACTGCGGACGAATATTATGAAGATTGAAGTAGTTTCAATCCTATGAATTTAAGAGGTATTTCCAATTATTAAGTTTTTTAGTTTAATCTCTGATGAATTTATTATTCGACTCGTGTGGCTGTTATGATATTTTCACTATCATTTTTATGCTAGGTCAAATTTATAAATAAAAAATCTTTGCAACAATATATATATATATATATATATATATATATATATATATATATATATATATATATATATATATATATGATTGTAATAGCTAGGAATATCTTGATGCCATTCTGTAATAAAATGTTCTAAAGATGTGACAAATGTTCATATTTAGAGAACATTTGTTAGGGCGAAGAGACACGAGAATCGAGAATCGAATAATCAAGAATGAAAAGAACACAGAGATTTAACGATGTTCGGTAATTTGCCTACGTTCTCGGGAGCAAGAGTAGTGGCTTTTTGATTTCTTGAAAGATAATAAGTCCCTTTAGGGTTACAAATACAATATATATATATATATATATATATATATATATATATATATATATATATATATATATATATATATAATGCTAGTAGAAAATATGTAATTATAAAATTACTCTTGTACTATACCGCCTTCGCACCTCCAACTCACTTAACAAAACTCCCATGATTAGACAGATACTTTCGCTCCACTCCGCTCGCAAACTCCGCTCCGCTGGCTCGCTCCATTCTGCCCGCAAACTCCGCTCCGCTGGCTCGCTCCATTCTGCCCCAACATCCATCCCTTATATGATATGTGAGCCATACCTAACAACATTTAAATATAAATCAATGTAATCTCATGAATCAAACTTAATTTAAACATTTTGTAACTGTGAACATTTATTCTATAATTTTAGATATTTTGTTAGGCCATATGGTACAAATTATATGAGGATATCTTAATATTAAAAATATATTTTTATTTTCAATTGTCCTCTTTTAAACATAAATAAATAAAATATCATATGCATGATATCTTAATACACCATTTTTTTAATGACCTCCTAAGCCTCTCTGATGGCATAGGATTGTACATGAAAAACGTGGGGGGCAGCCGCTCTGCAATAAATGATTAGGATCCTTAATTTCAGTATTATTTACTCTGCCGTAGCTAAATCATCTTCCTTTTTTAAAACAAATATTCTCTTGAAGATGTGGGCCATAGCATTTAACATCTTTTTTTTTTTTTTTTTTTTTTTTTTTTTGAAGTCTTCAGTTTTGTTAACTTATTTTCTCGTCCGCACCTTTTAGAATATTAAATTTAATATAAACATTATATAAAACGGTAAATTTGTGTAATTTTTATACATGAAATGGACTTTTATTTATAGGGATTAGAGAATGTACAATTACACACTGTACCCCTAGTGAATGTAGATACGACGTAAGTATTTTAGTCGGTACATGAATATTAGGTCGGGAGCCTTGAAGACTCTCCTGGCCGAATAGGGCTGGAGCCTTGAATTTTCTCGGATTGGGGCGGGACCTTGAAAGTTCACGGTAAGAAGGGTCGGGAACCTGGTAAGTTATCTTGTCGAGCAGAGTCGGGCACCCGTGAAAGCCTCCCGCCTGACTTTATTTTTTACCAGGCGACTGTTTGTTGGTCGGGGCCTAGTGTAAAATGTCAATTTTGCTATTTTTTGAGAATCACCCCTATGCAGATTAGGCGAAAAGTTTCGGTTAGCTATTTCAGGGACGGACGATTCGCTTTGCTAATTTAGTTGGAGCATATAAATGTGTCAGATTGATTTGTGTGAGTCATGCACCGGCAGGTTGATTTTTAGGAAGGTGGTCAAATTCCATTGATCTGAGAAATGCTTTCCTTCCAGTCTATAGGAGTTAACCGACGAGGCGTGGGGTATCGAATCATCTATGACGGACCCCCACAATACCACGTTATCCTCCTTCGCCGGTTGTGGGATATCCTCGAGATACATGCTTGCGCATTCTTGATGTAGAATTTGCAAATATAATTTTATATAATTTAAGAAAAAAAATTTTGGATGCAATTGAGATTTTATTAAATAATAGCATGCAATTTTTTTTGCATCCACGAGTAAGCATTTGGTCAGTTCGAATGGATCAATTTTCAAAGGAGTTAAAATATTTTGCAATCGAAATTCAAAATCTGAAAACTTGTACCATCAAAATTTTGATGAAAATAAACCTATTGAAGCTAAATTTAATTTGGTTTAAACAGTTTGATTATGAACGAATCAAATTTTAATAATTACTTAGAATTTAGTTATGAGTAAAAATAAAAAATTTACATATCTTACAAATATTATTTTAGTTTTGTTGTATCATTTTCTTAAATAGTTCAAATAAATTTAATAAACAGGCAAAAAATAAGAGGTTTTTTATATGAAAAATCTTGGAAAGAGAAATAATGTGGGGATTAACCTCATTGAGATAAAAAAAATATTATGTTTGTCGATCGAACATGTGGACTACAACGTGGATTGTAGCACGCCGTGCATCCGACTGCGTGGTGTGATCCATACAGTCGACCGCACGCCAGGTTTACTGAATGTATTATTTTATCTACCAAGATAGCTTTCAGCAATACTAGACATGAATTATGAAAGGCATGCAATTCTACAACTTCTGGTCGCATTCTGAGTAATGGTGATGCAATAAGATGGATAAAGGGGACAGTCCTCCTATATAGGAGAAGTTTATGACATATCATGAACATGATGGATAAAGTGATGCTAATAGATTAAAGAGGCCACAAATGATGAATATGTAGTCTTTGCTTGTGTGTGTGTGTTAAATTGAAGGCAAAATAACATTAGGGAAACAAAAACCATTAAAAAAAATAGACGTTGGAAGTTTGGGAAGGCAGTTGATGATGGTTGATTTTCTCTATGAGGTGATGTTGGAATGACCTAAACATTGTGAGAAAGGGTTATAAGAAGATTGAATGGGGAGGAGACCTAAAGGTAATCGGGATGATCTTTTTCCTATAGTTAGAGATGACATGATATTAAGATGATTATTAACTAACCATAATATAGTCTCATTCTAGTGGGATTGGGCTATATAAATTAAAGGTGTTGCTTAGGTTAATGCATGACATATTCATATATGTTAAAAAAATTTGGCACCATTCAGTGGTAGGTGAAGCTGTAGAAGCATTTTTTGAGTGTGGCCTCTCCTTCATTTTAAGTATTGAAAAACTTGAGAGGAGTCCTTATCAATTCTCTCATTTATGATTAACTGACTTGTAAAAATGTGTTGACAGTCCCATGTAGAAAAGAGTGAAATCATGTAAAGGCTTGATTCTTGAATAATTGGGAAGAAAGATAAAAGAATGATTCAAATGTACTTTGCATTTGTGCAGTAGTCGATAATTGATTAACATGATCATAATAGTTTAATGAGACTTAATAGGAACTAATATAGTTTAATGAGACTCCCTTTTTATCGGACATGCATTAGAGCTCATCATTTTTACAGGAATTTTTAAGGCCCAACAACTTATAATTATGATAGATTTATCATCATTATTAAATTGATTATGATCCACAGATAGAGTGAATTGAATTACTATAATAAATGTAATCATCTCCAAATAGTGGAGGAGGAGCCCAGATCTAACTCTAAGAATGTATTGCATGATTATTCTCTAATTGAAGATTCTCTATATATGGTAGAATATGGGGGATAAAGAATTGAATAAGATTTTTCATAATGGCTTTCATTATCAATATTTAAACAAAATGCATATTTTTTTCCTATGATCCATGCATATAGGGATAGACCAAGATCACCCTTATTGAAAATTTTCTCCTATATAGAGGGGAAAATGAGTTGAGCTTAAAAGATGTCATTATTATGATAAACAAACATGCTTTTCTTCTTATATTTTATTATTCAGACTAAACAACTGTTTTATATATATATATATATATATATATATATATATATATATATATATATATATATATATATATATATATATATATTGTAAATATGAAACCTAGTGTTTGTTTGTGTGTGCATTCATTTTTATGTATATATAAACATCATCAAGTTATTATTCAACTAAACATAGTCAAATAGGGCATATTCATGATTTATGACTTATTGAGTGAATGAATGCACAAAAGTACATTGAACTAATAAAAATTTAATTAACAATTATACTCTTATTTGGAGAGGGAAAATCAAAAGTTTGGATTAAAATTATTAATTTAAGGATGATATTGTCAATTAGTTAGAATTAGAAGAAGACATTCTAACATTATATGATATACATTTACTCATTTTGTGGAGGTGAAAAAATCCATACCTTTGAGTCATTGTTTATGATCAAATAATCAACAAATGAAGTATATGTTTTTCATAGATAGTATACAATTGTTACCTACCAAAAATATCATTATAAGCAAAGCAATTACTCATTTTGTGGAGGTACAAAAAATCCACACATTACAATAATTGTTGATGATCAAATAATCAATAAATGATAGATATGTTATATATATATATATATGATTAAACTATTACGTAGATAGGATTATAGCATCTTAAGTTTTGATAAAAAATATAGAATTCAAATAAGATAAATACTTTTCACTCAATAACTTTTCACTCAATAACTTTGAAAAAAAATTACAAGACACATAGTTTAAATAGTTTTCATCACTTATAATCCTAGTCGATTATAAAGGTTGATGCTCACCTAAAGTTCGATAAGATGCTAGATCAATTAAAATAAAAAAATTGTTGTTAGTACCCTCCTACCATGGTGATGAAACGATTATGATGATTTTGATAGAAGTGTTGCATAATGTCCAAGAATGATCCCCCACTTCAATAATAAAGAAAAGACTAGTTGATCTCAACTTAATTAGCAACTATGACAATTAGGACATCATTTATCTTGCATTAAATGGGTGGAGGGACTATATGCTACTTTAAGTTGTCAAACAATTGAAGACCTTTAGTATATTCCCTCTCATATCGTCTCCTTCATAAAAGAAAGAAATACTTATTTTAGCAGAGCGAGTTGGAGTGCCTGATAATTGTCACTCCGAGTCAATTATCTCGACTATAGATTAAAAAAATAATATTTGCTTATCATTCTATCTTTCAAATAATTGTAGTAATTTAAACTTTTTATTCTTATTCACATATTCAAAACTAACATAAAAAATATCACTAAATACAATTTTTATGGGGACAAAAGGTCATACATATATAATATTAGGCGCCCTTTGTCCCCATTTCTATTCTATATATAATATATATATCTCTCTCTCATCACTTTCATTAAGGAAGCTTTGCCACCGTTTTGGATTATTGGATTAGGTCACTAATAAAGTAAGCCATACGGTGTCTCTAATTGGAAGGTTCCCATTTTTCTTTGTTTGGCAGAGTTAAATTAAATTAAATTAAGTAAAAGAAATAGAAGAATCCACACACCTAATTAATATTTAATCTCTTGCTTAACCGATAATTAAATATTATTAAACTAATCTTTAGCATTAAGCTAAGGTTAGTTGGCACGTCATAGAAGCAAACACTGTTGAGAGTCAATTAGAGCGGTCAATGTGGCCTACTAAATTTGTATTTTTTTCTGAATTATGCAGCTTCGGAAAATAATTTAATGAAGTGGTTTATTTTGTTAATTTAAATGGGTTAAACATGATATTATAATTAAATGTTTTGATGTGCTTAACCAACATATCAATAATTAAGTTGAGATAATGCAATTGATGCATTTTGATTGATTAAAGTTGGCTTATTTTTTTAATAGAGTTTTTCACCCTCAAAACATTTAATCAAATAATTTTTAGGAGCTTTTTCGCACATAGCACATTATTCTTATTTAATTACTGCTTGGTATGGCTCATATATCAGATTAGGAACAGATGTTGGAGCGGAGTTCGCGAGCATAGTGGAACGAACTGAAGCATTTGTCTAGTTGGGAGAGTTTCACAAGTGGGTTAGGAGTGCGGGGGAAACGTCCCTGCGGTACGCTACATGATAATTTTGTAATTACATTTTATTCACTAGGATTACACACACACAACACACACACAAATATATATATATATATATATATCCCCCGAGTTATACTCCCAAGTTATACCCATTGCTGCAACCACCGCTTTGAATCAGCATGATCAGTCAACAAAAGAGGAAGAAGCAAAGAAGAAGAAGTTGAAGAAGATGAAGATGAAGAAGATTAGCAAGTTTACACTTCTCGACGGAAGAAGAAGCCTGGGAATACACTTCTACTTGATGATACATTGATTACTCATGGAAATGGAGCAGTACTTAAGAGATTATTTTATGGATCGCCAGGAAACATAGCGAGAGTACTACTTTCGCGTCCTTGTACTTAGACATTGGTATTGCTCTTTTTCTGCTCTTATCTTTGGATCATTTTGTTAGCATTGTATCGTAGGGGTATGAGCTCGTTTATTGGGCACTCTCATCGAAACACGTAACCGTTTTATTTTAATAAAATAGGCCCTTGGGATTTTTTTTAATATATATATATATATATATATATATATATATATATATATATATATATATATATATATATATATATATATAATATTTGTAACCCTAACAGGATGTACTATTTTCAATAAATTGAAAGGAAGCCGCCGCTCATTGCTCCCAAGGACGCAGGCGCATTGCCGAACTTCGTTAAATCATTGTGTTCGTTCTTAATTGTTCTGTTGATTCTTGCATTTTTTTGCCCTAATTTCTCAACAATTACATATCTCGCACCTAAATATTTATATTCATACATACAATACTCACATTTTTAATACCACGTCAAAAATACTATTCATGTCTTCATTCATAACTAGGTTTAAAACATCAAAGTGTTATGTATGTAAATATAAAAGTTTAGGGGTGAGATATGCGAATACATAACATTTATGTGCTGGTTATGCAAATTTGCCCTTTTATTATCTTTATACAATTCAAATCATTGGAATCACATAAACAATATCACTATTTTAACTTTGACAAACTGAAATATCACTTTTCAAGCATTGACAAGACGGTATATATGTAAAAATTAAAATTTAGATGTTGTATATGTAAATTTTCCAAAAAAAAAAGTAATTAAAACATATGATATTATATACTTATATATAAATTTTGTCCTCCTATCCACAATTCTTATGAGGATAATATTATTTTGCAGGAATTACATGCATAACCCTCGAAACATTGCTATTTATAAATCTAACACTCTCTACCATTATTATTTTTTCAAATCCTAACCTTTATTTTTTATGTTAATTGGTTAAAAAATATCATAAGATAAAAAATAATGTTAGGGGTTAGATATGTAAATGAATAAAAATTAGGGGGTATGAATGTAAATGGTCCCCCCTCCCCCACAACATTTTTGTGAAAGCTTATCCATATCATTTATTATTAAATGAGATAATTATAGGGCATTAATTAAGAAAAGTTGGCCTAGCAAGACAACTTTGCTTTATCAATAGAATTGGAGGAAACAAATTAAATTATTTTTTTAGAGATAAGAAAATATTATTAATTAAATGAATATATAAAAAAAGTCTTTTTTATAAACAAAAAATAATAATAATACAAACTTTAAAGGCAATAATTCAAATAGATCAACTAAAATTCGAGACCATATTGGATTATTTAAAAGCCTCAAATTGAAAATTTTGATAAATTTTGTTTTGAAAACTAGTCCTTAAGTAGTTGAGGATAGGTATCAAAGCCTCATTATTGTTCATAATTAAAAAAATTCTTATTTTTCTCAAATACTTTATTACTATGGAGCCATTTGGCATCACTTTTTATATTTTATTTTATTTTATTTTATTTTAATTTAAAACAAAACATGTTTGATTTGATATTATTTTTATTTTATTTTTCTTTATGTTTTGATTTAAGACAAAACACTTTTGATGTGGTAAAACATGTTTTATTGGTTTTGAGTGTTTTTAAAAATAAGTACTTTATTTTAAAAAAATAAAAATAAAAAACATGCAAATAAAGGGAAAAAAATTAAAATTAAAAAACAAAAATGATCCCCAAAAAAGGCCTAAGATTTTGGTATTATTTCTTTTAGTTAGCCGTTGACAATTATATATTTATGTATATATAGATAGATAGATAGATAGATAGATATATAAGAAATGGTCAGATGCTATTATACGAGCCCCCACCGATCCCTAATGTTCCTAACAATTCTGAGTACCACTCTTCATAAAGCGACCGTCGCCAAAAAGAGATTCAAACCCTTGACTTCAAGAGACTTACAACTGACATTTGTACACGCACACACGCACACACACACGCACGCACGCACGCACACACACGCACGCACGCACAATATATTTTTCTTATTATTTCTTATATTGGGAAAAATTATATAAAAACTGACCCAACGTTTATCATGATCTCTTAAGAAAACCACATATTTTTTAAAACAAAAAAAAAAAAATTAACTATTTCATGCACCTTTTATATTTTTATCAGCCTCTATATTTCATAAAAATATTTAAAAACTAATTATATTATCTTCAAAACTTTTTTTGAATATTTTAAAGTTTTTGGCTTACCCATCCTTGGCATTCTATACCAAAATCAGGAACTTTTAGCTTAAGTTATGCTTATGATTTTAGTTAGCTATTCTTCGAGTCCTAAATGAGGGAAAAATATTGTGTCCGGACATTCGCACATCTCAACAGCGAACCATAGAACGTTATGTCGCACGCTGATAAGGTGTTGGGCGTCCGGACGTGTGGTGATCGAACGCAATATTTTTTCCTCTTTTAAGGTCAATGAAATCATACCCTTACATGCAAGCCAATATACCTAAACTCTTGATACATAGCATTAATCCCATTTCTTGAATCAACGGTGAGGTAGATAAAATGGGGACATATGGGGATTTACATATATGCCATATAATTCTACTGTATTTGCATATATACCTCCTACACCCTACTATATACATATCATATTACGTAATGCCTCTTAATGCTCCCAAAAATATCACTATGTTCTTTCAATTTTCTATCGTTAAAATCTTCACTTCCTGTGAAATCCTTAGAGCCGGTGTTCCCCCAACAGGATGTTAGTCATCATTCATTCTCCTTCCTCAGGCAAAGAGCTCTCAAATAAGCTCGTTGTTCACGAATAACTCGTGTTTGTTTCGTTAATTAGCTCGTGTTCGGATCATTTGTTAAGTGATTGAACTGAACACGAACAAATTTTTTAAGCTTGAGTTGCAAACAAGTCGAACACGACAATGTTTTGCTCAGTTGTATTCAGTTTGTTTTAGCTAAAAATAAGAAAATTATTTTTATATATCATTTATATAATAATATATCATATAAAGTTTATATCATCATAGCTCATGTGATTATACATTTTTTATCGTATGGGGATGGTGCACGCTCGAGTCAACCAACCTACTTCTATTTTCCTAATTAATATAAACGAGTCAATTTCAAGCTAAACACGAACACATTGTTCATATGCAATTACAAACACGAGTCAATTTCGAACATAACTAATGTCAAACGAGTCGAAGATGAGCCAAGCCCAAGCTCGCACAAGCTCAGCTTGTTAACATCCCAACCCGGCTATGCTCCTCTCCTTCTGTGCTTCCACAAATTAAATAAAAAAAAACAAATACTACGGTAATAATAAAGATTAAATTTCATCATAAACAATATAATGTTCCAATACATAACAAAAACCCTAAGATTGATTGTCAATATATTGAAATTAAGAAGCACCAAACATGAGGACTCCAAAACTTCTCATTAATTAGAAGCTTGAATCTCATTTTTTATAACTAACGTTAAAATAACTATAGAATAACATTATTAAGGCAAATAAGGTGATCACATAATATCAACTTTGTTGAGAGCACACGTGATTAATATAGCTTTTAGTACTTTTAATATTAGACAACTAGAGCTAATGATTGCAAAAATTAGTGGGTAGAGATATCTCTTGTGATTTTATTCATTTGAAGCAAATGGAAATCATGTGACACCCTAGACCTTTAAAATTCAATATGTTTATTTTTATTTTTTTTTAGAGATGTTTGGTTTATTATGTTTGGATGAGAAATAATAATGGTGGCACGTGCTAGAAAATTTGTGGCGGTAGAGTAATAGATTATCGTCTTAGCATTGTACCGGGAATAATCAACGTACACTCAGATGAAAGAAATAAACTGTAGAAATGCTAGAAGTTTTATATGAAAAACTCATGTTGGCATTAATTTTTGAGGTCACGCGTGTAGGTTGTCCATGTGACTGGCTCAGGATAATTCACTGCTCATTGATAGTGTCTCGTAGCTCAAGACCTCTGCCGTTGAGCGGGCCTACATTACTAAGGAGAATCTGGTAATAGTTTTTCGAGACCTTTGGTAAGTGTTCGGGCAGGAAATTAGGATCTGCAAAAATTCGTCCTTACTCAGGAGAATCTGTCGTTGAGCAGGAGAATCTACAAATGATGATAATTTTATTATAATGTTTTCACTTGAATTTTGAATAGTTTTGAACATTATGTTTCTCCCAAAGTTAAGTTCATGAGGTTATGCAAGCAATAAAATCTTCTCCACTTTACTTCTAAGAAAATATCTTTAGGATATATGCCTCACACTCTGGCATGTTTCTATAATGCTTGCTAAAAGAAAGATGAATTTGAAAGCATTATTTCTATATTATTTTTATTGCAAATATTTAACTACAAAGTCTCCGAATGTTTTTAATCGCATTTAGAGCTGCAAAAAAAAATTGGAATATTAGCAATGGAGATCTTCCATCTAATAACATTCTATTTTCTTACGCAGTTGTTGCTGTTTTGTCTATCTTTTATTTGGTTTGCCCTCAATTTTTGGAATCAACAATGAGTTATCCATTGGAGTTAATGACTCCTAGGTGGATGGACTAGTCCTAACACCTAGTCATATGATCAGTGATCTTGTTTCTCTTGAAACTCTAATTCATGATACACTTCTTAAAATTAGTTATTTGAATCATCTAAACTCTCGCTCTAAAAATTATTAGTATTTCACCTACGAAGAAATTTATGAACAATAATTCAATTTCCATATGATAGGAGTGGAAAATACCAAGAATGCATATCATCATTGGCTCCAAGTTAGTGTATTCATTATTCTATTAATTGTATCCATTGTACTAGCTTTACCATTAGTCTTTCTAGCTTACCTTTGTAGCTAACTCATTTTCTTCTCTCATCACTTTTTTGACAGTCAACCCTTTATGGAATCCTTCTTTTTCCTAATTTATTCTCTTATGTGATATGGTTGATATTTTCAGGCTTTAAGATATATACATATATTGTCCTTTTGTGTAGAAATTATTTTTTTGTTGTTTTTTTATTGTTTTTATTTTATCTTGTTATTAGAAAAAAAAATGTTGGACATGTTTGATTAATAGATGATTACTTTAAAATAATCAAAACAATTTTCTAAAAGCATGTTAATTTATTTTTAAAAAATAAAAAATAAAAATTTATAAAAAATATATTAAATAAATTTGTTTTTAAAAACAATGGAAAATAATAATAATAATAAACATAATAAATAAAATTGATTCCAAATAAATCCTTAAATTTTAAATTTATTTTTAATTAGGTGGATTGATAAAGATAATCTTTAACAAATAAAATATGTATCACACTCTCTCTAATTTAATGGGTCTAAAATCAACTCCTTTTTTAAAACTCTCTAATTGATAAAGTTTGGTTGCCATATCTGTAAATGCATACAAAATTTAGGAAACATTATTGCGTCAAAACTGCGTTCGGACAACGGACGCGATACACTGACTTTCAAAAAGAAAGAAAAAAAAAAAAGTCGTGCGATCAGTATATCGCATCCGTTATCTAAACGTAGCCGACGTCTTGACCCGGGGCGCATAATTTCTCGCAATTTAGACTTGCGAAGAAAGAACGTGGCAGTTTATCATTCCTTAGGTTCAGTACGAGCACAATGTTAAAAACACCTGAAGATGATGTTTGCTTAAAGCTTTATAAACATTTGTAAATATCACATGTGGCGTCGCATAACCTTGATTTAAGTATAATAAAACATAGGCTGTTGCATCAATTCTTAATTAATTAATTAATTGCGCCACCTTTATAATTAAAATATTTAAAATTTTTATATTTAATAATAAAGAGTACATAAGCCAAAATTATATGACCAGAATTAAGGGAAATTTTTCTACTCATTTAAGTTTGCTTCCCCATTTCTATAATGCGTAGCTGATCAACTAATTCTTTTATTAGTCATCTCACAATATATTAAATAAATAAATAACTTACAATTTGAGAAATTTACATAAAAAACCATATCTCACGGGTTTATATATCAAACACCTAAATTTTACATTTACCATTTATTACATTTCAAAGTCATAAAGTTATGCACAAAGTCATGTATTTCATATTTTTAAATAAATAATAGTGGTCTGTATGTAATTGTCCCTTTAAAATATTGATTGTTGTGCACTTAGACATAAAAATTTAAATATTAGACATGTAAATAGATATGATTTGGAAGGTATGCATGTAAAATGCCCCTTATATTTGTTTTGTCAAGATACCTGCTAAATGTATTTTCTTACATAACCACTCTCCCTTCCCTTCCTTCAAGATATCATTCCATACGGATTACACATCCAGCAACTGCGTGCAGAATAACCCCCTAATAACTTCAATTTTGGATTATTGAGGAGTTATTTGCAGGTTATTAAGTATTAAATAAATATTTGATTATTTTCAAGTTATTGTACGGATTTCATTTTAGAGTTATCATAGATTATTATAGGGGCATTATATGTTTATTGAGAGCTGCGTGCGTATTCTACATACGTATTCCGTATGGAATAATTTGTCCCCTCCCTCTCTCTCTGATTATTGAACTGCAAAACAAGACAAAATAAATAACAAATTTAATACAAGTTAGGCCCTCAAAAAAAAATTTAATATAAATATTTCTCCCAATTCTGGGACAGCTTTCCCAAACAACTAAAAGCTGCAGGTTAAAACTATGGTACACAAGACATTTGGTGGCACTCGGAGGACACCAACCGCCGGGCGCATCACCTGCCGCTCACGTATATGATGACGTGGTGCCTGACGGTTGGCCGTCCGGAAATACGGTGTCCGGACAAAATATTTTCTTCACTCGAAAGCTAGGCTCCATTAAAATTATACACAGGCGTAAATTAAACCATAAGATAACACTCTGCACTCTTCCTTAAAACACAACAAAACTCTTGTTTTGTCACATAGATTCACTCATTCACTCACTACACACGAAACCCTAAGAATAGAGATCAAATAAGCTCAATTCCGGCCAATCCTTCTTGCAGCTCCAATCAATAGTGTCTTTCCAATGAGCCCGCTATGAAGGCCGCATGCTAAAGCCACACCCCCTATAGCAATCCATTTCCAGTCAATTACTCCATGAAATCCAATCTTCTTCTGGTCGTTACTCGCTTGCTGGTTCGATTCGTCTCCACCAGATGCTTCTTCGGACTCATCTGACAAATCTGCATCGACGATGAATGTTGCCTTTGTCGTGATCTGTGCGGCCATGGCATGGCGGGAAAGGGATGTTTGGGTCTTCCTCATCTGCTGGTAGGCTCTCATGCCTGACTGGAGTTTCTTAACGGCTCCCCACATTCCATGACGAACTCCAACCTTGGCTACATCCTTTGGGATTCCCATGTCCTCATAGTGAACTAAGGTTACTTCACAAGCAGAATTCTGTCCGTCTTGCCTACGGGATTGCACTGTTCAAAAGCGATGAAATGTTTACGAAGGATATGATGGATGTCCTCATAGGTTTTGTATCGAGATGGCTCTAATTATACTACATATCTGTGACTAGAGCCAAAATTTTGAATAATTTTGCATGCCTGAAAATATTCAATTTTGAATTAATTTATATGTCCAAAAAGTTCGATTTTGATATATTTTATTAGTCCAAAAAGTCCAAATTTTTAATTATCTTATGACGTCAAAAGAATCCAAAATTTTAAGTCATTTGCAAGTTCAAAAAGAACCACATTGAAGGTGTTTGCAAGTTTAAAAAAGTGCAATTTTAAATATTTTTGTTAGTCCAAATTCATCTGAAATTTTGGCAGTCTCTCAACGTTATCCCCACTTAACGGGCTGCATCGGGGGTGCCTGGTCTGCCCAACTGTCTCTTTGTGTATAGAGATATCTACATATATACATACATACATACATTATACATATATACATCTCTGAGTTTTTGTGTTAATGTACATCTCTCTCTCTACATACACACACACACACACGTGTTTATATATATACATCTCTCTCTCTCTCTCTGTCTATGTATGTATGCGCGTGTTTATAGATACGTGTGTGTACATGCATACATGCGTACAGACATACATGTGTGTGTATAATATACTATATAGTATATAAAAAATATTTTTTGAGCTCAGGACAATAGCAAGAGAAGGGTTCGGGTTCAGTTGGGTTGGGCTGCTCTCGTGCATAGATGGGGCGGAAGGAGAGGGAGAGAGAGAGAGAGAGAGAGAGAGAGAGAGAGAGGCTTTCGGTCTGGATGCCCGAACATGGAGAAGATGAGAGGATGTGAGGATGCGATTCAGGGTACAAACAGGAAGAAAATGGAGAAGACATTGCTGGGTTTATTTTTCGTACTAAGGGTTTTAGTTGTCCCCCGGACAAAATGTCTATCGTGCGTAGAAAAAGAGGGAGATAGGAGACTCTCACGAACGATTAAGAGAGTTTTGTTGGGGCAAGACTGGGTAGGGTTTTATTTTATCATCATTACTTTTTTTTTTCCTATGGTCAACAATTAGTTATGAAGTAGATAATGTTTTTAGCCTTGTTTGTTTGGTGCGCTCAACAAGAAAATCTACCCATGATGGATGTGTGCAGGAGATAGCTTCGGAGGTGATATAGAACAAAACATTAAATTAGTAGCACAGTAATAGAAAAGAAAGAGACGTTTTGACATGCATGGAAAAAGAGGACGTACCAGCTCTTATGCGCCAACTTGAGAAATACAGTTCAACCCTCCTCGGTTTTTCATTCTTAGGCAAGGAAGGATAAGGAAGACCCTGCAAATTCAGTGCTGGAATAAATAGAATGCAATCCACATGATTTTAAGTGTACATGAAAGTTCAGACTCGAATGATTATTTAAGCAATAGCTATTAATATTAATACTCATGATTAATAAATCTTTTTATAAATAGGCTTGAGATTTAATCAAGATACATAAATCGAAATGAAAAAAATGGATGAATCATTTGAAATAGATGAAATAAATATTAATATGTATAAAAGATAAAATTTTGAAAGAAATTTTAATAGTAAAAGGTTTTGTGCAGATCAAATGTTTTTGGTAAAAACAATTATGTAATTATAAAATATTACAAATGACATTTATGCAATTCAAAGTATAAAACGTATATTTATGATAATAATAGTAAACGTTCAATTAATGAATCTCTAAAAGCTTTTGATGACAATTGCCAAAAGGAAGGAAATTTAAAATTTTATTTTGATGCAAAAATAGAAACACTGAAATTGTATTATTTTAAAATTTTAATGTATAAAACGAAATCTGAAAACTGAAGATATTTGATTTTTATAAATTCTAACATATTATTCATTAATTTAGGACAATATAAACTATTCTATAAAATTTTCCTTAAAAATAGACATTATGTGGTAAGGAGAATGTAAAAGAAATGTTATATAAAAAATAATTGCACGTTTATGTTGTATTATGGAGTCATCCTCTTATAGTTCTAATACCCATTTGGGAGGGCTTATTTCGCACGGCGCGGCATCCCCCCGCGAATCTCCCCCGTTTGGGGGGACGATTTGCTCGCGGTGGCTCCGACGCGCAGCAAAAAGCGGGCAGCCGGATCCCTCCCGCGGTCGTGCTTTCCCTTTTTTACTTTGGCGTGTAATGCCCTTCTCCCGCTCTTACACCCGGCCTTCATATTTTCTGTTCCTTCTCTTTGCCGCCGATCTTCGAGGGCAAAGAAGCTCAGCTCGTCATCTGCCGCTTGGATCGGTGAGTAGATCGACCCTTTTCTACAGCTTCTTCTGTCCACCTGGAAACCCAGCAGAAACCAGAGGTTGGCCTCCACCCAAGAAGAAAACCCAACCTTTTCTTTCTTCTTGTTCTTGCTCAGTTCCACCTCGCTGTCATCGCCGATCCAATCAGGTTTAGGCTTAGGGTTATGCTGAATGTCTTCTCTTTCCCAATGTTTCCAATCAATTAATTGGATATGTTAAACAAATTTTATTATTTTATTGAAGCATTGCAGTTGCACTGTCTTTAATTGTTTCAGGACTGTTATTATTTAGTTATGATAAATTGATATCTTATGCTGAGTAATCTGCTTGTCCTATGTTTAGAAATATATTGAAGCTTTGCTTTTGGTGTCATTAGCAAATTTTACCATCCAAGTTAGAGTTTCTGGATTAAATTTATTTTTTTGGTAATTTTCCCAACTATTTACTAATTTGCTTTTTTCAATCTTTCTTTTCCGAGACACCCTGACGATTGCTCCATCACTGTGGCCTCCAAATTTCCCTATTGACATCACGTCAGTAGCACAGCTACGGGAGAAAATTCTATAACTGTCAAGGGCGCATTGCAAAACAGTCACTTCTTTCGTTGGGCAGACAATTTGGCAGATTTCCCTGAAGACGACAATCGAGAGTGAACAACATCACTCGAGAAAAGTCTAGCACGGGATCTACACCGTCTGAATTTTAAAAATAATATAATCATCTTATTAATTGTCATTGTAATTGTTTTAGATTTTTTTTTCTCTCTTAAAACTCACTGTGACGTGAGATGTATATCAGTATTTTTGTATTGTTTTTAATTGAATTTTTGCCTTAAATGTATTAAATTTATGGCTTTTGGGATTGGATAAAAATTGTAGAAGTTTATTTCTTACATGTTTAGTTTATAAAAGTGAATTTCTGCTTCTGATGTATCATATATAAGTTTGTCATAGTTCTGTTACAAACTGTTTTACTAAACAGAGGTAGAATAGTCATTTTTTCAGAAACAGTTGACCATGCATTTATTTTCATGCAATTCATGACAAACAATAATAGAACTCCACAATGAAATTTACTGAGGTAACGCATTGCAATATTGAAAAGCTGGAAAGCCGCAGTTGCGCTAAACATACACCTAGTTAGCAATGCTTATACCAATGTACTGATTGTTTTGCCTTGCAAAACTACTGCAATATGATAAATTGGAAAATATTATTGATATTAATATATCATTTTGATATAATAAGTGCTCGTATAGCAAATGTAATAACAAATCATTCACCTTGAATAATAAAAAATTAAACTCTAAAATATTCCCCAAATATTTGTATGTAGCCAATTTGGTTCTAGAGCATTATATTTTTTAATTAAGTCTCTTGAATATACAAAATAGATCCAGAATGATATTAAATTGGGATCAATTTTTTTTAATGGTGAAAATAAATTGAGATCATACTTGTATCAAAATTTATATATGAGGGTTTATTTTAAATCAATTTATATACTCTAAGACTAAAGTAGCCATACATGAAGAGTTGGCTCACTATTTTGGGATTTATAATATGGTATGTTTCACTACATGTTCATGCCTTTAAGGTTAAAGTGAATTCCAAGATTCCATCATTGTTTATAACCAAGATTAAAATGTAACATTTATGGTCATAACTATCATGGAAATAGGACAAAAAAAAACACTATGATTTATATACAACTTAGATATAACGACTGGATTTTTTTTTTTTATTTAATTGCTTTGGACTATAGTAGTATAGAAGTTAAATTTATCCATTGAATTATTTATATAGCGCACCCTGATTTTTGTTGATATTTTTTAACAAGTTGGGCTGGACAGGAATGGGGTGGGTCATTGATGGGTTAATAGCACTAACAAAAAGAATGGGTGAGTTTATATTCCTAAGTTATTAGTTAAATTTTTAATTTAGAAGTTGTGCTTACAATTTTGTTGGACATAATTTGTCTGTACAACAATAACAACCCGCCTTTATCCCACAATCTGTGATGCAAGTATATAATTGTAATATTATCCATATTGCAATAATTTGATATTATTTTAAAATAATTGTAGATTAGGAGTGTAATTTTAGAGTTCAAGAGAAACGTGAATTACAAAGGTCTAAATTAGAGTAAAAAAGCCTTCGTTTGAGTGAATCTAAAACTGAATACATGGAATGTAATTTTAGTTGTAGTAGTAGCTCTAGTGACAGAGTTGTAACTATGGATGATCAAATCATTAAAAGATGTGAATATTTTAAATATCTCGGGTCTACTTTTCAAAGTGATGGCGATGTAGATGGGGATGTTATTAGTAGAATTCAAGTTGGTTGAAGTGGAGGAAATCATCAGGCCTATTGTGTGATAAAAAAATACCGCTTAGACTTTAGGAAATTTTTATAAGATAGTGGTGAAACCTAGAATGCTTTATGATGTTGAATGTTGGCCTTTAAAATAAAAGCATAAAACAAAATTAAGTGTTGCTGAGATTAGAATGCTTAGGTGGATGAGCGGCTTGACACTCAAAGACAAAATGCAAAATGAATCTATCCATGAAAGGGTTCGTGTAGCTTCAGTGGCAGAAAATATTATAGAGAGTCGTCTTAAATGGTTTGATCACATTAAACGTCGACCTTCGAAAGATCCGGTAAGGAGAGTAAATGTTTTATATTCAATTTATGTTAATAAAATCAGAGGTAGACCTAAAAGAACTTGGGCATATTGTATAAAAAATGATCTTAATCTATTAGAATTAAATGAAAATATGCACACAATGGAGAAAAGGTATTCATGTGGCCAACCCCACTTAGTGGGATAAAGGCTTGTTGTTGTTGTTGTTTTTGTGGTGGTGGTTGTTGTTTTTGTAGATTAGAAGTGACTTGGACAATCCCATCATCACAATTGTCTATCATTCCTTGATTTACTCTTAAGTTTCTGATCCAGATTATGATAGTGGTAGTAGTTGATAAATGTCCCTCAAGAAAATATCTTTTATTGGGCACATGAGAAGTATTGTCCTACACTTGATTGGGGGTCTGTGTTAGAATGAAATCTGAAGGACTAATGCCATCAAGGTGGCTTCATGAAGTATCAACTAGCAGGAGGGGAAGCAATGGTGGATGGATTCTAGTGCATTGACACTAAATCAAACTCACAATACAACAGTTCAACCATAGATTTATTCTCTGAAATAGCAATTTTCTCTAAGATCAATGTAAAATATGGTTATCACCAACTTTGAAGAGATGAAGAGGCAATTAAAATACTTTTAATTATAAGATATGATCATTATGAATTTATAATAATGCATTTCGAATTCACAAATGCCCAAATTGTGCTTATGGATCTTACAAACATAATCTTCAAGCCATTCTTGTATATATTCCTCATCTTGTCTAGGAATGTGGCAACTCTTGCTAACCACTTGCATGTTATATTACAGACACTCAGGCAATGAATTATATGACAAATTCTCCAATTCGAGTTTGGTTGAAGAGTGTAGCTAGACCATATGATCAATGGTATGATATTATAAAAGATAATTGAAAAATTCAATGTATTGTAGATTCTTTTGACAAACTAACATAACTAAAATGAAAAAATTCTAGGCCGTGTTATTTTTATAGATGTTATTGTAAGGGATTATCTCACATCGCAATGTTATTGTCAAGAAAAACTTTGCAAACAGCAAGTCTAAGTGGAATAATCAATATGAAAAAGCTTTTTAGATGTCAAATGCGGCTTGAAAAGTACTCCAATGTTGATTATTCCATCAGACATTTGAAGATTCAGAATCTCTAATGATGCACAATTAATAGGTTTAGGTCTTATTTTAATATAATATAGTCAAGAGTTATTGTCTGTGCCACAAGACAACTAAAGATTTATGAGAAGTTATTCTACCCACAATTTGTAGTTAAATATGTGTTTGCATTGAAAACATGGAGATATTATCCAGGAGTCCGATGCAATGTATTAACTTATTATTAGTCTATATATATAGCCTAATTTCAAGTAAGGATAAGGTTAGACCTATGAGAAATATATATATATATATATATATATATATATATACATAGACACACAACACACAAGAGGTCAAGGGTTCACACCCACTTTCAATATCATTTCCATTTTGTTTCAAGCAATTTGATAGCAATAAACACCCCAAGCTATTGGCAACAGACTAATTAATAAATTGCTAATAGGACAGCCAGAGCCCACGTAAGCCTAATGTCATGGACTAACTTCCCTCGAGTCACCCGTGCGGCTTTAGCGCTCTTCCTTAGCACTAAATCAGTCTAAACCTCGCAACACTTGTACTTGTGAGCACAAAATGCTCTAAGAAGAAGAGTAGAGAGAAATGAACACTTCACTAAGAAAGAACAATTACAATGCTTGAATGCTTGAATGCTTGAAGCTTTCTTGGATTGGATACAAATGAGCGAAGGGACCATAATTCATAGTCCCCCTCCAAGCCATGAGAATTTTCTAGAATTCCCTACTTTCTAGAGTATTCTATACAATTCTTACATGAATACATAAGCCTAGAATCTTCTAAGTTCTTCTTGAACACTTCATGCTCCATCTTTGAGTTCTTCATGAGTATTGTCTTCCTTTGACCACTAGAATTGGGTAGAAGTTTCTAGAGTTGTGTGGAGCTTTCACGTCCACCTTCTTGGCTCTAGAGGGTTTTTGCAAGCCTCTTCTAGAGTTTTCCATCCCATGATTGGCTAGTCATTTCTTTAAAAATGATGGGGCATGATACTCTTCCCCACCTTCGAAACCGCCTCCTCGGTTTGGCCCCAGACTTGGCAAACTTTGGTTTCTCCTTGGTGTTATGGGAGAGGGGTGTCATGCAACAAGTCTTCCTGGCTGACGGCTTATCCCTTGCCTCCAACTTTGTTGAACTATCCTTCTTCTTTCATGGTAGTATTTCATTAGAAACCTCCACCACTTTTCTTGGCATCCCAACTCCTTGGGTCTTTTCTCCTTCATTGGTATCATGAAGGATAGCCAAGTTGTCCCCCTTATCCTTGGCAATGCTAAGCTGGATTGCCAATAGTGTTTTTGATCCTTGCTTGCTTGACCTTATTATTGGTACTGAGCAAACTTGACCACCTTATGTGATGCATAGGCTTTTGGCGAATGGCATTGAGAATGCTCTTGCTTGCTCCAAGAAGCTTCTTCCCATGACAACCATGTAATCATCCAAAGGAATGACAGTGAAGTCTAGAGTACTTGACCATGCCCCAATGCTGGTCTTGACTCCCTTAGTCATTCCATCGACTGGCATCTCTGCTGAGTTGACGACTTTAATGGAGCCCCCTCCTTTATTCATCTGCAACCCCAACATCTTTGCTTCCTCCATAAAGATGAAGTTGAGAGAAGCACTTGTATTCTCCATTGTTCTGGTGGTCTTCCCTCCTATTGCCGTCTAAACAAAGAATAACCCTTTCACTTGGGGTTTTGTTGAAGCCTGCATCCCGTTCAGCAGTTGAAAAAATCCCATATGTGCCTCCATGTCATTTTCCCTATCACTTTCTTCTTTCTCCTTATGGCTTGCAAGGAGAAAGTTGAGGGCCTTCTTCTGAGGGCAATCTCTTGCCCAATGAGGTCCTTCACAAAGAAAGCAGTGGTTTTGATATGGCTTGTTAGTCTTCCCCTTGTCCCTTGCCTTTGTTAGGGTTGATTCGCAATGTTTTTCTTCCTTATGTTTGCCCTTCCTTATGTTTGCCCTTGTCATCCCCACATTTGACATCACAACTCTTCTTATCTTCAGGTTTTTTGGACTCCTTTGAATAATCAACCATACTTTCAACAGTCGTGATGGTAGTGGCAATATCTTGCACTCCTCGCCTCCTAAGCTCGGCCTTTGCCCAATGTTGGAGGCCCACCCATGAAGTTGAAGAGAGCATCTTTGTCTGAAATATCGAGGATTTCAAGAACCAAGCTTGTAAACTCCTTAATGCAGTCTCAAATCGATCCCTCTTGCTTGAGCCTTCGCAATCGGGCTCTAGCCTCCTCCTCGGCATTCTCGAGGTAGAACTGTCTTTTTAGCTCTCTCTTGAAGTCATTGAAATGGACATTGAGCACAAACTTTTCTCTACATCTCCTTTTCTTCTTCTCCACCAGAGCATAACGATGTCTGAGAGATAAAGAGAGGCAAATTGTATTTTTGCATCTTTATCAGTAATCCCCATCGCTCTGAAGTAAGTTGTCTACTTCCTTCGTGTTGTGAACCCCTCCAAAACTCGTAGGTTTTAAAACTTCAATCCTCTTGGCTTCGAAAGTAGGATGGCTTGTGGATGCCGCTAGTGCAATCCTGCACAACGAAATGTCTTCACGCATCTCTTCCAAGTTAGCACGCACGTCGCTCATCTCCTCCTCCATAGCTCTTCGCACCACTTGGAGCTTCGCCAAAAAATCCTCCTGCAACTTATTTATATGGCCCATTAAGGTCTCCTCAAGTTGGAGCACCATACCTCTAATCTTTGAATGGATGGTGACGTCCTCCTCTTCGAGTCCATCAACCCGTTGGCCAAGATCCTCTACTTGGCCCTCCATGTCATTCATTGCCTCCTCCACCCGAGCAAGGCGCGATTCAAAACCATGCATGATATCCTTGGACCTCCCATGTGACTTCGATGCAACGAGATCTCTTTGCTCCTGGCGACCTCGCCCTTGTTGAGATGTTTCCAAATTTGTGGCTTCGGACTCCATTACGTGCTCTTTAACGCTTTTTGTCATACCTTCGAACCGAGGCTCTGAAACCAACTGTCACGGACTAACTTCCCTCGAGTCACCCGTGCGGATTTAGTGCTCTTCCTTAGCACTAAATCAGCATAACACTCGCAACACTTGGACTTGTGAGCACAAAATGCTCTAAGAAGAAGAGTAGAGAGAGGAAAACTTCACTATGAAAGAATAATTACAATGCTTGAATGCTTGAAGCTTTCTTGGATTAGATACAAATGAGGGGAGGAACCTCTATTTATAGTCCCCCTCCAAGCCATTAGAATATTCTAGAATTTCCTACTTTCTAGAGTATTCTATACAATTCTTACATGAATGCATAAACCTAGATCCTTCTAGGTTCTTCTTGAACTCTCTATTGTATAACATGTGAGGAAAAGGAAATCGTGAGTTTTCGGTCTTCTTAAGCCACCTCCTTGTTTCTGCCTTCCAAGATAGCTATGATTGTGAATATATCGTGCAGAAGACACATAAGAGAAAAATGGGAGTTTAGGGTCTTTGTAAGCCGTTCCCCACCGCTACTTTCCCCGCAAACTATGATCACATGGAGAAAAACTGTAGCCGTTCGCTGTGAGCTGTGATCCTGCAGTCGTAGTCGCGACTACTTCGCACGAGTATGGAGCGGAAGGAGGTGAGTTCCGGTCCTAGGTATGTTGTGATTCTTCCCCACGTCACGATCTACTATATTTTGTAAGCCGCAAGCCCTTTGTTGCCTCTTCAGTGAGCCGCGTGCCCATCATTGCCTTCCCCGCAAGCTTAAATTGCAACTGTATGACGTATGAGCACTTCTTCTCAAAAATTGTTGCTCTGATACTAATTTGATACGACCAGACGTCGAAATTGACTCGAATTTTCTATACAAGTTAGGGCAAACATGAACGGTTTCCTCAAGAATCCAAACAGCTCACACCAATACAAAAGATAACACCTGCAATTCGAGAAGTAGGCGATCTCTCGCAAATCTTACAATTAGAGGGGTAGGAAGTCTCTCCCAACACCTAAACCTAACACTCACAACTCAATCTCATACATAAACCTAACCCTAAACATAACAAGATTATTTATACCCAACAATAACAATAATAAAGAGCTAAATAGCCCTTAGGCATACAAAAGATAAAATTTGCCCTTAAGCTAAGTGTCCTCGTAACAAAGACTTGATTTTCCATTTTATTGCAATCCCCTTAGTTTTGAATTATATTCTGATGCACGCCTAATCAAAATAGCAAGTGAGGAAATATATTGCCCACAAAACCATGATGTATAGGATTTATTCTTGGGATCGCCTTCAGTTGAGATTTTTATGTTCGACATGACCATTAGTGGGTTGATAAAGACTGTCCATCTTTTGTTTTGGTGATGGCAGTGATAATAATGTTCTCTCAATTATGATTTTCGGTAGCTAGATCATTCACAGCAAAGGAAAAGCCCTTGAGTACAAGTATTTTGAGTTTTGTGCAATTTTCTCGTACATTTATAGAGATGGTATTCCTTCAAATAAGATATTCTTTTCATGCAACCATCATTACAAGAATAAAGCCCTCTGTTATTTGCTTGATTAAAATAGAGACATTTGTTTGTTACTCGAAATTAATGGATCTGATTATGATTCTCAATGCATGTAACCACCCTCGAAGGCGGCAAGGGAAGTTGGTTACATGTTCTCTAGCGATAAGAAATTCCAAGGTCATCATTATTGATAACGATGGAAGCAACACCGGTAAGATATGGTCACACAACTTCAAATAACTACATCATTGATTTTACGTTAATTTGTATAAGTAAACAAGAATCAACGCCATAAAATTTATCATTAATTGGTAAACCCTCTATTGATAACATGGAAGCAACACCGGTAAGATATGGTCACACAACTTCAAATAAGTACATCATTGATTTTACGTTAATTTGTATAAGTAAACAAGAATCAATGCCATAAAATTTATCATTAATTGGTAAACCCTCCAAAAGTTTGCTTGTCGGGCAAACAATGTAATTTCGTCATGTTTTAAGGCAATGCAGAGATGATGACGAATTTTTGTAGCATTTAGAAGCACAATTAATGTTTAACATTGTATAGGTCTACCTAGGGTTGGGGGTAAGAATCAATGATTTAGAATTTATCATGCACTTGTGATAAAAGGACGGTTAGCTTATTGGTACACAAGCTGAGCCAACTAACACAAACATTATGTTAAGGCCATTGTCCATCATTCATCTAACCTTATCATTGATGATAAAACATAGTGTCTATCAAATGAGTAGAGATCACTCTAAAACAAAATCATATCACTTGTTAATACAAAACTTACAAGAATAGTCTGTTTGCCCGGTTAAGTTGTTGGCTCAACTAAATCCACAAAACCTTGTTTTACTTATATGGTTGTCTTGTTGTGTATTGTCTCGATTTTTTCTACATGAAAGAACGGTTTGATTACAAACAACCATGAGTTTTCTCATCACTTTTTCATTTTCATAGTTTTCTATTATATATTTTATATCTTAACAAGCAAAAAAATTGTGAATATGCTGCTTTCAAAAAAAAACTAGGAAAACTTAGAAAATGTGTAAAGCTTTTAAATGTTTTATAGAATTTATTATTTTTTATTGAAAATTCAATATTTTTCATTTATCTTAATTTTCCAATGATTTCTAAGAACTTATGAAACTTCTGCTATTTTTATAATTTTATTAAATTTTCTGCAATTCATAATCTCTTAAATGTGATTTCATAAAAACTCTTTTTTCTTTTTTTGTTCAAGTAAAACGTAGCTAAACTAGATGATGTAAATTAACATAATTGTGGCATATCATTAGACACCCTTTAAATGGACCAAAAGTTTATTGTCAAGTGTGGCAACTAGATTCGCCAAAGAGTTATATCTAGCGCCCAAGTACACTATCATATCATCCATCTTCATCATTTTGTACTTGCATGTATGTCCCCGGTTTTCTAGATCATCCAAAAGATATGAAAGATTATTTGAGTGACAGATTAAAATTATACTAAAATATCGCCTAGATTAAACTAAGAAACGGAACTTATTTTTATCGAAGTATTGGGAAGTCATAAAGAGGAGGCTTTTCTCATCGATTGTATAATTTATCATTCTTTAAACAAAAGTTTGCTGAGGCGTACTCAAACATACTACGCAATTAGAGAAATGTAGAGTGACTGTTCTAGAGACCATATATTCTAGAAGCTTCATTCATTTTATTTATTTTAGGTCCCTCGCTAGAGGCAAAACATCCATGTTCACGTTCACAAAAATTTCAACAACGCTTCCGCGCGACTCTCGGCAAATGAAGCGACTATAAGATGAGCTTATCATGCCCACACTAGGAAAGGAGGTTACTATAGTGTACTAAACGTTAAGGTTACATAAACTATCCTAGCCATGCAAAGATAAAAGGAACATAAATTTAGTGAAGATGCTGAGGTGGCAGTGACAATGTCAAGTAAAATAAAGAGGAAGAAGAGGGGCTGACTTTAAAAGTATTCTATATATTTTGAACATAATGGCATTGATACGACAACACTTCTATGTGATCTCCACTTTCTTTTATTTTTGTCCTACTTCTCCCCTCATATTTATAGATAAGGAACTCACCATTTGTCATGCTAAAAGGTGTGGGACAAAATTTACAACAGGAAGGAGTGCGATGATTGCTTCAGGGATTTCAAAGGAGTGGTCCCACTAAGTCCCTTAACACACCTGGACAAATCTAGTCAATTGGTTTGATAACCCATATGATGGCCAATAAATCCAAAACCATGCACCATTGGCTTGTTTGCAGCAATTTGGATTTATAAGGTCCAACCTTTTTTTTAAGCTCGCAATGAACAGTGGCACTTTAACTTGTTGGGCTAACATGGTTTGACTTGAATGGACCCCAGTTGACCAAGTTTTAATTGTATTGATCAAGATTTCACTAAATTCAGAGGCGCATTGGGTCAAAGAGCAGGGAAATGACTCCTAACAAGGTCAGGGCCCTAAAAACTCAAGGCACGTGTTGGGACCTACCTCACTGCTGCCACTCTAGAGCCTATCAATGAGAATCTCCTTTCAAAACAACAAACTAAGTGTCTGTTTGGCGCAGCTTAATGTCTGCGGTAGCGTTTTCGTAACGTCGTGGTGGCGTTTGTTTCGTGCGTTGGAGCCGGCCGTTAAAATAATCGTGTAATCTTTTACGCTATAACCCGTAGGATTTACGGTCGCGGACTTTACCCCTCGTTTAGCGTTGCATCGAAGTTTATTACCCCTCCGCCTCTCGATCCCGTCTTCGCATTTGCCATACCTCTGCGATCAAACTCCCCTGCTCTCTGCCCCTGCTCTCTGTCTTCTTCTCGCATTTCCTACCCTCTCCTATCTCCCTTCTGTAGCCTGTTCCATCAGCAAGCCTTTCCTCTGAAATTTCTCTGCATTTGTGTGGTGAAGAGATCTCAAATTTCGCAGGTATCCCTCTTATGCCTTACCTTTTGGCACAGCTCGTCTTCCCTGTATGGATTAGGGATGAGGTGAGTTTGATGTGTTATTCTGACTTGTCTCTTATGGCTCGTACTCTACTCTCCCTAGCCATCATACACCCTCTCCCTGATGAAGAAGAGTAATGGTTTTCATGAGAAATTATGATGCTTTTTTCTGAAAAATTTCGATGCTAGGATGAAGAGGAGTAATGGTTTACTGTGAGAAGTAATGTTTTTTTTACTGTGAGAAATTTTGATGCTGGGATGAAGAGGAGTAATGCTTTTTTTTTACTGTGAGAAATTTCGATGCTTCCACTGTTCTTTTTCGGTGCGATTTTTTCTACACAGCCAAGCACATCGCAATAGAATTGTCGATAGCTGATAAATGTATCTATGGGATGGTTAATAGATGATACTCCCCATACATCAAATCTTCTTTTTTTTTAGAGAACTCAGAAATTGCAACCAGAATGCATCTATGGGATGGTGAATCTTTGAGACTGCTAAACACAGTAGATAGCAGCCCTCAATAAAATTTATTCATAAATGAGATGTTGCGCATCATATCATTTTTGCGAGGCATTTACAGACATAAAACTACAATTCTTGTCAGTTAGCATTACTGACTCCATACATCAAACCTTTTTTTAGAGAACTCAGAACTTGCAACCAAGAATGCAACTATGGGATGGTAAGTCTTTGAGAATGCGGAACACAGTAGATAGCAACCCTAAACTAGTTAATTCATAAATGAGATTTTGCACGTTTTATCAATTTCTTGAGGCATTTACGTAACACTACAAGCTTGTCAGTGTGCATTTCTTACTGACTCCATACATCATATATTCTTTATTTTTCTGAGAACTCAGAAATTGCAAGCAGAATGCATCTATGGGATGGTGAATCTTTTAAGACTGCTAAACACACTAGATAGTAACCCTAAATAAGATTATTCATAAATGAGATGTGCACATCATATCATTTTTGTGAGGCATTTACAGACATAGAATTACAATTCTTGTCAGTTTGCATTACTGACTTCATATATCAAAACTTCGTTTTTTTTTTAGAGAACTCAGAAATTGCAACCAGAATGCATCTATGGATGGTGAATCTTTGAGACTGCTAAACACAGTAGATAGCAACCCTAAATAAAGTGTATTCATAAATGAGATGTTGCACATCATATCATTTTTGTGAGGCATTTACAGACATAAAACTACACTTCTTGTCAGTTTGCATTACTGACTCTATACATCAAACCTTTTTTTTAGAGAACTTAGAAATTGCAAGCAGAATGCATCTATGGGATGGTGAGTCTTTGAAACTGCTAAACACAGTAGATAGCAGCCCTAAATAAAGTTTATTCATAAATGAGATGTTGCACATCATATCATTTTTGTGAGGCATTTACAGACATAAAACTAAACTTCTTGTCAGTTTGCATTACTGACTCCATACATCAAACCTTCTTTTTTTTTAGAGAACTCAAAAATTGCAACCAGAATGCAACTATGGGATGGTGAATCTTTGAGACTGCTGAACACAGTAGATAGCAGCCCTAAACTAGTTAATTCATAAATGAGATGTTGCACGTCATCAATTTCTTGAGGCATTTACATAACACTACAAGCTTGTCAGTGTGCTTTCATATTGACTCCATACATCATATCTTCTTTATTTTTCTAAGAACTCAGAAATTGCAAGTGAAATGCATCTAGGGGATGGTGAATCTTTTAAGACTGCTAAACATAGTAGATAGCAACCCTAAATAAGATTATTCATAAATGAGATGTTGCACATCGTATCATTTTTGTGAGGCATTTACAGACATAAAACTACACTTCTTGTCAGTTTGCATTACTGACTCCATACATTAAACCTTCTTTTTTTTTTTAGAGAACTCAGAAATTGCAACCAGAATATAACTATGGGATGGTGAATCTTTTGGACTGTTGAACACAGTAGATAGCAGCCCTAATTCATAAATGAGATGTTGCACGTCATATCATTTTTTTGAGGCATTTACATCATATCTTCTTTATTTTTCTGAGGACTCGGAAATTGCAAGCAGAATGCATCTATGGGATGGTGAAAGTTATCAAATACCTAGGAACGCTTACCATGTGGCTGTTTCATGTTTATAAATATGTATGATGACATGTATATAGAAAGAAATTGAAAATGTAGATGTTAAGCATGTAAATGTATAGAAATTGAGGTGTACATATGTAAATCTCTCATTTATAATATCAATGTGTTTACTGCCCTCAGAAACAGAAATTGCTTCATCATTCTTTTGATGTTTGTTTACTGCAGTGTTCTTGTCAAATGTTGTGGTTCTGATACATGTGTTATGGATATATGGTAGTGCTCATGTGATTGTGATACATGTGTTAATGGATGATATTTATGTTCATTGTGGCAGAGCTTTTTGGAGAGTGGGGCTAGGTCTTGCCCTCTTTCCCCGTCAAATGGTGTGGTTAAAATATTAGTTTTTTTCCTATAATATTAGATTTGATTGATAAATTGAAAATATGGAAGCAGTTGGCTTTACTATTCTCCTTTGACTTTTTCCCTTTTTTAACTTGGATTTGTTCCGTGGGCTCATATTTTAAGTTGCTCTGTGTAACTATAATTTCTTTATATAGTTCCACAATGTCTAAGACAAATGAAGGGGGTCCATCAGCTATGTGGGATAATGATGTTACTAATATCTTCTGCAACATCTGTATTAAAGAAATAGAACTTCGAAATAGATCAACCAAGTTTTTTAACAATGAAAGTTGGCAAAATATTGCAAGGAGATTCAAAGAATTAATGGGAAAAGATTATGACAGGCTCAATTTCAAAAACAAATGGGATCAATTGAAGAATGAGTGGAAATTTTGGAAGGAGCTAAAGTGTGGATGTACCGGGTTGGGTTGGGATCCCATTAAAAGGACAGTTAATGCCCAGATCAATGGAAGGCCGAGAAATTACAGGTAATATTTACACTCTCAATATGTTTATTCCCAATATTGTTTGGTTTAAGTAATAATCCCTCTAAACCCCCTCTCCTACATACAATGTTACAGGCAATGCCGGCAGCTAAAAAATATAAGCAATGTGGAATTGAACCGGAATTTGAAGAGAAACTCGACATAATGTTTGATGGAGTTGTCGAGACTGAAAAGCATGCATTCAACCCAAGTGAGTTGGGGTTTGTAGGCATATCAGATGATTTGCCACTTGAGCAGATGACGTGTGATGAAGATGGGCGTAGTATTAATCAGAAGGAGATGGGAGAGTCTAGTTCCCTCTCAAAGAGGCCCAGGCTTGGTAGGAGGAAGAAAGAAAAGAACATTTTTGTGAAAAGTTCATTCGATCAACTCATGGATGCTTTTGCAACTCCACTTCCTGCAGCCTCTGATAGCACCATCCTAGAATGTGTTAGAGCTTTGGATGCTCTTCCTGAAGTAATTGCTGATATGCGATTTCATGCAAAATGTGTAAAAAAACTTGAGGATCCTACCCGTAGGCAAATGATCATGGCACTGCTGCCCGAATTGCGCGTCGAATATTTGCGTGTTTTGCTGGATGAATGAGTCTTTTAATATGTTGATGTTTGTACTTCTATTTTTGCTGTCTTTTTTATATGTTGATATTTGTAGTTTCTTTTTTCCCATAATATACATTTGTAATTTGTAGTCCTTGAAGTTTTCATTACTTATTTTTGCTGATGCTATGTCTAAACAATTTCTTTAACCCTTTTAACTTTCTCCTTTAGAATTGATCTACAGCAAGAACATCGAAAAAGAATGGCATAGGTTGCAGCTATTGCGATATTGTTGTTGAAGTATTACCGATCCAACACTGTCTGAATACCCCGCATGAAGTCAGCTTTGTTGGGGATAAATGGGTGGGTGAGATGCTTTCTGGACATCCAGTAAAGCTCAACAATATATTTCAATAGACTGTATCCAACTTTTTGGATCTCCTTCACGAGTTATCTCATAAGCACGGCCTCCAAGGTTCTTCTAAAACAACGACTAGGGAGGTCTTGGTCATAACATTATACATTCTGTCACAGAACGAATAAATCAGAGGAGCTATGGAGCGATTTCAGTATTCCTCCAAAACAATTAGTTGGTACTTCTCTAAAGTCATACAGGCACTTGTTAGCTTATCAGCTCAAATCATTAAACCAGAGTATTCATCATTTGTTAATACTCCGGCACAAATTGCCAACGATCTCTGTTTCATGTCTTATTTCAAGGTAACTTTGCTTCGTTATGTTACTTTCAGAATATAATTAGTTTCTAACGATGTAAACAGAATTGCATAGGTGCAATCAACGGAACTCGCGTTGATGCCCGACTAGCAAGCCAGGACAAGGTAGCATACATTGGTCAGAGTGGTACTCAAAATGTCATTGCGGTATGTGATTTCAATATGTGTTATATTTTTGTAATAGCATGCTAGAAAGAGAGTGCACATGACAGTCACATATTCTCGTACACAACTAGTAATAGATCGTTGTGTTTCCCTCACCCGCCTCCAGGTTTGTTTTACTTTGTAAACCTACTAGTTATATGTATTATTTGTCACTAACAGTGTCTTTCATAATAGGAAAATATTATTTGATTGATGTTGGATATCCTATGCAGAGGGGCTACCTGAAGCCCTATCCAGACACCAGATACCATATTCCTGATTTTGAGAAAGTAAGTGGCACCATCAGTGGAAGAAAAGAAATATTTTATAAACGTCGTTCCTCCTTACGCAGTGTAATTGAAAGAATATTTTGGGTTTGGAAGAAGAAATGGGTCATCATATGTGATATGTCGTCTTATCCATTTCCGAAGCAGGTGCATCTTGTGGTGACCACAATGACACTTCATAACTTCATCTGACGACATCCCTCTCGAGCATATACGGTCTTTAGCATGGCCAAAAATGATGAACTGAATGTTTCTCACGTACCTTCAGAATTTGTGGTTGGGCCTTCAATACCTGAGGATGAGATAGACTCGAATAAATTTGAAATTCATGACGGTGAAGGTGCGGTCGAGATGGCTACTTTGAGGGAGTCTATCGCAGATGCTATCTGTGGCAGCTGATCCACCAATTCTTATTTATTTATTATACTATAAGTTTATTTTCGTATGCATTTTGTTTTATTGTGAATTTAGACTTTTTCAGAAGGATTTTGTTTATGTTAAAAGTTCGAATATATCGTAACGACGCTTCTGAAATTTGTTTTACTATATTAGTTTAGTTTTTTTTTAATGTGAGTGTATGATGTCTGTAATGAATGTTCAAAAGTAAGGGCTTGTAAGTTTCTTTCGAAGGTCGGTTCGTTGTTGTCATATAGTGTTGCATGTGTATTCATTATTCGGTTTTCTTCTAGCTATACATAAAATTTATTTTTTGGATTTGACAATTGTTTTTTCTTTTTTTTTTCCTTTTTTTTTTTTGCAGCTATAGCAACATGAGTTCCAGGATTTCGGGGACCGATAGAGTTGTCTTGTGTTACTGCAGACTACCAGCTCTGTTACTCACGTTAGTCAGCTTCACAACAATGAGAGACAGTTCTACGATTGTCGCAGGGGCGTTTCAGCTCGTTGTGGTTTCTTCTGTTGGGCCGACAATCCGACATATTGCACTGTCAGCAATGATCGTAATACGATGGTTTCCCAGTATGACAGTGCAACTGAGGACAGACGTCGTCAGAGTTTTTAGTTAAGCATTTTAATATTTTTAATTGTATTTGTAATATATTTATATGTATTTTATTTCTTTTGATACTGGCGAGAATGTGAGCACTCTATATTATCTTTTTGAACTATCTTTAATGCTTTTACAGCTTCTATTTCATCTAATATTGTGCTCATACAATTCTATTGCCTATCAGCATATTATAAATAATATGTAGCTACCCCAAACAGACCCTAAACAAAGGCAGAACGGTCATTTATCTACCAACAGCTGCCAATAAGCTGTTTTAAATAAGCTCCCCCAAAGAAAAAGCCAACTTATCCTGATAATCTATAAATTATCAGAATAATCTGCTTATTAGCAGATTATAAATAATCTGCAGCTGCCCTAAACATACCCTAAGTTAAACCGATTGTGGCCATTCCTAAATAGAGTTATTTATAGGTCAAAACAACAGAATTTTCACTACATCGTTTTCCTTTTTTCTTTTCCAAAAAATCATGTGATCTAATGATTAAAAATTTTGTTAAGAATGTAAGAACGTCATCATTTTCAGAAGGAATGTTTCTTTTAAGGTCATAAAATTTATAGGAAACCCAACAAGTGAAGTAAAATTTAAAAAACGATGACCATTATGTACAACTGTAAATGGGAATCTCCATGGCACATGAAAAAAATAAATAATGAATTTTTGAGATACACACTACGCCAATTAACGTTATGACATTAATTGGTGACGCTATTCTGAGATAATAGAATCAAAATCATCTTGATAGCTGCATAACTTAGTTCTATGAGCCCAAAAACAAATGAATAGAAACAGGACTTTAAAAAAAAAAAGAATTGTGAAGATAGAAAATGATCCAAATCATTATGTATAGAAGTGAAATAACTCCATTCATAGCACATTGTATAACCAATCAAAACAATTACCATGCATATGCCGCAATAATCAGTACAAATTGGTCGAAATAAACAAAGGATACACAAGAAATAACATGCCAAGAGAACCATACAAGAACGCCACAGTGTAATTGAAAGATTTTGTACCTTGGTCACACAGTAGTAAGTCTTTTTGGACTCCCATATGCGTCTGGCGATGATATATTCCCGGTCACTGCAGAAAAATGGGAACTGAGAAGAAAATATAAACTCCAATCAGCTTTTGAGTGATTTTAGAAGCTTCCTTCAGTTTCACAACTGAGTTAAGTTATACTAGTCAAGCACCTTTTTAACCCAGTGAACAATTGTTGTTCCAGAGTCGGGAAATTCTTCCAAAATTTTGTTGTAAGCAAGCATAGAATCCCACTTAGATCTAAAATCATCGTCCCAGAAAAAATCTCTTACCAACTCTGGGCTTGCATCCTCAAAAATTGTTCTACTACGATAGATTATAGGACTGGTCTGAGAAAAAAAATATGCAATCATGAGCATTACTGATCACAGAAAACTATGAAGATATGGTGAATAACCTTATGAATCGTGGCTAACGAGCAAAGAATGAAATTTAGTATAACAGAATCTACTTTTGTATGAGGTATGCATTACTAGGAAAGCAAATAAAAAAATAGATATTAAATGAGAAAGTGTAAAATGGTTCCCTGATCAATTACAGGAGGGGGGGTGCATTTTAGTCCCAGAATCTATAAAAATGACAAACTAATACCCAGACTTTTTTAATGGGGGCTCAAATAATCATCCATTTAAAAAAGTTGGGACCTATTTCAGCCATATTACAAGAGTAAGAATTAATTTGGCATTTTTATAGACTCTATAACTAAAGTAATCCCATCTATTTTGGCACCTTTCTCTAACAATATAAACAAGAACTGGCAAAAAACGTGATGAACTGGAACAAACTAGTCCAGGAGTGCTACTGCAGTTTATAAATGCAAAAGGAAACGACTTATAAGAAAAAAATCCTTGCAACCCACTTAATGCTAGAAATTATGAGATTAGATGACAAAAGTAGTGGAAAATAGATACCCCATCTTCATGGAGCCAAGCTTGGTAACTCATGTTTGATGTAGTTCGCTCCATTTGATTTTGCCACACCATATCTCCATCCCTACCATCTAGAAGATGGATCAGGTGTTCCAAATCCTTTTCTGTTACTGCATCTTTCTGGGTATCAAATGATCCGGTACTGGAATTGTTGTTATTATAGAATCATTAAAAAGAAAAAATTCAAAGAATAAATAAAAAAATTCTAGCAAAAACAACAGAATAAACAAAAGAAGCATCAAAGGACAGATGATAAAAGTTCCCACATGCCTGTTCAGAAGATAAACAGATACGAAAACCACCTCTCCCTTTCTCTCAAAGCCCACGTCACTCCATTTAAGAAAATTTTGAAAAAGGAGATTAAGTAGTGATTGTTATAAACTTTAACTTATAATGGTGAGATTCTCAAAGACTCCGCTTAAGCATTTTTCTGGATACAACATTTCTAAAAGAAATAAAAGTGCCAACTTTTGAGAATAGAGCTTGATACTTTCATTCATAGGAAAAAGGGTATAAACTCATATTACAAAACCCAAATAAAAGGAAAGACATAAATTCAGAAATAGACCAACTAGGAAATCAAAAAATATGAAAACGGAAATAGAGAAAGTAAATAAAAAGTATAATAACTAAAGAAATTAGCCTAATAATTAAACTAATAATTCTAATATTCCCCCTCAAGTTGAAGCATAAATATCTATCATGTTCAACCTTTATTTAAAGTCGCCAAAAAATGGCCAAGGAAGATTTTTGATAAGGATAAATTCCAATTGACCATTAGATATGACAAATGCAATACAAATCTTCCCTGAATCGAGCTTCCCCTTAATGTGTCAATCTCTACATGTTTATTGCGATCATGCTGAACCGGATTATGGGCAATGCTAATGATGGTTTTATTATCACAGAACAGCTCGAGAGGAGCAGAGACCGGCATACTTAATTCACGGACACGGAGCATTATGTGTAACCAGAAAGTTTCACAGATATCCAAAGGCATGGAGCGAAACTCGGCTTCAGCACTGATCTGAGCCAAAAACGATTGTTTTTATTTTTACACGTGACAAGATTTCCACACACGAATGATCAATATCCTGACGTAGATCGTTGATCATGGACCGATCCGACCCAATATGCAACCATATAAATAGCAATAGAAAGAGAGGTGTAGCGCAAGAAACACAAACCTGAGCATGTATGCTTTTTTAGTAGTGAAGGATCTTGTGGACATGTCGGAGATAGTGCTCATAGGGATCATGAATGCATTGACTCACAATACCTACTTTATGGCAAATGTCGGGTAGCATATGAGCGGGGTAAATGAGTTTCCCCACAAAGCATTGGCAGTGAGTCTTGTTCAATGGAACTGCATTAAGAACATCAACTAACTTCTCATTGGGATCCATTGAGACCGCCACCAGTTTGTAAAGAAAATTATTTTTTGTGAATAGATTAAGCACATATTTGCACTGAAAACGGCAAATGTCTCGAGAAAAACGAGCAACTTCAATGCCTAGAAATGAGTACTTCATTTCAAATAAAGTAGCAAAAATATCTTTCAAAGACTCCAATATCGGTAGATTATTACCTATGAGCACAATATCGTCGACATGCGCATGAGGATAAAATTTGCAATTGGAGAAATATTGAAAGGAGAGTATGATCCTATTGGGCCTGAGAAACATCATGACCCATTACGGCCTTTATGTGCTTATCGAACCAAACTCTTGAGAATTGTTTCAGTCCGTAGAGGGACTTCCACAGCCGGCACAGTTGCCCCAAGAGAAAATAGAGTCAAATCCTGGTGGGAGGCAAGTGTACACCTCCTCTATGAGATTTCCATTTAGTAATGCATATTTCACATCTAGATGGAACAATGGTCAATCCAAATTCAGAGCAAGGGAAAGAAGCAAACAGTGTTTAATTTAGCAACTAAAGCAAATGTCTCCTCATAATCAACACTGTAAGTTTGTGAGTGGCCTTTAGCGATTAACCGTGCCTTGTTGCATTTAATGTATCCATCGGAGTTAAACTTAATACTAAAAATCCAACGGCACCCCAAAACTTTTTACGTGGAGGAAGAACCATAACATCCCATATATGACTTCACTGAATGGCACTTATCTCATCCATTACTGCAGCTTTCCAGGAAGGGTCAACTAATGTTGCTTCAATAGTGGATGGGAGGTGATGATCCGTCAGGCCAATATCAAATGCTTTATAGGTCGGTGATACAATGTGAAATAAGATTTTTTCCATGGAATAAAGAGAGAATTCCTAATTAAATGCCTCAATAAAAGAACTCACTTCCTCATTTGGAGTGATGTTAGTTTTGGGGATGTCACTCGGTCATGTAAAGAGGTAGCAGGCTCCGAAGTGGGAAGATGGGTGCGTCGAGTATAGACACGTAGAATGGGAGGAGGATTCAGAGGGACAAAGGGCTCATAAAAAATAGTGGTTGGAGAAATATCCATAGGGGTCGGATAAGAAATAGTATCCAAGAAATCAAGTTCCCCCTCACATAAGACAGTGAAAGGGAAGTAGGGAACACTTTCAAAAAGGAGACATCAACACTGATATAGAGTTTATTTGAGGTATGACCAAGACAACATTAACCTTTTTGAGTGGCAGAATATCCGAGGAAGACACATTTTATAGACATAGGATCAAGAACTATCATTAGGGATAGTGTTCTGAACAAAAGTCGTGCAATCAAAAATTTTGGGTTCAAAAGTAGTGTGAAAAACCGATTGATAGGGAAACATGACATCAACATGGTTAATGGAGTTCTGAAGTTATGAATTTTTTGTAGGGATTCTATTGATGAAATATGTGGAAGTGAGCACGGCATCATTCCAAAACCTTTTCGGGACATTAAATTGAAACATAATAGATCGAGCTACTTCGAAAATGTATTTGTTTTTTCTCTCAGCTACTTCATTTTGTTTAGGAATATCCGTACACGAGCTATGATGAAGAATGTTCTTACTTACCAAGAACTCGCCTAAAATATAGCTAAAAATTTCACGGTCATTGTCGATTCGAAGGACTTGGGTGACATCAACTTCATATTTATCTTTTAAGATGTATACCCACATCATTCAAGTATGGTAAAAAATTAAAGTAAAGAAATGTTTACTAGTGTAGCTGAGAGTGCGAGATCTCCACAAGTCCCTGTGAGTAAGAGAAAATAGAGCGGAAGACGTGTAAAGGATGAGATGGATAAGGAACGCAATGATGTTTATCTAATTGGCAAATCTCACATTTGAAGTTGACAAAATTTCTTATTAGTAAATATCGATGGATACAACTGTTTTAAATATTAAAAACGATGACCCAAACAATAATGTAACAACATAATAGGGCATTCAATGGATAGAAAAAAATTGCAACTACTGGGAGAAGTGTGCTCATTCTCTGTGTTTTTCTCTTGGAAGAGGTAGAGTCTAGCTACCTGTTTAGCAGTTTCAATCATCCCACCTGAACAACGATCCTGAAGGACAAACAACACGAGAAAAATGAGCAATGCAATTCATGTTATGTGTCCGTTTACTAACAGATAATAGGTTACACTTCAACGGAGAGACATGTAACACAGATTCCAAAGTTGGACCAGTTGTTAACACAACCAACTCTTTACCAGCAATAGAGTTAATGGTGCTATCAGCAATTTTAATTGTATCTTTCTTAGAGCATGAATAATATGTCAAGAAAGTTTGAGAGAATCCACTTATGTGGTCTATGGCAACTGAATCGATGATCCATAGATAAGAAAAAAAAGTGCATAGGAGTTATACCTTGATGAACGTGGGAGGTTTACAGTCTGGAAGTAAACTAACTATATCCGACAGCTTGATTAAATGTTCATCTGACTCTTAAGAGAGTCAAGTGACTCTGGAGTGTTCTGAGTAGGAGCTTGTAGTACCATATTAGATTCATATGTCGTAGTAAGTCTCCTAGCAGAGGACTTAGCTAAAGATTTGTATGTCAGTTTCCATGGAATTTTCAACGCTTTTCTCGAGTATGGATGGGTTTGTGAGAGTAATCACAAGTGGACCAAGTGGTTCGAGGAGGATTTGACGAGTGTTATTATTTATGGTCAAGGCAAACAATTAGACTGAGATAGAAGTGTCGAGCACGACAATTCTTCTGCTCTCTTCGCATTGAATTTATGTGAAAATAGAACAAGCGGGAGGAACGGAATCCCAGCCAAGGATACGGCCCTAGACTTCATCAAGGTTTTTGTTACGACCTTCCAAAAATTCTAAAATGCCATGGACTTCTCACGTGGACTCATATTAGAGATCGCATTTCATCCATAAGGCCACCAAATCATTGCAGTACTAGGTCATTGTCCTCGATCTCTGTTTCGCCTCACGAATCTTCTTGGAAACCTATAAAGTTGGTTGGAGTTACCAACATCCGAGTAGGTGTCTCGAACTCTAGTCCATAGGGTACTAGCATAAAAAAGAAACATATACGAACAGTCAATCGCAGTCTCCATGGAGTTAATCAACGACGACATGACCATGGAATTCTCCACTTCTCATACTTCATTGGTCGGGATAATTTTAGGAAGTTCACGAATAATTCCGGTGAAATAGCCGAATTTCCCGTATCCCTTTACTAAGACACGGTTTGGAACCATTGAAGAAAATTAGATATGTTCAGTTCATGGGTGGGGATTAGAAAGTTCATGTGATTTTATGGTCCTCCAGTCCGTGGAGAAATCGAGATCACATCGACCCTTCGATGGACTCACGTACACCATCGAAAGAATACTCGATGGTGAAAGAACAAACCATGATTCCAACTGAGCCGAATGTGATGTTGGGTTGCCGAGACATGAGAAGATTCTGAAGGCTGGAAAAAAGGACTCGATGGCTTGGGAAGAGCCTTGGAAACACCAGCTAGGGAAGAACAAGCCAAGTGGAGAAAGTTCAAGTCGGTTAAAGGGATCTTCGACGGCTGAAAACTACTGTCAGCAAGCAAAATAGGTGGTCGGCAATTGGGATCTAGCGGTTGGAGGTATGATATTTGGATGGCAGCAGGGTAGAGGTGCTAGGACCAGCAGATGGATGGCGGCTAGGGATGAATCTGATGCAGGAAAGACAATGAGAAGAACCTGTTGTTTGTCGGTGGTAGAACTCCTTTAGGGAAAGACCTGTAGATGGTCGTCGGCTAGGATAGAAGCTCTTAAAGTTAGAACCATGGCTTCGATACCATGTTAACTTTTGAGAATAGAGCTTGATCCTTTCATTGATAAGAAAAATGTTATAAATGCATGTTATAAGACCCAAATAAAAGAAAAGACATAAATTCAAAAATAGACCAACTAGAAAATATATAAATATGGAAACGAACGAAAAAAAAAGCAAATAAATGCAGTACAAATTAGCCTTATAATTAAGCTAATAATTCTAATAATAAGTAACTGAAAATAATTAATCATATCTTCAAATAAATTAGCAGTTTCAAATTCAATGCCAATATGTATTGAAGCACAACGCAATTTTAATGAATGACAGAGTATCAATGTGATGCTATTTTAGAAAGTGTGTGCTATGTGTTTAAAGTAACTACCTAAAGAAAAAATGCATACAAATTATCAGCATTATCCACATTCACCGAAATCATGGTCACCAGCTCAACACACATGACACAGGAGTAATAGTTACCGAATTTGATATGGGATTATGCAAGGCGTCGATAGGAAATTCATTGCTACTATTTTGCACCGTAGAAAGAAGATTTCAATTTGCGTGAAACCAAAAATCGACACTTCCTCTAATGCTCAACAATGGAGGGCACACTCACAAAACAGCTCTCCCATCTATATGAAGCAATGGCTACAATATCTCACTAAGCAGAGGAGGTAATTATCAAATGGCATGATGTAATCACTAGAGAAAGATGAAAAATGCAGAATGATCACGACAGTAATTGAACTTAAACTAAATGGTAATTTCATTTACACAGAGTTTGCATTTTATGCTCAAGATATGGGTAAATATAAGATAACATAAAAAAAGGCAAACGGTTTGGACTATAATCGCTTTGTCACTTATTTCAAATTTTCTGGATTTTTCTGTTCTGTGAAAATATATGTTATGGTAGTTTGATCTGTATTCTTCCAATCAACCCTCACTTTCTTTTGGGAATATTTACATACATACCCAACCAATTCCTTTGTATTTAAATATCTAACAAAACTTTATTTTTACATATATTAACCTTTCATATGCATGAAAAGGTATTTCACTTTTCAAAAGTAAAAAAAATGGTATTTCTTATGTGATATAAAAGATTTGAGTAGTATAAATGTAAAATATAAAATTTAGGTGTTAGATGTGTAAATACATAGGAATGGAGTGTTATGTATGTAAATGCACCTTTCTTTTTTATAGCTAAACCTGCTCCCAGTGAGAAGATTGTCCCCAACTCCATCCAATATCTAAAAGCAACACTTTTTCTGTTTATGACCCTCAAAAACTTCAACAGCTATAAACAATATTTTTTTTCCTTTGCTGAATGGCGGCTACTGGCTAGAGTACAGGTCACACTTAACACTGTACCCTGGCTAAGGCATGAATCATTAGTTTTAAATGGATAACTTTGTGAGCATTGCTTTCAATTCAATTTGGCAGCTCTCTACAATATTAATTTTTCATTTTATCATGTAACATTGAGTCCATTCGTTCCTCAGGATATCATTTCTTTCCTCCCTCCAACCAACTAGCCCCTTCTTTCCATACAATGCCCACTCCTAAGTTTAAAGTCGAGGCATCAAGAATTATAGGATAACTGAAAGAATAAAATTCCAGCTTAATAGATACTGTATCATCAAACAATTCCACCAAAAATGTTCATGATTAAGATTATTAAAACAAGTTTTAAATGCCCTAGTATATCTGTAAAAATTTAAGGGACAATCAAAATAATAAGTTGATAAATGTCTCAATTGCTAGAATCAATTTATTGTGTTTCTTTCAATTTTTTTTCCTTTTCACATGGGAGCTCACCATTCCCATCCTTCGCTCAAATCATTGATTCAGATGTTGATGGAGCCAGCCATAAGCATATAAGCATCCTTTGACAGGGCTAGGCAGCCTAGGCTAGAGGTCCTTTGCAGCACTAGAGTTGCCTCGGACTTTGCCTCTGTTAATTGGGTGGATCCCTTCTTGTAACCAACCATCATTGTAGTCCTTACCTTTAGCAAACAACGCAATGCTAAAAATTTTTTTACCATCATAATTTACTCCAAAAAAAAATTATTTTGCATTACAGAAGTATTTTGTTCTTTTATAAACCTCACTTGTAGGTCCTACACCTTGAAAAAAAGTTATGGGTTGTGTTAGGTTAATATTCAGATATAAAACTCACATCAAAACTAAAACTCAAATTTGAATTTTTCTAGCATAAAGGACTTCAGTGAAAGTAGCACAATATGACCTAACATTTTTAGCATGACTGTAGTGAAAAATAGAAATGGGTTATCAAAGATATCACGCTTAAGCAACGCACTACAACACAATTATGATAGCAATGGTATAATGGGTCTAAATCTAAAATTATATTAGTTATATGAAAATTTGGACCTTGAAATAAAAAGATAAGAGAAGTACTAACACACCTAAACACTTAATAGACGAATAAATGTTATCTTTAAATTTTTTTTTTTTTTTCTTTATGGCCCAATTGAAGGATGGAGACTTATTGATGCTGGCAAAATTCAAACATAGGACTTCGACAACAATTTCCAAAGGTCTTTACCAATTAAACCATCAAGCACTTGCTAGTTCACTTTATCTTGACACAAGGACTACATATTTTAAGGAATAATAAAAAAATAATAATTATTTATAAAAGTAGAGAGATCAAAACACAAATAAACTTCTTAAAATGTCAAAAAGTAGTTATAAAGCGCTACAGGTTATTCATATACTATAAGTCCAAAACATCAAACTTCATGGGTAACTTGCATAATTCTTAGCCTTTCACAATAAGCTCGAATTATGAAACCCAGGACTTAACTAATATTATACCCCTCTGAAAACTTGATAATCAGTATGACTAACTTTTCTATGTACACACTTCTTAGCTAGCACAGATTCATTTCTGATATCAGCTTTTCTATTTACTGCTAGATTAAGATATAACAACCGAGAAGATCAAAGAACATAACTTCTGAACCTCATATTTAGCAAAATTATATGCCCACAAAGCAACAAAATAAATTTTCCATTTTGTCACAACCAAACATAGTTCCTGCTAATTTATACGTATTATTCAAAGAAAAAAAAATAGTCAACACAAGAATTATCCCGCTAGACATAAGAAGTTACAATCTATCAACAATGTCCTGAAGTTCAACCTGCTAATCATTAAATTTTAAAACGTCCCTGTTCTACCCTTTTAATGATGAGAAATGGAGTGTTATAAATTCGGTTTGAAAACAAAAAAAAAACAAAAGAAAAATTAATTTTCCGCTAGATACAAGTGGAACGCAGTAAATGTTCCGGGCAAGAAAACACAAAATCCTATGGTCATCAATCACATCAAAAATAATAAGAAAAAATCCACAAGATGTGTAGTAAAATAGAAGAACAACAAAACCAAAACCAAGTGAAACGCAGAAAATGTTCCGTGCAAGTAAAAGCAAATCCCTGTACTCATCAATCACATTATAGATATAGTCAACCCCAACTAGAACATAAAATAAAATAAAAAAGACATGGGGATTGGAAAATCATTAACACCTCACGAATCCCGCACCATCTCCTTCAACCGATCGCTCCTCACCGGCAGGCACCTCATGAACCTTGACCCTGAAGCTTGACCACAGCTTGCGACAAACAGAGAAAGCAGATAGCGCAGTGAACGCCAACCACAGCCTCCGAGCACCAAAACCCGGCGGCAGCGTCCAAAAAAACCGAAATCTGCTCCGGAGACCAAGAAAGACGAGCCCCGTCCACCGCGGTCTCCAGGACCAACCAATCACCAATCCGATCATGACCGCCACCCAGATCGGCACCGCGCACAGCACTATGTCGATCAATGTTTCCACCACCTCCGGCTTCTTTAGAAAATCTGCCAAACCCGCGTATATCTCCTCCATGGCTAAACGAGTAGCAACAAACGAGGGGGGAGAACCGGAGAAGGTGGAAGAATCACCTAACCCTAGCTGCACCAGAAAAATGCTGACATCAGTGAGTAAAACTGTAGACGGATAAAATCCGGCAGAGATGGAAAGCAACAAGAAGCTGCGCCCTCTTTTTTCTCCACGAATTCTTCCGTTATTTTAGGGCGCAGCGCCGGTAAAATTGGCCGGAATGGATTATCTTTCAGATGTGGATATTGTTTGATAAAATTCAGAGACGGTAAACATGTCCCTGTTATATTGGAGGACAGGTAGCGCATTTGATCATACCAAATATACACCAAGTATATATACATAAAAGCTCGATTTGACTTTTGAAGGCATACAACAATCCCACATAAAGGAGCTGTCTGATAATAGATTTAAGTTATTAAGATTTAATAAATTTAATAAATTCAGATTTATTTTATTGTTTTTAATAATTATGTTTAAGAATTTATTTTATTAATAATTATGTTTGATACGCCACCAACAAATTTCCATCATCCGGCATGAATCTCGATTCAATTTATTGAGCAAGAAACGTTCAAATCCAAATAAAAAGTCATCCAGAGCTCTGATTTCAGCAAACTTATAGTAAAACTGACCAATGGTATCAAAGTTAGACTAATTAGAGTCAAATCAAGCCCAGATCAAGTCAATAAATCAACATAGGAAGATTTTAGATGCCGACACTAGCAAACCTATACTCGAATCGAGCGTCTCGACAAGACGAGCCCAACGAGCTCAATATCACTCAATTCTGACATCATTAAGACCATCAAATGCCCCTTAAACGCCGTCTGATTGAGGAGAGCTCTCTGAACCGTCTGATTAAAATGACTGCATTAATTGCACCCAGAACCTTATAAATAGACCTCAACTCTCACATGGGGTTAGGGGAGAAGGCCTAGAGAAAGCCTGAGGCCTTGAGGAGAAGCTGCAGTCGAGCATCACTGACGACTGCCATCGATCACCGCCGACCTTTATCGACCTCCTTCATCATCGACCTCCAACAGTTATCGTCAATCACCTCCAACCAGACGTCATTCGTCGACATTGTAGTCTGAAAAATATAATTACTCTCTTCCGACTGTGAGAAAGGGGATTTATGTAATTATCAATTAATAGTGGATTTTCACAACTGGGTCGGGCCCCGTAGTTTTTCCCATTTACGCGTTTTCCACGTAAAAACTTATGGAGTCGTCACCACTTGTTTCTCTTTCATCTCTGTGTGTGCTGAATCTTCGTACAACGCTAAGACGATAATTTGTTCCTCTACCGCCGTGAAATTTCCATCACGCATCAATGTTTAAGTATTTATTTTATTGTTTTTAAAGTCAATTGATATCATAAGGATATTGTATTAACGTAAAAATGCACATGATAAGAACACATAAATTAAGTTAATCTTAAAATTTTCATTAGAGTTGGTAGTTTTCATTTTTTTTTTTTTATTATTATTTATTATTCTTTTATTCAATCATAAATTTTTTAATTAAATTATAAATTTAATTAATAAATATTATCAGAGTTTAGTCCTGTGAGGCTGTTATCTTCAAATTGTTATTATCTGATCATCATAACTCAATTAATAATATTGTTTGTTAAACTCTGTTTAAGCAAAAGAAGGGCATGCAATTATTCATAACTTTATAACATTATTTTGTATTTAGAAAGAAGAATGAAATTTTGTAATTTTAAATAAACATTAAATTATTCTCATGAGGTTAGGCCCTATGATGTTTGTCCTACAATTGATTTCTTTAACACAAACTTATGGTTTGACGCTTTGGTGCGCGGCGGAGATTTCGAACTAAGTTCCCTTGATCTCGGAAGATCCTGAATAAATGGGAAATCATCTATAACTGTCCATGTATGCGTCATAATGCTGAATTAACCCCTCAAAATAGCGAGCATTACCGAACGATGCAAGGTGGTCGAAAACCTTAATTCTCACCCAGTAGCGCCCGTGTGCTAGTTCCATGACTCTAGATGGCTAGAGACGAGTCTGAATCAATGGGGTAAGGTTTCTAAACATTGGGGAAAATGTTAAACATGTTCCCGAGCCAGACTCAATCTCATTCCATGGTTAGTTTACCCGTGTAGGAAAAAAATCAGTACTGATCCTAGCTTTGTTCTCATGGCACGTACTAGGACGTCTAAATATGTATCTTCAGCCACCGGATGGTCTGAATAGAAATCAAATCATTTTGGGTCATTCAAGTGGTTAACCAACACATGTGACATCAAAAAATAACGTTAACAATTATCATTAAGCGTACAAGTAGATCTAAACAAATAAAAAAGATAATTATTAAAAAGTTTTAATAATTGTAATCAAACAATATAAGAGAGGTATACCTGAGTCTAGCTTGTTGTTCCATATTTCATTGTCATTCTCTTTCTCTCATAATATGGCTGGAATTGGAAATAGGGAAGCCCAAATAAATAGAGATACATCATTCATTTAAACCTAATGAAAGAAATTAGGCTATCAACAATAATAAAGACATTATTGAAAAATAATATATAAAAAATTTCATTTTATTATATAGTCTCATGGTATGATGAATCTCCACAAATAAGATAACATAAATAATATAACTTTTATTTATGCATGACTAAATAAAAGAAATTCATCTATAAATATAAAGTAGTTGATGAAAATGTTGTTGTCATTACGGTGGATCAGCATGAATGATTTGCTTAAGCACTAATACGAGCATTCTCACAACTCCCCATTTATGATAATGATGCAAGTATCCATCGGATAAACTTCGGAGAAAAATCTACATGAGCACGTCTAAGAAGCAAAGAATCATAATTCACATTGTCAAAGGTTTCTTTAAATCCACTTTTGCAAAAAAAAAATAATAATAATAATAAAAAAATAAAGGAATATTTACATAAATAACACACAATTTTTATGTATTTACATATATAACATCTATATCACTTTATTTGTGCTTGAGAAGGCATCTTGCAACTTTTAAAACTTAGTAATAGTTGTAGTTTTGATGTGGTAAGAAAGGTTTGAATGTTATAATCCAAAAAAAATTAAAATTGAGGCATTACAAATGTAAATACATAAGTATATTGAGGTATGCATGTAAAAACCACGAAAAAAAACTCTTAGTAACCCAAAGAGGGACATAAGAAGAGTGAAATACTACTAAACAACTACCCCTATGATCTTAATTACAGTAAAGACGATATCTTTACGGGTGTGTAGCTCTCTAATTGTATTATGATTCCATTTGAAGTTAATTTTCTTAAACAAGAAGCCCAATTCATCTCCTCCATCAATTAACCAATTAGCTTTTGTTCTTTGAGCATCCAATTATATTCGATGGAAGAAGGTAGGACAGAGGTTGGCTTGCATTTGCTTAACTTTAGCATAATGAGTGGGAATCAAAGTTAATGACCCACCGTCCTATAAAACTTTTTTGAGTGGTATAGACACAACAAGAATTATTTTAGCACCATATTCTCCTAATGATATTGGACCACCACAAACTTTTACCAAAGCACAAATAGAATCTCGCCAAGTAAACTTGGCCCAAACATCTTGCCTAACATCATTAAACTCTAGGCATTGGAGAATAATCTTTTTTTAGAGAAAAGTATGCTTAACCCAAGTTAATTGGGTGGAAGATATGACAATTGAGGAATGATAGCATCTTAGTGGTGAGACTTTTATAAAAGGACAAGGAAAAAAGATCAAACCACAGGTGATCTACAAGGGCCCTATTTAGCTTCTACAGTACCACATCGTTACTGATCATTATTGAGAGGTTAGTTCAAAGTTGTTTTGTTTTTGTCTAACTTGTTCCCAAATCAGGTGTAAACATGTGTTGGGAGTTCTTCAGCAAAAGTCCAATCATCTTGATTTAATGATTGAGTGAAACGAACCTTGAATTATGTAGTTGAATAAGACTAGCGGCAGTGGCATAAATATATTTTAAGGTAGCAATGTATATATATATATTAAAATATTGGAAAGAGGTTATCATACAATCCCCAACCAACCTCATGTATCTAGCCACTCGATCCCGTGTTGCAGGGAGATGCACTCAAGAGGGTTCGAACCCGTGACTTCAGATGACTCACAACTGACAACACATCTGTCAACTAAAGAGTCACGGCAAGCGGCTATATATATAACTATTTATTATGGGTTAAAGAAAGTATTTATAGTACAATAATCGCTCTGTTGGGACCATGAACCCTAAGGACTAGTACGCCCCAGTTTAACAAAGAGGTAAAGAGCCGTTTGATTACATGCTTGTAGAAAATATGCTATTCTAAATATTAATCTTTAGGTGTTAGATATGTAAATACATAAGAATTGTGAGGTATGCATGTAAATATCCCTAGATTTTCTACTCAACAACACAAGCATCTTATAGAGAAAACACAGTTCCATTGCTGCTCAAAACAAAAAAAAAGGATACATAGTGTAAGGACATAAAGAACCCCATGGGAAAATCCAAGGTTACAAGAAGTCTTTATTTAGCTAAAGATTGCACACAGTAAAACAGGTTGTAGACAGACATAAAGTAACGCGTTGTTCTGCGAAGCACAAAAACAGATAAAACGTCACTGCTTGTTGAGTAGGAACTCAACCTTCTTAGGGAGTTCTTCCTTGTGAGCACCCACCATCTTGTCCACAATTTGGCCGTCTTTCAGGAAGATGAAGGTTGGCATTGCTTCTACTTTCCATTCTGCGGAAACCTCCTGATATGCATACAGGTTGTCAGAGTTAGATAAAGGAGGTGGGACGAAGAAAAAAAGGCGATGAATGAGATGAAAAGATAAGCAGATGCATCGTACCTTCAGTTCGTCGACGTCGACTTTGAGGAAGATGGCATTGGTGAACTTCTTGGCGAGATCAGCGAAAATTGGGGCGATGAAGCGACAGGGGCCGCACCAGGTAGCAGTAAAATCCACTATAACCTGCAGGTTGGTTTGAAGATGAACATCAGACTTCATTATTCCAACCGCATTTTACCGCTATGACCGAGGAAGATTTACATACATACCACTCCATCCTTTTGTATTTACATATCCAACACATATACTTCAATCTTTGCATACATATCACTTTATGCATGCATAACTTCTGAAAAAGTTTAAATAGCCCTATTTTTATGTGATGTGAAAGTTTTCGGTGTTATAAATGTAAAAAAAAAAAAAAAAAAAAGTAAAGCTTATGTGTTAGACATGCAAATAAATAAGATTTGGGTAGTATGTATGTAAATGCCCCTGATATTAATCTTTGTAATCAGTGATAACTATGCGTTCTAGAGAAACAATGAAAGTGTGACATAAGCTCGCAGGTGTCAGGTTAAAATTGCACATTCTGAGAGGACCCATTTTTGCTGCCTGCAGATAGAACGCGTGTATGGAAATATGATGGTTTTTTCAATTTTTTTGCTGAATGAAGTTGAAATCATTATATTTTGGAGTTTTGATACAAATAAGGTAATGTTGATGTCAAAAGTACCTAAATTAAATTATGAAATTAGCAAAAATGATCTTAGGCAAGCCAATAGATTATTGAACCAAATGGAAGATTTAGGTAAATGCCCTGTTGTTTACCTTTTGTGTGATACTACAAAATTTGTTACAGATTTTGAACTTAAAGTGCCTCATGTGAATAGAGAAGGGACTGCCAGTGCGATCTGGCTTGCTAAAACTGATGCAGGCGTGGATTTCTATACTGAGTTTATTGCTAGCTCCATCGCTTCTCAACTAAAAGGGTTGATTAATCTGCGGATAAATTAAGTTTGTCGTGTCTAAAAATTAAATAATGAGACTTGTTGTTTTGTTGGGGTCCTTTTTTATATTGGTTTGTAGTTTTTTTTGTTCATCTTGTAGGTTTTTGGAGTACTTATCTGTTTATTATGGTTTTGTGGTGGAGTTCAATTCTTTGGTTTATGCCTTCAAATGACATATTTGGGATTTTCTGTTAAGTATGACGATACTTCTAATGTTGTTTTAGGGTTTAGGGTTTAGGGTTTAAGTATGACGATACTTCTCATGAATTGGTTGTTGATACCTAGTAATGATGGCTGTATCTGATAATTTTTTATGTGATTGGTACTCCAAACATAGTAAGTCCAGTTATTTTGTATTGTCTTATTGTGAGATGAATCTACGTGGTGTTTATTTGGAGGAAGATTCTAGGATGGTGAAGATGGTTGAGTATTCACAGAATATAATTGATGAACTTACATTACACTTGAACCATCAATCTAATTTCAGTTTTAGGGCTATTTATCATAATTTGATGATCATGATTAGATTTACTCAAATAAGACGGAGTCAACTTTTCCTCAATAGACATATTTTCTCTATAATTTTAGAAGTTGGCTTTCCTGGATTTGGCCTAAGTAGTAGTTCCATGTCAGCACCGCCCATAGTCCTAAATACTACTGCATTGAAGAAACAATTACGGTTGCTTAGAGGCGGTCAAGAAGGTAAAATCTCCAGGAAAGAAAACTTATGTTCTCTTTGGTTGAACTCTTTCATTTGAATCGACTTCAGGAAAAAAAACATTGATCAATGTTGAGAAAGTATTCAATAGACTAAGACTAAACCAGTAATATAGAAAAGATTTCTTGGAGAATCATGCAAGCAAGAAAAAGATTAAAAAAGGAATCAATCATAGCACTTCAGATGATTATCCACAAAAGTATAAAAATAATTGCTTTAGCAATAAATCATAAAGATATACAGAATTTTATGCAATTTTAATATATTATCTTTAGCTTAAGAAACAAATTATCCAGAACATAGATTGCTCGTGCACATACGAAAAATATATGAAGTAAGTCGGTGTTGAAAAGCATCTAAGGATGCACACATGCCTACAACAAATAGGGTTAGTTCACTCATAGTTTTGGGGGCATGCTTATAATGCTTAATTTCATACAATGCTGGCAAGCAAAAAATTCTAGGAGAATGAAGCCGGAGAGTGAGTGCGGGAAGTTAACACTCATTGGTGTGGATTCCTTCTCTACTTACGTAAACAAGTTCAACAACATTAAAAAAAAGGATTAGTCTTATATTCAATTATTTGGGATCAACTTTATGAATCTTCTCTCTAGTTATTGTTGTTTAGGTTATTGCATTAGGGGATAGACTCTAAATCGTGCCAATTAGCCGCTCAACTTCAAACCATGTAATCATAGGTTTACCCAATCCCCCTATCATCTTTTAACGTTATTGGCTCTTTTATCTACTGTTGTGCTAAAATGACATACTGATTTTTCATTGCCTTATAATGAAGTGCTATTCTTCTGCTTTTATTATTATAAGCTATTTCATTCTAACTTCCATAATTAACCTGATATCAATCTTAACAGTCTCATTATTGTCTCGATCAATAAGTCTACCAGTTATTATTACTGCTCAACACTTAAAACCATATAATACAGATACTTTATTAAAGCATTCATAATATTTTGTAAAATAGGAAGACATAAATCAGAAATAAACTTTCATTGATATGAAACTAGTCACCATAAAAATTTAGGAAGAGAATAATAGAAATATAAGTGTGGAAAAAAGACTACAAGGATAGCAATATATATCACACACACAGACACACACACAAAATAAGAAAGTTGATATAGTAAGTAAGCCTAAACAACAAATTGATAGAAAAAATAGTAATAATAATATATATATATATATATATATATATATATATATATATATATATATATATATATATATATATATATATATATATATATATATATATATATATAGAGAGAATGAATTGATGGTACTAGACTACTAGGGTGGTTGAGAGAAGCCTAAAAGTAACGTTAGAAAATTTTTGAAGAGAGTTGAAAAGCTTATAGATGTGTGAAGTCTTGGTTTTGCAGGGATTTGATTTGCAAAAAACTCAAAACTATTAAAAAGTATCAATTTTAGATATGAAAATTTCTCTGCATATGACGCCAAGTAAATCTCATCTTTTGCCTCATCCTAACGCTACTAACTTTGTTATGGAATACTTCTTTTCAAGATAAATCAGCCTTCATGTAATGGAGGATAAGTTTTACAGCAATTTAAAAAATTTCAGCCATCATACCTTATTTAAAGATTATTCCTACAGCCCAAATACAACATGAAAACTGTCAACACAATACGTGCATAAATTAAAATTTATAGGTGGTTCTATTTCACTCTAACAGTCATGGGGATTGTACTATTCGGTACAAATTCAAACTGAGTGAATCAGAGCTGAGGGAAGAAAATAGTCGACAATTACAAGAAATAAAATTATATTTCCACGCAATCGAGATGGATGGGGATTACTACTCTTTGAACACTAAAGGAATTTTAGTTGCTAATTGCTATACAGTTCAAGATTTGCAGCGGACACAAATTATGAAATATACATAAAAACTTTTAATTCAGCGCGATAATGCCAAACTACGGGCCCGCCAGCGATAATTTGCAATCCGGTTACCTCGAACATGTCATTTACTGCAATATCCATCCAATCTATCTTTTTAATGGGATCAATCGTAAAGATCATGTGCCAGTCAGATCACCATAGATAGCCAAAATCAAATAACTTGCATGGAAGACTAATTTTTAGGGCATATAGCAACTTTTATTTCATAAAACCATTCATATGTACCAGCTAAAGGCAAAGTAGAGCGATCCGAAAAGAACAAGATGAATCTATATGATAATATCTCTACCAACATGAAAAACCTTTGGTAAATAGCAAATATAAATTCTGTTAGATGCCGTGAACATGAAGAGAAGAACAGCATAAAAGGCACTTAAAAACAAGGCAATAAATTTATCTTCATGGAAAGTAGACATGTTCATAGACAAAATAAAATAGAAACCAAAACGAATCAAATATACAGTTTCTGGAAAGACCCGCTCTCTGCCATCATATGAAGTAGAAGCTAACAGGAAGAAGATGCTTGAGAGAAGTAGACAGATTCAGGGTAACCACGCGATTGTCAAGCAGAATTTATACTTACTATATAAAAAGCTACTTTCTGCGAACTAATAGATATCTACACACACGGAAATAAATGAAAAAATGAAAAATGAAGGATAGGGTTAGAAACCTATCCAAACAATGCATCAAACAGTAATAATAATTGAATACTCGACAAAATTTACAAAAACCCCCAGCGAATGTCAAACATGCCCTCAAAAATCAAACCGATCACACCAAACCAATCATCAGCAGAAGAAAATTCCAACCATCAGTAAGATCCGAGTCACACCTAATCAGACTCATCGCAATCACATCGAAGAATCGAGTCGCAGGACAGTAACTTGAAGTGGTCCAGTGATTCAAACGAGAGAGAAAGAAAAGAAGAGGGTGAATGTTACCAGTTTGCTGGACTCCTTAGCCACTTCAAGCTGGCGTTGCCATTCTTCAACGGTGTGGCATGCTATCACGGCTCCCTCTTCCGCCATTTCCGATTCTCTTTCTGCAGACCTCCTTGGAAAACAAAAGGACAATTAAGACCGCTTAATGTTTCTAAAATGGGCCGTCCTCTTCGTTTATATAGACGGGTCAGTGGCATTTAATTACATAAATGCCCTTCTTTTAAATCAATTTTTATTTTGATTGATTTATAATACGTAATCGCTTGCGGAAGAAAATCCGTGATGGCGACGTTCGCGTGTCGAAAGATTCCATCAAAATATTGGGCGTACAAAAGGCATTTAAATACATGACCACCCAATTCTCAAGTAAACTCTCCTTTGTTTATCTTTATCATCTAACGGATCGTTTTTGTTTGCTGAAAATAAAATGAATTCTAAAATATTTATAGAATCTTATACTTGAAATATTTTTGAAATATTTTTTAGTTGTTTTTATTTAGTTGATGTGTATTTAAAAATTCATGGTGGTAGAGTAATAGAATATCGTCTTAGCGTTGCACCATAATTCAACACACACTCTGATAAAAGAAAACAATCATTAGTGAAACCAGAAGTTTTACATGGAAAACGCGTGAAAGGAAGACTACAAAGACCGCCCAGTTGTAAAAATCCACTGGAGGTTAATGATTACAGAGATCACTCGTCTCACAGGCGAGAAAGAGTTACAAACTTTTCTGAATTACAACGTCGACGTGTGAATTGACATTTTACATGGAATGGGCGGTGACAAATAGCGATCGGCGGCGGGCAGCAGGTGGTAGTCGACGGCGGTCGGCGTTTGTTGGCCGCGACAGGCGATGCTCAAAGGCAATTGAAAGTGGTCAACGACGGTCGGCAGCGGTCAACAGCGATCTGTGGTGGTTGACGACAGCATAAGTGTTCAACTTCAGCTCCTTCTCAAAACTTCAAGTTCTTTCTCAAGTCTTAAGCTCTCCTCCCTCTCATGAGAGGGGTGGGACTCTATATATAGTATTTTGGGTGCAATTAATACTAGAATATAAACCGTTTTGATCGAATGGTTCAAAGATCTTCCTTCAATCAAACCGTGTTTGAATGATGTCAAAATTGAGCAATCTTGGGCTCGCTGGATTCGTATTGTCGAGACGCTCGATCCGACTATAGACTTGCTTGATTCATCAATTGTATCTCCTTCTAAATATGTCTGGAAAATTTTCAAGAGTGGTTTAATGACTGGATCTAAGCTTAATTTGACTCAGATTTGACTAATTTTGATATCACTGAGTTTGTCTCATCGAGCAGGTCAGTTTGACTATATGCTTGTTGAAATTGGAGCTCTGGATTATTTTTATAAAAATTTGACCATTTTTTACTCTAAAAAGTTGTCTCGAGATTCTGTCATGCATAGAGATTTGTGCCATATGATGATAATTTGTTGACGGTGTATAAAAAATAAACGTAAAATTTTATTTTTCTTATTTGCTTTGAAGTAGATTGAAAATAATATATTTCAAAATATTTTTTTTGTTTCGTTGTGAGAGTGGGGCAACAACAATGGGCTAGTGGGCAGAGCGATAGACGGATAATTGTTGTCTTGGTGACGGCGTCCGCTAGTAAAGGTGACTGCCGGATACCGACGCCAGCAAATTGCGATGGTAGAGGCAGGCGGCGGCCCCAAAAGGAGGCGACCATTGATGACGAATTGGAGCGGCCACCAGAGGAGGAGTAATGCAGCAGACGACAAAAAACTGCAGCAACTATGGGCGGCAGCGACGATAGGCTGAGGCTGCGATGGTGGGCGACAACGGAAGCAGACAGAGGTGGTAGTGGTGACCGACGAGAACAGCGAGTGGCAAGCAACAAGCGGTCAACAATAGTGGAGAGCGACCAACGATAATGGCTGGCAGTCGACGATAGTGGTGAGCAGCAGGCGATAGTTGCGAGCGTCATGCGGCTAACAATAGCAGCGGGCAATTGGCAGTGGAAAATTGCGGTGACAGTGGGACAAGCACCCTGCGAAAGTGGATGGCGGTCGGCGACATAGGGAGATGAAGGGCTGCGAGCGATTGATGGCGGTGGGCGTGCGGCAGCTACCAACTAGCGTTGCGACAAGTGGGCAGGCTAGCGGCGATGGCAGTGAATTGCCCATAACATTTTACATGAATCGTATAATTCAAATATGGGTGACCCGATCCTGGAATTGACTCGCTAACTCGAACTCATCCCTAAATTTCGTGTTTATTCGGGTCATGTTTCGATTTTTGGATTCAACTCGAACCCGACTCGAATAACAAACAACTCCAATCTTCTGACCTAAATTAGACTTGAAAAATATTCGAGTCAACCATAATCTGAATTTTTCAAGTGGAGTTCGAGTTGGGTTGGCGTGTCACGTCAATTTTTCTAATTTTTGACACCCCAAATTCAAGTCAGGTCAAATCGGCGAATTCTAATTCAGTAATGACGGTGTTAGAAAATTCGTGGCAGTAGAGTAATGAATTATCATATTAGTGTTGCACGAAAATTCATCACAGACTCAGATGAAAGAAAAATAACTAATAGTGACGCTAGAGGTTTTTATTTAGAAAACTCGTAAAAGGAAAAACCATGGGGCCTGACCCAGTTGTAAAATTTCACTATTTATGGATGATTACAAAGTTCCTTTATCCCACAGACGAGAAAAGGTAACAATATTTGTAAATTTAAATAGTTTATTGATGGCGTCTGATTGGTCGTGATCGACGTTGACGGTCGACAATAGCTGACGCCGATCGGCGGGTGTCGGCACGCCCGGCGGTAGTCGACGGCGATTAGCGAGTGTCGATGATGCTCGGCAGGTGATCGATGATGATTTTCTACTTAGTGGCGGTTGACAGTAGCTAAATGCGATCGATGGTTGTCGACGGTGTTCGGTAGTGGTCGATGACGATCGACGGTGGTCGGCGATAGACGGGATGGTTTTGGACTTTAGCTCATTCTCAGAAGCTTCAAGTCTCCATTCTCGTGTGAGGGGTGAGACTCTATTTATAGTTTTATGGGTACAATTAATATTGACATATGAAACATTTTGATCGGACGGTCCAGAGAGCTTCCTCTGAGCAGATGACATTTAATGGATGTTTGGGTCTTAACGATGTCAGAATTTAGCAATCTTGAGCTCGTTAGATTTTTTTTGTCGAGACGCTCGATTCGACTATGAACTTGTTGGATTCGACATCCGTTTGACCTTCTAAATGTATTTAGGAATATTCTAAAAGTAGTTAAATGACTTGATCATGGCTTGGTTAAACTTAGATTTGTCTAACTTTGATGTCATTATGTTCCCTTCATCGAGCCGATCAATTTGATTATAAGTTTGCTGAAATTGGAGCTCTGGATGACTGTTTATCAAAATATGAACGTTTTTTGCTCAAAATATTGTCTCGAGATCTGTCTCATGCATCGAGACTCGTACCAGATGAGATAAAATTGTTAGTGGTGTATCAATTGCCCCATATTTTAGGGCGAGATTAATTTCATCATTCGAAAATATTCATATATTGAAGAACTTCGGAGCTGCTTATTTTGTTGGTCCTTGCTGTTACAAATTAACCGTCCCAGGTTCGAAACCTGTTAACGCGGGAATTATTTTTTTAATATGAAATGTCTTTTTTTCTTTTTTTTTTTTTATTTGGAAAGCTTTTTTTTCTTTTCTTTTTGAATGAGCATTTAATGTTTGCACTTCTTTTTTGATTTATATATTAATGTGTTTTTAATAGTCAGAGCTCTTTTTTCAGCCCATAAATAGGCCTAAAGGAGATGGTAGATGGATGCATTGTGATAGTGCGTTGCAGTGGGGAGTCGCGGTAACGCAACGCATTGCGTCGGTGCATCGCAGTGATGCGTTATGGTGGAACATGGCGATGGAGCATCTCTATGTGGTGGAACGTTGCGACGGGGTGTCGCAGAGACACGGCAGAGCATTGCGGTGATGCGACGCGCTGTGGTTGTGCGTCGCTACGATGCGTTGTCGCAAGGCATCACGATGATGCAGTGCATTGCAGTGCCGAGTTACGGTGCAGAGTTGCGGCGTCGAGTTGTGTGCCGAGTTACGGTGAAGAGGAAAGTCCTTCCTGTCCTGTGCAGTAGGAAAACAACAGGATCTTCATTCAGGTTGAGGCGAGGAAAAAATTTGTCCCCGTCCTGCGTAAGAAATTTGTCCCCATCGAAGGGAATCCACCAAGGATTTATTTATCCAGAGATTGTATGTTGAAGTTTTTGCTTACCGATGATAGCCTACAATGGATGAGGTCAAAGGGAATCCACCAAGGATTTTTGACCTATCCCGAGGCTGTATGTCAAAGATTTTGCTTCACGAAGGTAGCATGTAATGCAAGAGGTCGAAGGGAATCCACCAAGGATTATTTATTTATCCCGAGATTGTATGTTAAAGTTTTTGCTTAATGATGATAGCCTGCAATATATGAGGTCGAAGGGAATCCACCAATGATTTTTGACCTATCCCGAGGTTGTATGTCAAAGATTTTGCTTGACGACGGCAGCATGTAATGCAAGAGGTCGAAGGGAATCCACCAAGGATTTTTTACCTATCCCGAGGCTGTATCTCTAAGCTTTTTCTCGACGACGGTAGCATGTAATTGAAGAGGTCGAAGGGATTCCACCAAGGATTTTTTACCTATCCCGAGGCTGTATGTCGAAGCTTCTGCTTGAAAGTGATAGCCTGTAATGGAAGAAGTCGAATTGAGTCCTCTTAAGATCAGTTATGCCTATAATGAGGTGTCAGCGATGCTCTACGTTTCTCGAGACTATGACGTAGATCACAATGGATCATATGTTTTCTTAAAAATATGGTTGCAGTCATATTCAAGAATAATGTTTGACAACTCGTTAATTACCGCCTTTTAAACTTTTTCCCCCGCAACGAGGGTGTTCTTTATGCAAGCTTGTAAAATAACGCATGTATTGGGCCATGAAGAGATCAATTTTATGATCTGGTTGAAGACGAAACTCTACTATGATAAAGGGCACTAAGGAAGCATCATTTGCAGTGAAGCTTACCCCTCAGTCCTTGAGCAATTCATCCAGGCTTGTAATATGAATGAAATACAGGATGGCCAACTTATCAAAGTCGTGCCCAGGACGCTAAAATAAACGATCTTTCAAGACTGCAGTGAAGGTTGACCCCCATATTGAAAAATGTTTCAGTGATGAACTTCAAGGCGTGTAGGAGGTTCATTTTCCATTTGGATGAAGTACATCATTAGAAAAGGAAGTAAGGACTCGATGTCTTTAGATTTAAATACAATGTCGAACGAGACTTCGTTTCCCACAGACGGCGCCAAACTGATGGTGTTAGAAAATTCATTACAATAGAGTAATGGATTATCGTCTTAGCATTGCATGAGAATTCAAAACACACTCAAATGAAAGAAAAATAGCCAGTAGTGATGCTAAAGGTTTTTACGTGGAAACCCATAAAGGGAAAAACCACGGAGCTTTACCCAGTTGTAAAAGTTCACTATTAGTTGATGATTACAAATATCTCTTATTCCACAGACGATAAAGGGTAACAATATTTTTCAAGTTAAAGAGTTGATTGAAGGCGTCTGATTGGTGGTGATTGATGGTGACTGACGATAGTGGCTGATGACGATCAGCGGGCTTCGACAAGGCCGATGGTGGTTGAGGGAGGCCGGCGGTGGCCGATAGTAGTTGACGGCGATCAGCGAATGTCGACAACGTCTGCGGGTGTCAATGATGGTCGGCGGCGGCCGACGGCGATCGTCTGGTGGGGGTTAACAGTGGCAGACGGCAATCGGTGTTTGTCGACGGTGACCGGCGGTGGTCGATGACGACCGACGATGGTCGGCAAAAAGTCGGGATGGTTTTGGACTTCAGCTCATTCTCAAAGCTTTCAGTTCTCTCTGAACCTTCAAGTCTCCATTCTCATGCGAGGGGTGGGGCTCTATTTATAGTGTTCTGGGTACAATTAATGCAGGAATATGAAACATTTTGATCAGACGGTCCGGAGAGCTTCCTCTGATCAGACGATATTTAATGGACGTTTGAGTGCCTAAACGATGTCAACATTGATAAATCTTGGGCTCGTTGGATTTGTCTTGTCGAGATGCTCGATTCGACTATGAACTTGATGCATTTGACATCCGTTTGATCTTCCAAATGTGTATGAGAATCTTCTAAACGTTGTTAAAAGACTTGATCATGGCTTGATTTGACTTAGATTTGTCTAACTTCGATGTCATTAGGTTTCTCTCATCGAGCCGGTCAGTTTGACTATAAGTTTGCTGAAATCGGAGCTCTGGATGACTGCTTATCAAAATTTGGACATTTATTGCTCAAAATATTATCTCGAGATCTATGTTATGTATTTAAATTCGTACTAGATGATAAATATTTGTCTGCTGTGTAATCTTTAAATTCATTCAAACTTAACTTTATATCTATAATTTTTTAAATCAAACACATTTTTTTCTCAATTCTAAACAAAAAAATTTACAGTACACCAGTAATTCACTCATCCCCAATTCTTTATTACCACATATTACTATTTTAATTTTTTTAAAAGTAAAACATACATTTCGATAGATTAGCCAACTAAGCTTAATTGGATTCAGACCTACAATGTCAGCTTGGTCAACAACATTTACTCGGCATGTGTCGGCCGATTAGGCCCGACTATAAATATTTGACCCAATATGAGGGGCCTTTGGATGCCTATGAGATGACAGAAGATGTTAGGAGACTCTTCCTCATATCACCTTTTTTGTGATGATTGACTCATAATTTCTTTTATCTCATTTATATCTGAATGATTCATTGTTGTATTGTGAACTCGTCATTGCCTATTTCTTGATTCGGTCAATAATAAGCTCAGTGGCTTTGACTAAAAAAACTTTACTTCATCAAATAAGTGGACCTCTTGATCTTCTGTCAATGATCATTCGTCATCATATATTCTTTTACTCTAAGAACATTGGCTCTCTCCAAAATCAATGATGATATATTTTTTTATCCTCAAATTTTATATTCGATTTCTTGACCATGACATTACGAAGGAGAAAAATTTATGCAATATTTCATTTCTACAAAATAATCATCCGTTCAAACTGTAAAAATAATACATAAATAAATAAAAGAAAAACCCACACATTTTCGTTACGTAATGCAACGTGTCACAGTCCTCCGGACCGTCGCCGGCCATTCAACGCCACCTAAACCTGTCATTTTATAGCCCAATGTTAACATTATATTAAGAATTTAATGTACAGCAAAAAACAATTTAAACTTTCTTCGCGGTTAAGTAAACATTTGATGATTTTACATAAATACCATTCAAATCTCATATATTTACATATCAAACACCTAACCTATTAGAAATATTTTTTAAAATTCATAAGTTGTAGCATTCACATCCTTGCTGATGTGAACGGGGGAGATGGCCATTAAGAAATTTTATGTTTTTTATTTATTTTTCTTATCTTAATTTGGTGGACCTGCGAATCTTTGGAGATATACTATTTGAGTGGTTCATATTATTAATCGAGTCGTCTCCACTCACAGCACTAATAAAGTTTGCGTTTAAAATGTGCATCAATCTGAGACTGCTTATCCATATAAGCTGCTTCAGCTTCTCTGTTTATGTGCTACTAACTTTCTCCAACTTATCTAGATAGCTCGCCTTATTCGATAATCATTGATAAGAATGATCCGGATAAGTTAGCTATTCTGTTTTGGCTAGTTTTCGTAGAACGGATTATTTGCAGTTGTTTGAGAATAAATGACCGTTACACCCCTGAAATGAATAATCGTTTGAATGTCATAATAATAGTACTAAATAATTTTTGGAAAGGACACTAATAATATTTTATATTGCGGCTGTGGGATTCATGTGACCATATATATATATATATATATATATATATATATATATATATATATATATATATATATATATATATTAAGAACCACTCCTTATATGTGATATTCGTCCTTATGAGGATCAAACATAAGTCAGAGATGTCTTATTACGACTGACAACGTAACTGTCTACTAGAGCTGTCAAAACGGCTTGTTATTCACGAGCAGCTCGTGTTCGGCTCATTTAGAAACTCGATTTCGGCTCGTTCGTTGAGTTAATGAGCCGAACACGAACAAAGATTTGTTATGTAGGCTCGTTTTGGTTCGAAATATTACCCATAATATTCTGATGAGTTTTATTTTTAAAAAACTTAATTGAGTACAAGGCACAATGATTTATGATTAATCAAAAGTATTACTTAAGAAAATAGAATAAAGATTATTATTCTGAATTCAAATGATGTTTTAATATAAATAATAAATTTTAAATCTTGCCTCAATTCTTAACATCTTATGTGTATCTTATTAGGGTTGTCAAAACAACTCTTCGTTCATGAACAGCTCGTGTTTGGCTCGCTAAGCAAACGAGCCGAACACGAACACACTTTTGGAGCTCGAAATATAAACGAGCCGAACACGAGCTGAGCCTGGTTCGCTCGTGTTCGGCTCGTTTACACCTCTAATGCCTAATTTTAAGTTTGGTTGAATAAATGTAAAAAAGTTAAATTTAGGTGTTAGATAAGATGTATATAAATCCCCAATATATATCATGACTCATCTTCCACATTTAGACCATAACTCATAATTCATTAATCTGCCTAACCCAAACACAGGGTTTATTTATTTTTTATTCTTAACGAAAGGGTACATTTAAATTCAATGAACTTTGATTTCGCAAAAAATCCCCGAATTATCATTTCAAAGCATAATAAATTTATCAAAAAAAAAAAAATCGTGCAGCAAACGAAAGATTCTTTTATATTTTTATGAAATAGTAAGAAAAAGAATCAATTAGAGAGACGTTAGAAAAATAATATAATTTAAAATGTTGGATATTAAATTGTCCTGTAACCCATCGTAGGAGAGAGGAGAGAGAGAGTAGAATAAGTTTAGAATTTTTTATTGAGAGAGCTTGAGAGACACCTCTTTATTCATATTTTTGTCTCATACTTCTAGGAGTGTATTTTGCATAATTGCATAAATGAATGAATGGTTATGGAAATCGCTATTAATGCAATGAATACTCTTATTAATTGTATAATGTTCATACCATATATGTATTACAATTTGAGTTTTAACATGACGGTGATTGGTCGACTTGCTTGAATTCGGCCGACCGAGGCGACCGACTGAGTGGCGACTATGTCTTCTGAAGTAAGTGTCGGTCGACCGAGGCGCTTGATCAAATGTCGATCTTGTTTGTCGCGGTGAAGGCAAGTCGACTGATTAGCCGCGATCAAGTATTCATGCATGTGCCTTGATCGATCGGGGTTGTCGACATGGTCTAATCTATCGTCAAAGTGTGCACATCGATTTTAACCACGTGATTGACAGTAGAGTGGTAGGACAGCTTGGTTGTCTGCCCGTCATCTAGGTCATTTGAATGCTTTGAAATTTATGTTGATGGTTGTGGTGTATATATGTTAATTGCTTGAATTTTTCTGTTTATTTAAAATGACAGCTACGATAAGGGCAGAGAAATTATTAGTATGTAATGCCACTAAAATCAAGAAAGTCAATTTAATAATCAACTCCTCTCAGATTTTATGCCCATTAAGCAATATAAATAGAGTCATAGACTTGACTTTGCATGTGTTGTCATCATTTTTCTCTGATCAGTCGATTTGAGCTATGATCGACGGTCTGAGGGAGCACCACCAATACCCCAAGATTATGGCAAAGGTGGTCCATGGGCCCTCAATTTATGTAAAGCAGATCAGGGTTAAGAAAGAAAAGTGTTTAAGGATCAAACCAACATCGGTTAATCAAGTCGGCTCAGCTGGAGACATTGAGGGGCAATTGTTGAAGGTCCCTCATCAGAAGACTATGATTCATAAGCGGGGCACAGGTGCGAACTTTGAGGATCAGCACACCTTGCTCAGCAAAGGCATCAAATTGGGTGAAAGAAAGGTCGGATGAAATGGAGGTCGTTATCTCTCCTCAACTACTGCTTCAGGAAGGCGAAGGCACCTCGCTGCAAAAGAATTGGTGAAGATGTGTGGTGACCATCTCTTTAATAGATATATTTATGAGTTTGTAAAGATTTATTTTGCCCGCCAGTGATAGTTAATAGTTTCTTGACATTTCTCACACGCAGATGAATTGTCCAAGTCAGAGGGACATCAAGACAACGAGCAGTTGAAAGATGCTGCAAAGTCAATTTCTGCAGTGGCCGATCTACAAATCAAGCTCACGGGAGTCCTACAGACAGTCATTTATGGAAGATACCACTTGTTCACTTCTTTGCCCGCTGACGATACTGGACTAGAGCTAATGGAGCATTGATCGCCTTCCCTTGGAGTCGTGGGGCATTAGATAGGGGGGACCAGGTCCTTGCTGGCGGGGGTCGATTCATCAGTGGAATCGGTGGAGGCCTGTTTTTTGATCATGTGTGAAAGGTTTTAGTCCCTCTAGTGCTCATGGGCTCGGTTATGGCAGCTCTACAGGCCGAGGTTGTTTCTTTGTGGGATGGCCCAATTGAGGTGTTGCACGAGCTGTGAGCACTACCAGAGTCGACCAACCTGTCCAAACTCCACCGCAAGGCCGACCGATTGGAACCACTTAGGATAGGAGGGGTGATAGTCCTCCGAAGGTTGATTTATAAAAAATATATCTCGCCTGAGGCCTCGGAAGACCCGCTCATAACCCTTATTTTTTTGACTTGTAATGATGTTATTTGGAAATGAAAAAACATTTTAAATAAATTTGAAAAGATGTTTGGCATGAGATTTATCATTATGTGATGTCTCAATTTATGTGCCTGCCCTATTTGTAAGGTACAAAACTATTGTTTCTTACTTTTGCAACGGGGTTTATGCTTCTGAGCTTTTGATTTCCCTTCCTCCCTTGTTTCACCTTCTGTTTGTTCTTCATTTTTTTAGATGGCCCCGAAGTACTCTCCTACCCTCTTCGAATTCGTCAAGGGCATCGATCACTCGTTCTTGACAGAAAACGATGTGAATGAGTTGGAGAAGAGGCACGCTATGCACAACAGCGTCACCCTTAGGAAGTTGTCAAGGTCGGTTAAGGCGACAGACATAAGGGCAAATATCTGGTCTTTTACTGGGACTAGTTCAAATACGACCTCTGGTTACCTTTGTTTAGCGAGCTCTTAAGTGTCTTCAACACATATGGAATTATTTCAATGCAGGTACAATCGAACTCCATAGTTGTCATAATGACCTTCGTCCTATATTATCATCGTGATTTAATCGACCAATTCACACATTTATTCTCGTTCAAAGTCAACGAGGTGTCATTTTCTCGACAGGTAAAGGAACTTCACCTTCTCGGAGTGGAGAACAAAATAAATAACATGAAGAAAAAAAAATTTGTCAGCTCTTGCTCCTACCCTTGGAGCATCCAGACCGAGTTGTCATAACAAATAGTGCGCAAGCCAATGTCTCTTATGGAAAATACAAAATTAGACAACACGATGCTGACTGGTTGTTTCCTCTCAGTCCCGCGGTACACCATCGAGCTAACAGTCACCTGTGTGCTGGCGGATGAGATGACTGAGGAATAGTGGAAGCTTTTTGACATTGAGGAAGACATTTGAGCAAGGGTGGTGAAGAAGAGGCCAGGGCCCTATAAGAGGCCAGGGCCGACTTCCTTACAATGTGGCCTCGAGATATATTGTCTCTCTGTCTGATCATATCGTTGTTATTCAAGACCAGGTATAGGGATGTCCCCGTCGAGATGATTTTGGTTATTTCATATGTTATGTATGCATATGAGCTGCCACCAATTTAAGATGTGAGAGACTCACTCTCAACCCTATGGCTTAACGAGACTTTGAATGCATCGAGGTGTTCCCATATGAAACAATCATTCTTCGATTATCTATTCTCAAGTTCATGATGATATAAATGAAACTCCTCTTATTGAGAGTTTTCATGTGTAGCCCCCCGGATGTAATTAACCAGAAAGATACGCCCCTCTGAGAGACTGTTGACCCTAGAATACAAATGTTCTTTTGGTTATTTGGTTATGAGTGGCTTATGTAGAAATTCTCTTTGGGGACATTGTGTTTTGAGGTACTTTGATCCGATCAGACGTTTACTCTCGACCCATCACACGAGGATTAATTATATATAATACTTATGCTTGTTTCTTTTTATTTGTTTGTTTATTTGTTGTCATATATCATTCTTTTCGATTACTCTCATATTTGAATCATTGATATGATTTGAGTGGGGGATTTAGTCGAATAAGAAAACATATAAATAGACAAGCTAATGACTCTGAGTCTTAAAAAAACTGAGAAAATTGGTGGTCCAATGACCCACAATTTTATATTATGATATTTTTAATTTAATTGCAACGACGCCAAAAACTTGACCCCGCTATTTATATGTATAGAATTGTAATTGTTTATGTTGTGGATGCTACGCAAGTATACGTATCGTATCAGTAATACTGAGGCTCTAAGTGGAGTCATGGTTATCGATCCCATAAGGAAAGAGAAAATTAAATAACAACTAATTTAAAATAATAATAATAATTTTTAAAATAGTATACGAAATTTTGGACTTCTAAATTTGAGCGCAATAAAGTAAACTAAATATTTTAATTAGGTAACTTTACTAAGTAGAAAATTAATACATATTGAAAGTGCAGGAAATTAAACTAATTGCTAAATAAGTCTTAACTATTCAGAAAAAGTATATTTCCGCTTGTTTAGAAATTTAAGTGATTAATGAATTTAAATAGATAATTTTAAGGTATTGTGACAAATAGGAGTATTCCTATTCTTTACCCTTTAGTCCAGGTGTAAAGAATATTGACTAATCCTATGTTTGATTACGGAATCGTGGCCAAGTTGGGAGGATACCGACTGCCACATCAGAGCTCCCACGTTCCCTCGCCTGAGGGCTAACATCTACATTTCAGCTCTTAAACAATAAGACTGAATTGAATATTTTAGTCTGTCACACTAAAATACTTAATTCTACGCCCAAATGATATTATTTCCCTATTTATTTGCACCCTCCTTCCAAGAGCTTTGAATTCCCCAAATATCAGATGTAATTTTTACTATAGTTGATAACCAACATATTTTAACAATTCAAATGGCCAGTTTAAAGTAAATTAAGTTTTAAGTAAAAATTATTACAATTTATTAATATATATAAGTATCTCTATTTTAATTTCATCAAGTCACTTAATTTCATAAACGAGGAAAAGACTAATAAACTACTCGAATCCATGGGAACTAAACTAAGCATGGATTTCATTTAAAGTTAAAAATAATAAATACAAATACTTACCTCGATTTATCCCCAAACGTACTCCTCGTAGTTCCTTTCGACTCTTCCTTCCAGTACAACACGACTCACTAATTACTCACTAAACTTACTAAAAGACTCACTAAAGACACACTACTGCACACAAATTAAACTTAGAACTCACAAAAAGATTAAAAGATTGCACTTAGAACACAAAAGACTGCACAAACTAACACATAAAAGACTGATTTTCGGCCTTTATATATAGAGGTAAGCAAAGGTCCAAGAGGTGTGTAAGCATCTCTTCAAAAGTGTCCAGTGTTCAATGTATCCGTGCTATTTGAACTACTTCGCCGTCGGCGACGAACTACCTCGCTGTCGGCGAGGCTTCTGAAGATCTTCAAACCGCTCTATCTCATTGTCGGCGAGCTCTGGGCTCATTGTCGGCCGAGACAAGTTATAAATTCTTCAAAATTTTCTTCTGTAACTCGCCGTCGGCGGGCTCGATTCGCCGTCGGCGACTCGAAGACAAATTGCATGATTTTGCTCCAAATTCGCTCTTTTTTATGATTTTTGCTTTTATCACCTAAATTATTCATTCATGCAATAAAATAAAGAAAATACCCTTCTTTAAAGTGCAATTTTATCAAAAATAGGTATGAATTTCTTAATAAATTTTTTCAGCGATCAAAATCCCCCAAACTTACTTATTACTCGTCCTCAAGTAATTTTAAGTACTACATAAAAATAATGATTTATATAGTAAGATTTTCAATTCAAATAAACTATGAATTAGATTAATTAATATCATAATAAAGTTAAATAAAAATAATTCATGTAATTTAATTAATCTTATAGAAATAAATTATTTGAGCTTATCGTGTCTAAGATTTCTAGCTTACTATTCATTTCGAGAATGACTATATTTAAAAGAATAACTACTTAAGATATTCATATGATAAGAAATTCAGAAAAACACTATTAAGTAAAATTCTAATCCATAAATATAAGTTTGGAAATATTTAAGTTTTTCCTTTTAGGTTAATTCAAATGAAGCTCAATTTTGATAAGCATCTCCTCAAGTTTCTCCTCATTTTTCTTTTTCTTTTCTTTTTCTTTTTTCTTTTTCTTTTTTTCTTTTCTTTTTCTTTTCGAGGATTCATCGTATCCTGGAAGCCCGTTAATAATTTTGAACTTCATTTTCATCTTCCTAAATTTGAAACTTAGAATATTTCTTAGCTTATATATACTTCATAGCTTTTACTTTATTGATTTTCAATCTTTTCTTTTTCACTCGAATACTTAAGAATTTTAATTTTAGAATATAGCTTTCCTTACTAAAAATAGTTTTACTATATTCTAATTCCCTTTAACCAAATATTTTATTCTATTTAATTAATTAAAGTACTAGAAATATTTCATTTAACCTTTTATAATAATTAAATAAAATAATTCATATTAATTAAATTGAAAAAATTGCTATAAAAATCATTTTATAATAATTTGAAAATAGAATTTGAGAACAAGTTAATAACTAAATTTGTATTTTACTCCCCCAAACTTAAATTTTTATATCTATTCTAAATAATGAAAAATGGAAAGTAAATAAATCATACCTTCGAAGTTTAGGTATTTCTTTTTCTTTGAAATTTTTGTGCGCTTTTCAATTTTCATCGAACCCGTATCTGTTAGTATTCTCCATATATATATAACAATTTAAAGAAAATGCGGGGATAAATCTAAGATAAGTATTAAGCTATAACAATTAAAATTAACTCTACACTATACATATGAATTACTAACATATTAAAAACATTTTAACTACCGCATTAACAATTTTGCAATTTAAAACAATATAGAATAAAATAAAAACATACTAAAGAAAACTAACATCCTATTTAACATAAAAACAAATGTAATTAACTAACACAAAAACAAAAACTAAACTACTACAACAATTCAAGCAAATAATCCAACAAACATCCAATGTCTCAAAACATAAAGTATCGAATATTACAAATATATAAAGTCTTAAAAATAACTTAACATCAAACAAATAAAACAAATAAAGTCCTAATCTTCGACACCAAAGTTCCAATCTATATCATCTCCTCCCCGATCTCAGTAAGTCGAGAAGGCCGAGCGAGTCGGTGCTCGTGAATATCGGGGCACTCGGGAAAGACAACATCTAAATCACCACTCCTATAACGACGTTCAGCTTCATAGTATGCAATCTCGTATTCGAATGTCGCTGGAGATATTCGCTATCATAATCATGTCTCCTCTCCAGATTATCAATTCTTTGATCGAAATGATCAAATCTTCTCCCCATTGTATCTCCAACTGCTCAAAACTTCTTCTATGCGAATGTCAATTCATTCATCGGATCTTGTAGGGTAGGGGTGGTAGGCTCAGTGAGGTTCATGGCTAAGTAGAGGGTATATCTCTACTTGACCGAGTGAAATAACTTCTTACTCCTGCTCTCCACCCTTCATGAGATTCATACTTCTTAATATTGGCAGCTGTGAGTGGTTTCATTGGTTCTACCCATTCTTCATTATCTCTAGCCTCAACTCCAAAGAGTTGGCAGAGTGAAAAAATTAATCCAGGGTGTCCCAATCCAGCTCTACTCTCATTTCTAGGAGTGGCCAGGATGTTTCGATAAATAAGTCTCCCGATGTTGATGCTTCTATTATTCGAATACGAGAATTCGAGCGTGCTCTATCTCGTGTTACCTCACTGTGGTGATAGGTGGGTAACGAGTAGAACAAATAAAGTAATGCCGAGCTTTGGAGATCGCATTTAATTTAGAAAGAGGAAAATTCACTATTTCCCGTCGCTTAATTTTCCAAACTCCGGTCCCATCGACGAGAAAGTTAATGACTTCCTCCAGAGTGGTCCTTCCATCGTTCCAAAAGTTTCATACTCGCTAAAGGGCGAGTCATGAACTTCATAGAACGCGATTATTCTTGCGAGCATCGAATTCTACAAAAACCCTCGTACCTTTACTCGGTGCATCTTCGTCGCAGATTAAATTGGCATAAAATTCTTTAACTACTTCCACAGTTGCTCTATATTGAACGTAACAGAAATTCTCCCAACCTCGTTCCTTAATAATCCGCTTGTTGACCTCATTTTTGATGAGGTCTTCTCCTCTTCTCTTTAGTACTTAGGATCTAGCCTTAGGCTTTTCCTTTGACTATCTTAGAGGATTAGAATCGGGACCCACCTTTTTAGAAATTCAAACCACTCCTAAACTCCCCGCAAACTCCACAAACTCGACCGTAGACCCCTAATCACCTAGAGGGTTGAAATCAAATATGGAAGTTTAAAGGATGAGTTCCTATAGGACTCTTTGGCCTTAGGATCGCCACAGGTGGCACTGGTCCAGTGAAGGGTTGACTTGCACACACACTACACCTACACACTACACTTTCACACACTTCTTAAAAACACACCCATACCCGACTTGACCTCCCGACTCATGTAGGTGATTCACATGGATGGTCCTTAACCCCTAAGCCCTCGCTAAGAGGGTTAGTGAACAACATAGGTGAATGCCTCAAATGAGTCCCTTCATGGCTCATGTGGGCTTGATATGGCTTCATGGCTCAACCAAAATGACTTCTTTCCACTTACATCCACCCAATCTTCAATTTCCCAAATTTTCAATTTTCGACCCTCAGACCCTACACCCGCTTACCTCTACCCAAAACCCTCAAACTACCCAAATTTCTCAAAAATTTCCAAATTACCCAAAATTCTCCAAAATCAATCCCAAACATTTCCAGATCACTCAAATTGATCATCCATACCCAAAAATACCAAAAATTCCAAGAAAACCTCCCAATACCCTTCAAATACCCAAAATACCCCTCTTAGCCAAAAAATCCAAAAATTCAGAAAATTCCCAGAAAATTCCAGAAAATCCCAAATATTCCCAATTTCATTTTGTTCAACTACACCATGGGCCAATTTTGTCAATTTACCCCACTTTTATCAAAATCCCCACTTGACCCATTTTAACCCAAAGTGAACCCAATGTCAAACCTAACCTACCCAATCGACCTAAATTCCGGTCCAATTCAATTCTAAACTTCAATTTCAACTCTAGCCCAACATTGACCCAAGTTAGCCCAACTTGACCTACATAGGCCCACTTGCCAATTAAACCCAAATTCAAACCAATTCAAGTCCAAATCACACCAAATTGACCCCAAACCACTCATGACACATCCCTAAACCAAACTCAACAATTATTTGGCCCAAGCCTTTACCAAAATTTCATCCCAAAATCCATTTTAAAATTCAAAAGCCCACTTCCCTAAACCTTCCTAAAAGCCCATTTCCACCAAATACAAAAGCCCAAAATTGCCTTAAAGCCCACACGACATTTCCATTTGCCATCCATTTAATCAAAGCCATTCCCTAAGTTCTAATCACATCATCAAATAATTCCAAATTAAGCCTCATGCCAAATTACCCCCTAAATGACAAATATTTCTAAAACCCTTTTTCATGAAACAAGTCAACTTTTTTTCAAGCCAAATGCAAGCCACGCAAGCCATAGACAAGCCACATGAAGCCATGGGGAGGTTTGACTTGTCACCATGCCCAAAATGGCAAGAAGAGGGGACCCTTTAATGATTCTCTTAAGAGTGATTAACCACTCCCATGTCTCCCCTAACTCTTGCTTAAGCTTAATTGTACTTGGATTGTGACTCGACCCCACTAATCAAGCTGATCCAAGTGACTTTCCTTCGACTCAAATTGGCCTTGGAGGGTGAACCCAACCCAAACCAATGGGTTGACCAAATTGAAGCCAAAATGACCCCTCCCCATTCCATTTTAATTCGGCCACTTTACACATGAGCAATGGCCGATTGATTGCACAAACCTCTAACCACCGACCCACTGGACACGAGGGTGACCCATGCATGCCGGCCAGCCGCCCGGGTCGCCGGAAAACACCATGGCCGAGACCTTGGGAGGAGCCGAACTTTGGAATTCTCCCTTGCCGAGGCCGCCCATGCCGATGGCCACCATGGCTCGTTCTTCGCATGCCAAGAGCGGTCGATCCCGACCCTCGACTCCCCCGGGAGGCCCTCCGGCCTCTCCTGATTTAAACCCCTCACCCTCGCGGCCAAGAGAGGAGCCGAACCGGACCTTACCGAAACTCCGCCAAAATTGCTCCGGATCGTTCTCCATACTCAGAGCACTTGATCCCAAGTGAGATCCCCTGCCATTTCTTCTCTGCGAGCTCGATTTCGGAGTTGAAATTCCACCCAAAACCAGGACACTTCTCCGCGAGTGAGCCGATCCCCAGATTGATTGGTTCTACACCTTCACCGGACCGAGGGAAGGTGTCCACCGACAAAAGCCCCATCTCCAGGGCCACCCGGTTGCTCCGACCTCCGAAGCTTTGTGATCGGGCTTGGTCGAAATCACATCTGAGACGATTCACTGGACCGGAGACTTCATGCGGAGCTTCGCCGAGATCCGATCGAAGGTGCAACAACTCTCGGATCGAAGCCACACTTTTCCGAGCAAAGGTATGAACTAATTCTTCATCCCGAGCACGGAGATTCTCCATTTCAAATGCCTTAATTTGATGCATGATAACCGTATAGATGTGTTCGTCTCTTCAAGACGAATCCATAGAGCATAAGAACATAAAAATCCGTTGAGTATCGAGTGAGATCTTAGGGATTTAGTGTGGACGGCTCTCGGGTGAGGACGCTCGGGGACGATGAACGGATGCGCGTCCATTTAATACACGCGCGGACGGACGGTTCAGATTGCGCCGGACCAGGGAATGTTACATGAACCGCGGGGCCCGGGACGGCTGGCTCAGATGGCGGCGCCCAATCACAGCGCGACACGTACCCCTTCGGAGCTGCCGATGTTTCGCTGGCGCCGCGTGGATAAATAGAAAATTAGGGGTATTTTTCTATTTATTTAATTCCCTAAACTTCAAAAATTCATAACTTTGTGTAGGAAAATCATAAAAATAAAATAAAAATACCCTCTTGCTCGAGTGAACGGAGGAGAATAATGTGGAAAAGAAATTAATTAATTTTGTCCAGTATTTTATTTTTAATTAATTATTTACTCCCTGCATTGTTTTAATTCTCCATGCATGTATACAATTCACCATGGCATGAGACCATAGGAGCTTTCGAAGCCTCCGAATTTGGAAACATTCACTGAATTTTCCAAAGTCGAGGCCATCCTATGAAGAGTTATTGATTTTTCAAATTCATGTCACTTGTTTTGAGTATTTTAATTCCAATAAATAGCATGTTGTGTAATAAATTCTAGGAAAATTTGGTGATGTTCCTTATGACCAGAGAACCCTAGGAAAAATAGGACTTGAGTTAATTCACTTAAAATAACCTTAATTGGCTTAAACACCCAAAATAGACCCCTAATTAATTAGAGCTAACCATACATCAAATTGACTTGAAATCAATTCTCCACTGACCTTTAGGATCAGAGGAACCCACCATAAAAATTTGAGGTCAATTGGACTTGGTTAGCTCCACTAATTGGGTTGATTAAGCCACTTAGTCATTTTAAACTTTAAAAATTCATAACTTTCAAAATATCTTTCAAAAATTCACCAAATTGGTTTTGGAGTCTCTCTGATATCAGGGAGTTTAAGAAAATTAAAATTTCAATTTTCTAAAAAAGTTGATTTTTAATATTATTTTAATATTTTTAATAATTAAAAATAATAAAAATCACAAAAATAATAAAATTCACCAAAGTGTCACATTTTGAATTTTAATCACTTGGGAACAAATCCCATATTTTTTCCTAGGTCTATTTAGTGAGATATTAAATTTTAAAGCTCTAGGGTAATTTTAAAATTAAAAAATGTATTTTCTAGCATTTTCACCAAAATAATTATAATAAATCAAAGAAAAATCAGAAAATTGTAAAATTTGGTTCTCTGGAATCCTTGATATCAGAGAGAATTTTAAAAATTATAAAATTCATTTTTCAACATTTATTTTATTTTTAAATTAATTAACACTCTAAAACTTAAAATAATTATAATAAAAATAATATAATTCAAAAAATCACCAAAATTAGTCCAAGTGGTCCTCTGGTCATTAGGAATGTCCCCTAATTTTCTTAAGGACAGAAACTTTCCCTTGGTCATGTTATCAAATTTTCCTTGAAAATCTACTATTTTCTACTAAAAATAATTATATAAATAAATTAAATACAGAAAAATCACATTTTCTCCTCTCATGTCTTTATTGACATATGAGTGAAGTCACATAAAAATTTCAAGTTCATTTGAGTTCAATTTAGTGAGTTATGAAATTATTAGGCTTAAAGGGCAAAATGGTAATTAAAATTTTAACCCTTAATTAAAACTTTAGGTTTAATAAAAAATTAACAAGTAAAATATTTGATCCTAATCTGATTTGGATGATTGAAATTTAAATAATTAAAGGGTAGAAACCCATTAAGCAATTTAAAATGATTAAACCTTAATTAAATAATTGATTAAATTTGGAAGAATAATAAAATTGGAATTATTAAAATAGGGATATTATTAGGAAGAGATTTATTCTTTAATTTAAAAATCCCTAAATTTAATCATCTCATTAATATTCAACTCTTAATTAAAATGATAACTCAAATTTAAAATATTAAAAGACTTAATCATTAAACTAAAATTAAATCATTAAACTCTTTCAAAAATTTCAATTAAAATTAAATTAAATTAAATTAAAAATTAAATTAAATTAAGTAAATTAAATTAAAATTAAATTAAATTAAATTAAGATTAAAAGTTGAAACAAATTAAATTAAATTAAATTAAATAAACAAATTAAATTAAATTAAATGAATAAATTAAATTAATTTAAATTAAATAAAATTAAATAAATAAATTAAATTAAATTAAATTAAATTAAATTAAATTAAATTAAATTAAATTAAATTAAAAATTAAATCAAATCAAACTAAATTGAATTAAAATTAAATCAAATCAAACTAAATTGAATTAAATTAAACCAAATCAAACTAAATTGAATTAAATTGAATTAAATTAAATTAAATTAAATTAAATTGAATTAAGTTGAATTAAATAACATCACCTAAGACATAAAGAACTCAAAAATAAATCTAAAATAACTTGAACACTATTCCGAACTTAAATCATTAATTCGAACTTAAATTTGAATCTTGAACACCAATTTACCCTCAAGAAGCTTTAGTTATCATAACTCCTAAACAGAATATAAAATGAAATGTTACTTCACTTATAGGACATTCAGAATGTCACTAGTTCAACGAGCAAGTTAACAAAATTTGAAAACCTCGGACGATCGATTCACTTACACAATTAAATTCATTTGGACTTAAAACAATCACAGAAATATTGAAAAGATGTTTAAGATTCTTCTTAAGCACTTCCTCGATATGATAGGATATTTATAAGAACAATTGAACTTAGTTGTTCTTTGATGAAGAAAATCGTCTTCGAACCAAAATACAAGAACCTAGACGTCGTAGGAAATGACTAGGCTATAGGATTAGGAATTTGGTAGAAAACCATAACCCTTACCTTAGCTTTTACCAGGAACTTGTTTAAATATTCTAATTGTGTTTTAAGTGCGAGCTTGGGATGACGAGAAGACCCTCCAGGTACGCTTTTATTTTATTGCGATTTACTTTATTGTAATTTATTTAATCGCATCGCACTTACTTTTCTTGCATGATAAACAACGATTGCATGAAAACCTACACCTTTAGGACTGAAACCAAAACTGAAACCCATAACTAAATTAAAAGACACTACAAGATAAAATTCACCTCCACAACATTTCAAAATATAAGACAACTCAAAATTTAATCACAAACAGAACACAAAACTACAATTACAACTAAATTAAAACGTCTTGTTGGATGATCGGGAATACCTCGGATGATGTAACCTACGTGTTGCTAACGGGATTTCCCACGGTCTAAATGAAAGTGTGGAACTCATTCGATTGAGTTTAGCAAATTCATACGGACTAAGTGAATCCGATAAAAATAATGATGCGGAAGGATGGAACCGTGGGATCTTAACCGGTGTCGTTATAATCGACTTTAAGATTTGTTTTAATTAAAACACAAAAAACACTTGGAAATTAAGATTTCTCTAAGCCAAAACACTTTTCTCATCCCTTGATTTATGATTTCTAAAACTAAACCTCTGCAACGACAAGGAGCTCGGAGCATGGTGGGCGGCACGGCCATCGTCGTCGAAAAACTTGTGTCGACATCGCAAAACTTTCACTAGAATTAAAACAACAAAGCCATAGGACTTCGAGGTAGTTTGCACTAGTGCAACATAAATCCTCGACTCTTCGTTAGGCATTTGCATTGCAAATTAAGCCCTAACCGGTCTTAGGATTCCGAGGTAGTCGTCCGATACGACATAAACCCTCATATCTTCCAGTGCGATTCGTATGATTACTATCATATAAATATAAGCCCTAATTAACTAAAATTGGCGAAGATTAAAACATTAAATAAACATTAGGACTTTCCTAAATCCAAGCCAAACAATAGGATAGTCGGGAAATTACCGAAGTCCGCTTCGAATCCGTAATTTCTCCTACTTTTCTTCCTTTGAATTTCCAAAACAAAATGTTCCAAACTTGATCCATTCCCTATTGAAACCCAAAATTCAATCCTTTGAAAACTTAAACTTTGAAATTCTTGAGAGCGGAATTATTGATTATTATCGAGAGTTTTCTTAGGTGATTCCCGTCACTTAAGATGTAATTAACTATAGGGGCTTGCCCTTATAGGGAATTTTAAAGAACCCAGGTAATATAAACCCTGTCTAATATTTTCGTATTAAGCAGGGGAATTTGTCGGCTTATAAAATTGGTTCGCAGACCAAACGGATGTCACAAATCTTCTAGTTTATTTAACCGAGCCCCATTATCAAGCAGTGTGTCTATTCTTCGGGATAGATACAAGATTTGTGGTGCGGCGCTCGTTTATATAAACTATTTGGGATGTGAGATCGGTTTGATTTCATATCTTAAAATCTTCAAATTTAAAATTATTTTCAAAATCAAATATTACTTTCTAAATTATATACTATATTTAAATTTAAAATTCGCCGAGCAACTTACATTAGGCGACCCCTTTTTTAAAATATCATACAACCTAAAAATAATGCCGACAACTTACGGCGACTCCGCTGAGGAAAATTCCTCTCTCCATTCTAATCAGACAATTCTGCTTTCAAAAATCGGTAGTGCATCCATGTCCCTTATGGATCAAACTACCCTTCTTTCCGTTGGGAAACTATGTTCATTTCTACCTTGAACAAGTATAACCAACATCCTCTCGGATTTAGGAGCCACTGTTTAGACACCTCTAAACGAGAGAGGTTCCGAGATCCTTTTACCTCATTTCCGAGGTGGGGTGGACCCCGATAGGTATTAGTTTAGGAGTGATCCTTCGAGTCGAAAAGTCTTGCTTAAGACTCTCTTTTCCCTTCCAACTCCGATTCAGATTCCTTACCTTCTCTACACCTTTGAACACTCCGTTCTAAATAAACAAACCCTCTAATAAGTGATTCTTTTAATAAGTGATTCCTTCTTATAAATACATGAACATGAATGAGTTCGGACTCTTTTCAATTCCTTTCTTTTCGTCCTAAAGAAAAGAAGCATAACTTAGGATCGACAACCGGAATCTACCTGCCGAAATGGAAGCCCCAAGCTGATTTTCTCCTTCACCAACGGAGTCGGACCTCGGCATGTCTATAAGGATGAGCTGCCCGACAATGGAATCATCCGATTTGGACAAGGATTTGAAAACACGAACGTCAAGATCACCGACGTCTCCCTTTTGCACTGATGAACAAGGTATCCGAAGCCGAGGAGCCGGCGCTGAGTTCAACCTTAGGTCGACCCAAGAATTCCCTCCCCTGCAAAGGATCCCGACTAAGAGGAGTACCGATGTCCATAGAAGGACCGTTATCTCTACCCCCATCTGGTCTAGTTGTTTCGCACCTACCCCGACTTTTGCCAAATCAAAGGGAAAGAAATCCGGAGTTATGATGGACCCGTTACCGTGGAGGGTACGGATCTTCTCGTAAGACCTTCGTTTTCGAAATCGGGTCCGAGTTCGAAGATTCGAGTCATCGACAAAGACCCAAAGAAGAAACATAAATAGAAGGATCGCTAAAGAAGCCGAGGCTGTCGAAATTGCTTTCTGGAGGAAATTCCGGAACTGCGCAGAATATACACCGTTGCTGAATACATACCACTCTTGGGAGGAAGCGGGTTTCATCCCCTTCCGCCGCGAAGATGAAGAGAACATTCGCAAGATTCGTTGCCACAGTACCACGACCCGCATATTACAACGATAGCCGCAGAAAAGAACTAGAACTACGCCGTTTGCTCGACTGCGAGCTTTGGTAGAAAAGTTAGCAAGAAGGAAAAGCGCCCGTATCGAAATTCTACGAAGGATAGGGCGGGTGCCGAGTCGAATCCCGTCTTGGGCCCGAGTAGAACCCGCCATCATGACGGAAAAGCCAAGTAATAGAATGAAGGCTGAGTCCACTCGTTGTCGTCTCGGGATTACGGATTAGGGAGGATACCACCTTCCGGCATTTGGCCGAACGGACCATCCGGTCCTGAACCTGTCGCCGTTAGAAGGATGGTATGGCGTCCCACTACTGGGCGGTTGAGATTGAAACGACGGCCCGAGAAAGAAAGTCTCGCCGGGAGACTTGAATGCGAAGAAAGTGCTTCCGCGATGAAGGGGACTCGTGAGAAAGGGACCGGCGGCTATCGCACGACAACCACGAAGACACACGGAAAGCCCCGCTAGAAGATGCCATGGAAAAGTTGAGAACCGATATCCGACGATTGGCAAAAGAAAGAGAAGAAAAGTTCGGAGACGAGATTGATTCATCGGAATTCATGGACGACGAATACGCGAGAAATCAACATGGTTGAAACACGAGCTTCATCGGCTTCGCAAGGTGCTCCTGCGGCCGCAGAAGAGAGGAGCCGAGGCGATGAGAAGGCGGCTTCGGGAAAAAGACGACACGATCGCTCGAATGGCGAAAAGGATGGAAGAGATGGCCGTAGCTCCGGCCACTCTCCGAGTCAAGTACAGACCACAAAGGGAGACACCCCCGGAAGTCATTCACATTGTAGACGGAGGAAAGGAGATTACGTCCGTCGATGGGGATGATCGGTGAAAAAGGATACAACACGAAGTATGATTCTCGAAAAGGATATCGAGAACTTGGTGGAACGGCGGAGTGCGAGAAGCCTTAGCACAATCGAAGAGCGGGACATCCATTCGGACGGGTAGACCTTACCCGGAAGAATTCGACGCCGTCCGATACCGAAAGGCTTCGTACCACCTCGCGTTCGAGACCTTCGACGGAGCCGGGAACCCCCGACGGCATGTGGCACACTTTCGTGCCGGTTGTTGCAATGCGGCGGGAGCGATGCATTACTCTTCCGACGGTTCGTCGAGCGATGCGTCGGGAATGGCCTTCGGCGGGTATGCGGAATTACAAATGGTTCGGTGAAGACGTTCTCGGAGCTAGAGAACCTCTTCATCGAGCGATTCGTCGGAGCTCGGCACCACATCACTATAGGTGATTTAGTGGTAGAGAAACAAAAGCCGAATGAAACTTTGGTGGATTACATACTTCGATGGAGGAACTTAAGCATGAAGTGTGAACCACAAGCTGCAAGAACAACATGCGATCGGCATTTTACTAAAAAGCATCCATGGCCGATAGCACTTCTCCTCGAGGATTTACTTATTAAGACTTTCGAGAAGTTGTTAAGCAAGGCCGGAAGCTTACAAGAGGAGGCGAAGCAATTAAGTTTCACCGATAAAACGGATAAACAAAAGCTCGTAAAGACTTTTGAAAAGAAATCCGGGATCGTTGCGGCGGTTGACAAAGGCGAGCAGCCGATGCAAATACCACGCGAACGGCCGCGAGCAACCACAACGAGATTACCAGCAACCCCGGCCCGGCTATCGGTCATCTCCGCGAGTATGAACAACCACCTCGTCCGCAACGTACGTTAAGAGAGCTTTCGAGCGAGAGAATATCCGTTCAAGAATGAAGCGATGCCGAAAATGTTCCGTAGTCCGATGAAGACTCCAGATTTCCAGTTGCCGGAGCCTAAAAGACCGGAGGAAGTCAACAAGAAAGGTGATCCCGACTTTTGCCCTTACCACCGGATGCTTGGGCACAAGATAGAAGATTGCATTACCTTCAAAAGTTGGCTCGATGACAACCTGCGGAAAGGGAATATAACGATCCCGAAGGAGTACATGAAGGAACCCCGGAAAGGAGGTTCCGTCGATGTTGTCTCGACGATCCCATCATTCGATAGATCCCTATACGGCCGACGATGGATGGACTACCGCTTGGACGAGGTCTTCGAAAAGATTTTAGACGACATCCAAGCCGCTTCGGTGCGAGCTTCGATTCGAGTTTGAAACACTGTTAAGCCGGTACTTATCACTTGCGATAGAAGAACCACCTCGACGGGAGACGATTGAAGAAAAGAAGAAAATTGACGAAGAAGAGAAGACCGAGGCACCTAAGGCTAGACTAGGGGCTGCTTATCCTAGGATAGTTGTTTCCGATTCGGGGAGAAATCCCTCGAACCCCGACTACGTATGATTATCTGCTCACTTCGGTGGGATCATATAATGATAAGGGTGATGGCGTTGGCTACGTTTTAGTTGTTTCTAACGATTACGTAACTAACGATAATCCGGATATCGATTTCGATACCAACGACAATTCTCGAATCATACACGATCTCGACAAGCAAAATAACGAAGAAGACATCCATCGAGGAGGCTACGAGAGTTCAACAAGCAACGAATCTATCTGCGAGTTTCGAGGAGCTCCGATCGCGATAGAGTTAGAGCCTTCGGACTGCGAAGCTAATCCGGAAGAGCTCGTCATTCCGATTCAGAAGAGACACCGACAAGCTCAACAATATATTCGAAGAAATTACGAAGTCAACTTAAGGAGTGGAAAAGTTCTACTTCCGAGAATGGGTCCGAAAAGACAAAGGAAGCAGGTGGTTGTTCGGGAAGAACCAACCCGGCAGAAGAAATACCCATTCGAGAAGAAGCGGAGACACATGAAAACAAAGTGGACTACAACGTGCTAGCCCATCTTAGGAAATTACCGGCCAAGCGAGCATCTACGACGCTCTCATCTTATCAAAGGAGATGAGAGAAGCTCGATCGAGGCCTTACTTGATCCGGAAATTTGCTTAGCTCGAATGGCCGGAGATTCCTTAGATGAGGTTTGCTCGTTAAAGGAACGACGAGGTGTCACCTTCACGGACGATGACCTACTACTTGGGACGACGAGACCACAACCGAGCCATTGTACATTTCGGTTACAATTGGGAAGTTTACACTCTCCGAGTATTGGTGGATCCGGGAGCATCAATCAATATAATGAATCTTCGAACGCTAGCATACTTGGAAATTGATGCCCGCGAGCTCGAGGCGGACAAAATGTTATTAAGAGGATTCGACCGGAAAGGAGAAAGAGCCCTCGGATCAATAACGCTATCGATGAAGACCGGTGACTTAGCAAAGACAACCGCAAAATTTCACATAATTGATTCGAAACGTCATTCAACGCTCTACTAAGGCCGACCATGGATACATGAAAACGGGATGGTACCATCATCTCTACATCGGTGCATCGAAATACTACGATGGAGGGGAACGAGTGCATCAAAGGTGACTTACAACCGTTCTCCGTACATGAAATTGGAATCCACGAGGATGCGGCTTATTATGCACCACCAAAGAAAACGATCTTCTCCGGAGATACCATAACAAATGAAGCAAAGAAAGTTCGGGACAGCGAAGAACCCGAAGTTCTAGTCCAGCAGCTTACTCACCACTCCCTTACGGCGAGATGGTGAAGGTTTCTCCACAACTCGCATCCGAGGTCGAGGCCGGGGACGAGGTCGTGGTAGAGACGTTAGGACGATTGGACAGAGGAAACCAACCATTAATGTCGATTGGGAAGATAGTTCTGAAGTAGAAAAAGAAATCAAACAAGAAGCAGCGACAATAAGTCAGAAGAAGCCGCAATTTAGAATCCCTCTCGAAGATGAAAGAAACGAAGAATATAAATCAATGTACGAGAAGATTAACCACTATGTACATACTATGACCACGACCCCGATCCATTCTAATAAGATCGAGGGTATGGAGGTCAAAGAGGTACGTAGCGGTGGTGCAAAGCCCATCAAATTCTACCGTGGTGCTTCTTCCTCCAAAGCTGAAAATAATGTACAATTTGAAGATGCTACTTCATCGAATTAATGGAATTGCCTTTTGAGTGGTACTCTCCCTGTGTTCAAAATTTAATTCGACGTGGTTTCTTACCTCGACAATGGACAAAAGGTCAATCACAACGTTTTGAAAATTTATGGAATAACTCCGGTCGTCCACCCGACTCAAAGCATGGTCTCGGATTCGGCACGAGTAGGATCGGTTGACGATGCCGAATTTTGCTTGGTTGTCACCTGCGAGTCTAATGAAAGCCGCATGGAAACTACGGACGAACTCGAAGATTTACAAATTGGAGACGCTCCACCGTAATTCGAAGAAGAAATCAAATCTACGATAGATGAGTTAACGGAAGTTAACTTAGGTACTAGCGAAGAGCCTAGACCTACCTTTGTTAGCTCTTTACTCGATAAAGAAGACTCGGAAGAAATAATCAAGTTATTAATGGAATTTAAAGACTCGTTTTGCTTGGAACTACGATGAGATGCCGGGATTAGCTCCGGAGGTCGCGATCCATAAGCTGGGGTGGATCCGAGCACGTTCGGTCCGGACAAGGTCCTGGAAGAATGCGTCTAGAAATCGAACAACAAGTCATAGCTGAAGTTAAAAAGTTAATAGACGCTAAATTTGTCCGTGAAGAACAATACCCGACTTGGTTAGCCAACGTGGTACCGGTCGGGAAGAAGAATGGTCGAATCGGAATCCGTGTGGATTTCGGAGATTTAAACAAGGCATGTCCAAAAGATGAATTCCCTCTACCAATCCTGAATTAATGATCGACATTGCTTCAACACATGAAATATTCTCATTCATGGATGGATCTTCGGGATACAACCGGATAAAAATGGCTCCGAGAAGATGAAAAGCTTACGGCATTCGAACGCCGATCGGAGTATTTTGCTACACCGTGATGCCATTCGGATTGAAGAACGCAGGAGCAACCTACCGAGAGCAATGACAAGAATTTTTGATGATCTCATCCATAATCAAGTCGAATGCTACGTGGACGATGTGGTCATCAAAAGCAAAGTAAAGGACAACCACTTGTATGATTTTAGAATTGTTTTCGAACGATTAAGACAATTTAACCTTAAGATGAATCCTTAAAATGCGCCTTCGGCGTCACCTCCGGAAATTCTTAGGATTCGTTGTCCGACATCGTGGAATTGAAATCGACCCGGAAAAGATAAAAGCTATCTTAGAAATTCCGCCTCCCAAAACCTTAAAACAACTACGATCTTTTCAGGGAAGCCGGCATATCTTCGACGCTTTATCTCAAACCTCGTCGAGTAGGTGTCAGCCTTTCTCGGCACTAGTTAAAAAGGACGCCAAATTTATTTGGGAAGAGAAATGCCGAGAGGGCCTTCGAGGACATTAAACAATATTTAATGACACCTCCTGTCTTAGCGAGCTCCGGTCTCGGTAGACCGCTAATACTTTATACCGCGGCTTTAGACGACTCTCTCGGAGCCTCGTTAGCCTGGGTCGATGATGAGGGTAAAGAAAATGCTCTTTACTACTTAAGCCGTCGTTCATCGCCGACGGAAATAAGGTATCCCCCAATTGAAAAGCACTGTTTGGCCCTGATCTTTGTCGCTCAAAAGCTCAGGCATTACATGCTTTCTCATAAGGTCAACCTGATCTCGAAATTTAATCCATTGCAATACTTGATGACTCGTCCAACGCTTTCCAGCAGACTTGCCAGATGGTCAATGATATTATTGCAATTCGATATAACTTTCGTGCCTCTTCGTGCCGTAAAGGGACAAGTCCCGCGGACTTCCTCGCGAAGCACACCCTTCGCGGCGAGAATCTCCTCTCGATGACGGTCGCCGGATGAACAAATAATGAACCTAGAAGACCTTGATGATCGACGTTGGGAATTATATTTCGACGGAGCATCTTCAAGACACAAAGACGAAGAATCGCAAGTGATAGTGCCGGTAAGGCGAGAATCGGGCTAATCTTTATAACACGGAGCGGGGGATGTTAAGATACTCCTACCACTGACGGAACCATGTACAAACAACGAAGCGGAATACGAAGCCCTCATAACGGGACCGGAATTAACCATTCAAATGGGGATAACGGACATCAACATCTACGGGGATTCACGAGTTAATCATTCGACGGATCGTCGGACAATACGGAATTTTAAAACCAAGACTCGAGCAATACTTCCAGGTATGCCATACAAATTGTTGGAACGATTCCGAATGTGACGATCTACAAAATCCCCGAAAAGAAACGCTTTAGCGGATGCGCTAGCTCGTCTCGCAAAAGAATTTGCTCGTTTGCAAGATGAATCGGTGGAAGTGTCGATTCACGGACGCCGGATCCTATCACGAACTTCGACATAGACACGATACACAAATCGGAAAAGAAAAAGGATCGGTTGCAACGGTGACGGAAAACACGGAAGATCGGCGACAATCATTATTAGACTACTCGCAAACAGGAAAGCTACCGGACGATAGGTCGTTAGCTCCATCGGATCAAGAAAAGAACTCGTCCTACGCATTAGTAAACAATACGTTATACGGAAGGTCTTTTGATCAAATGTGGCTAAGGTGCCTAAACGGGTCCGAGGCCCGTGAAATTGTTAAAGAGGTACATTCGAGACTCCGTGGCGCTCACCGATCGGGTCCAAAGATGAAAATGAAAATTAAAAGACTAGGGTACTACCGGCCCTCGATGATGACCGATCGCATGAAAATCGCCAAGAGCGCGTCACCGGTGCCAAGTGCACGGAGTGGTTCTACACCAACCTCCAAATGTGCTACATCCGACAATTGCGTCGTGGCCATTTGAATGTTGGGGCACGGATATAGTGGGTCCAATAGAACCACCATCTTCAAAAGGACATCGCTTCATTCTTGCGGCTACTAATTACTTTTCCGAGTGGGCGAGGCGGCTCCACTTAGAGAAGTGAAAGCACACCACGTGCTACGCTTTTCAAGAACCAAGTTGTCTACCGTTTCGAGTGCCGCGCAGAATCATCTCGGATAATGGGTCGGCATTCGAAGCACGCAAATCAACAATTTTGTCGGAGACATGGAATCGACCGGCGATATTCAACAATTTACTACCCAAGAGCAAACGGCCTCGTCGAGGCTTTTAATAAAACTCTCGTTCAAATTTTAAAGAAGACTTTAGACGACAATAGGAGAAATTGGCACGAGAAGTTGTTAGAAGCCTTGTAGCCTACGGACAACCTTCGAACTCCTACTCAAGCTACACCTTACGCTCCGGTGTATGGGTCCGAGGCAAGTGTTACCCTTAGAAGTCCGAGCCTTCCTTCACTCGAGATTGCAGTTGCAAACAAACTCACGACGAGTAAGAGAATGCCGGATTACGATTAGAAGAATTGGAAAGCCTATAAGGGAAGAGACTTGCAGTGCGCAGCGAGAATTTAGAACTATACCAAGCTAAGATGGTTCAAGCCCATGACGGATCGGTCCGCCCGAGAACCTTCAAAGTTGGTGATTTAGTTCTCGTTCTCAAAGACCTATCCTCGCACACCGCAAGATAGGAGGAAAATTTGAACCCACTTGGGAAGGACCGTTTGTGGTCGAGGCGATCCTACTCGGGAGGCTCCTACCGCCTAGTGAATCGCCAAGGAGAACGACATATGCTTCCGATCAACGGACGATACTTCGAAAAGTATTACGCTACCCGATGTTTCGAAGGAATGAACTTTCCATCCCTAGAAGCACGGGTGAAGTGATTACTTATGACTGGGTCCGAACCCAAAAATAACAAAAATGTGCTAAAATAAATAAAATCATGATAATAAAGTTTTTTCCTTGTTTTCTTTTCCAAATCAAAATCTCTTGCCTGATCTTATCCCACTTCATTCCTATTAAGTTTGAAAATATAAGAATAAAAAAAAAATCTAAAAAATGACGAACACCAAATTCACATGAACATTAAATAAACAATAAAGTAAAATTTGGATCATTAAAAGATAAACGAAATCAACATAAATGTTAAATCAAATCTCAAATCAAATTCTCAATCAAATTTCGAATCCAATCTCGATCAAATTTCAAATGTGATCTTCCAAATTTCAAATCAAATCTTAAATCAAATTTCAATCGAGTTCAAACTCATCCTTCCAAATTTCAAATTCAATCTTTCCAGCTTCCAAATCTCTATCAAATCTCAAATTCGATCTTCCAGATCTTAAACCAAATCTCAATCAAATTCAAGTTCAATCTTTCCAGATTCTAAATTTCATCCAAATCTCAAATTCGATCTTCCAGATCTTAAATCAAATCCCAGTCAAATTTCAAATCTCAAATTCGATCTTCCAGATCTTAAATCAAATCCCAGTCAAATTTCAAATCTTAAATTCGATCTTTCCAGATCTCACATCATACATCAAATTCAAACTCTTGGGTCGAGGATTTTACATCCAAGACCGCACCGTTTCTAGGATCCTTTCCCTATTGCACTCGAAATACATCAAATTCAAACTCTTGGGTCGAGGATTTTACATCCAAGACTGCACCGCTGTTAGGATTCTTTCCCTATTGCACCGAAATACATCAAATTCAAACTTTTGGGTCGAGGATTTTACATCCAAGACCGCATCGCTTAGGATTCTTTCCTATCGCACCGAAATACATCAAATTCAAACTTTTGGGTCGAGGATTTTACATCCAAGACCGCATCGCTTAGGATTCTTTCCTATCGCACCGAAATACATCAAATTCAAACTTTTGGGTCGAGGATTTTACATCCAAGACCGCATCGCTTTAGGATTCTTTCCTATTGCACCGAAATACATCAAATTCAAACTTTTGGGTCGAGGATTTTACATCCAAGACCGCACTCGCTTTAGGATTCTTTCCCTATCGCACCGAAATACATCAAATTCAAACTTTTGGGTCGAGGATTTTACATCCAAGATCGCACCGCTTTAGGATTCTTTCCCTATTGCACCGAAATACATCAAATTCAAACTCTTGGGTCGAGGATTTTACATCCAAGACCGCATCGCTTAGGATTCTTTCCCTATCGCACCGAAATACATCAAATTCAAACTTTTGGGGTCGAGGATTTTACATCCAAGACTCGCATCGCTTTAGGATTCTTTCCCTATTGCAATGAAATACATCAAATTCAAACTTTGGGTCGAGGATTTTACATCCGAGACCGCATTGCTTTAGGATCTTTTCCCTATCGCAATGAAATACATCAAATCAAATTCAAATTCTCGAGGTTAAGGATTTTACATCCAATACCGCATCGCTCCGAGATCTCTCCTCATTGCAATAATTCGATCTGGTCAATTCAATTTTCTTTCGAGGTTGAAGATGTTGCATCTAAAACCTCAAAATTCCAATTTTCAATTCAAATCAAATTCCTTCAAATTAATCTTGACAAACTTCAATCTAAATTAAAACTCCAAATTGAAATCTAAACTCACACATCATGACTTAAACATGAAACGAAATAAAATCTAAATCGAAATTCTCCTGCATCATGTGATTTGGGATTCACCTCCTTTTCCTTTCCCCAGCCGAGAGTTCAAGAATCTCCAGTTCCGCAGATATACTCGACACTCCCCAGCTCGAAGTTCTTCTACTTCGTCCTAAGTTTGTCACTGGACATCCGTGTTGGTTTTGTTGATCGCTTCGGTCAACACCAATACGCGCGGTGTGCTCCGTCACCACCACACCTATTGGGGGTCCATTTGTTGACCTCATTTTCGATGAGGTCTTCTCCTCTTCTCTTTAGTACTTAGGATCTAGCCTTAGCTTTTCCTTTCGACTATCTTAGAGGATTAGAATCGGGACCCACCTTTTAGAAATTCAAACCACTTCTAAACTCCCCGCAAACTCCACAAACTCGACCGTAGACCCCTAATCACCTAGAGGGTTGAAATCAAATATGGAAGTTTAAAGGATGAGTTCCTATAGGACTCTTCGGCCTTAGGACCGCCTCAGCTGGCTCGTGCCCAGTGAAGGGTCGACTCGCACACACACTACACCTACACACTACACTTTCACACACTTCCTAAAACACACCCATACCCGACTTGACCTCCGACTCATGTAGGTGATTCACATGGATGGTCCTTAACCCCTAAGCCCTTGCGCAAGAGAGTTAGGAACAACATGGTGAATGCCTCAAATGAGTCCCTTCATGGCTCATGTGGGCTTGATATGGCTTCATGGCTCAACCAAAATGACTTCTTTCCACTTACATCCACCCAATCTTCAATTTCCCAAATTTTCAATTTTTGACCCCCGGGACCCTACACCCGCTAAATCTACCCAAAACCCTCGAAACTACCCAAATTTCTCAAAAATTTCCAAATTACCCAAAATTCTCCAAAATCAATCCCAAACATTTCCAGATCACTCAAATTGATCATCCATACCCAAAAATACCAAAAATTCCAAGAAAACCTCCCAATACCCTTCAAATACCCAAAATACCCCTCTTAGCCAAAAAATCCAAAAATTCAGAAAATTCCCAGAAAATTCCAGAAAATCCCAAATATTCCCAATTTCATTTTGTTCAACTACACCATGGGCCAATTTTGTCAATTTACCCCACTTTTATCAAAATCCCCAATTTGACCCATTTTAACCCAAAGTGAACCCAATGTCAAACCTAACCTACCCAATTGACCTAAATTCTGGTCCAATTCAATTCTAAACTTCAATTTCAACTCTAGCCCAACATTGACCCAAGTTAGCCCAATTTGACCTACATAGGCCCACTTGCCAATTAAACCCAAATTCAAACCAATTCAAGTCCAAATCACACCAAATTGACCCCAAACCACTCATGACACATCCCTAAACCAAACTCAACAATTATTTGGCCCAAGCCTTTACCAAAATTTCATCCCAAAATCCATTTTAAAATTCAAAAGCCCACTTCCCTAAACCTTCCTAAAAGCCCATTTCCACCAAATACAAAAGCCCAAAATCGGCCTTAAAGCCCACATGACATTTCCATTTGCCATCCATTTAATCAAAGCCATTCCCTAAGTTCTAATCACATCATCAAATAATTCCAAATTAAGCCTCATGCCAAATTACCCCCTAAATGACAAATATTTCTAAAACCCTTTTTCATGAAACAAGTCAACTTTTTTCAAGCCAAATGCAAGCCACGCAAGCCATGAGACAAGCCACATGAAGCCATGGGGAGGTTCGACTTGTCACCATGCCCAAAATGGCAAGAAGAGGGGACCCTTTAATGATTCTCTTAAGAGTGATTAACCACTCCCATGTCTCCCCTAACTCTCGCTTAAGCTTAATCGTACTTGGATTGTGACTCGACCCCACTAATCAAGCCGATCCAAGTGACTTTCCCTTCGACCTCAAATTGGCCTTGGAGGGTGAACCCAACCCAAACCAATGGGTCGACCAAATCGAAGCCAAAATGACCCCTCCCCCATTCCATTTTAATTCGGCCACTTTACACATGGCAATGGCCAATTGATTGCACAAACCTCTAACCCCGACCCACTCGGACCCGAGGGTGACCCATGCATGCCGGCCGCCCGCCCGGGTCGCCGGAAAACACCATGGCCGAGACCTCGGGAGGAGCCAAACTTTGGAATTCTCCCTTGCTCGAGCCGCCCCATGCCCAATGGCCACCATGGTCGTTCTTCACATGCCAAGAGCAACTGATCCCAGCCCTCGACTCCCCCGGGAGGCCCTCCAGCCTCTCCTATTTAAACCCCTCACCCTCACGCGCCAAGAGAGGAGCCGAACCGTACCTTACCGAAACTCGCCAAAATTGCTCCGCATCATTCTCCATACTTAGAGCACTTGATCCCCAAGTGAGATCCCCCTGCCATTTCTTCTCTCGCGAGCTCAATTTCGTAGTTGAAATTCCACCCAAAACCAGGACACTTCTCCACAGGTGAGCCAATCCCCAAATTGATTGGTTCTACACCTTCACTGGACCAAGGGAAGGTGTCCACCAGCAAAAGCCCCATCTCCGAGCCACCCAGTTGCTCCAGTCCTCCAAGCTTTGTGATCGGGCTTGGTCGAAATCACATCTGGACGATTCACTGCACTGCGGAGACTTCATCCGGAGCTCGCCGAGATCCAATCGAAGGTGCAACAACTCTCGCATCGAAGCCACACTTCTCCGAGCAAAGGTATGAACTAATTCTTCATCCCGAGCTTCCGGAGATTCTCCATTTCAAATGCCTTAATTTCAATGCATGATAACCGTATAGATGTGTTCGTCTCTTCAAGACGAATCCATGGAGCATAAGAACATAAAAATCCGTTGAGTATCGAGTGAGATCTTAGGGATTTAGTGTGGACGGCTCTCGGGTGAGGACGCTCGGGGACGATGAACGGATGCCGTCCATTTAATACACGCGCGGACGGACGGTTCAGATTGCGCCGGACCAGGGAATGTTACATGAACCGCGGGGCCCGGGACGGCTGGCTCAGATGGCGGCGCCCAATCACAGCGCGACACGTACCCCTTCGGAGGTGCCGATGTTTGGCTGGCACCGCGATAAATAGAAAATTAGGGGTATTTTTCTATTTATTTAATTCCCTAAACATCAAAAATTCATAACTTTGTGTAGGAAAATCATAAAAATAAATAAAAATACCTCTCGCTCAGCTGAACGTGAGGAGAATAATGTGGAAAAGAAATTAATTAATTTTGTCCAAGTATTTTATTTTTAATTAATTATTTACTCCTCGCATTGTTTTAATTCTCCATGCATGTATACAATTCACCATGGCATGAGACCATAGGGCTTTTGAAGCCTCCGAATTTGGGAACATTCCCTGAATTTTCCAAAGTCAGAGGTCATCCCTATGAAGAGTTATTGATTTTTCAAATTCATGTCACTGTTTTGAGTATTTTAATTCCAATAAATAGCATGTTGTGTAATAAACTAGGAAAATTTGGTGATGTTCCTTATGACCAGAGAACCCTAGGAAAAATAGGACTTGAGTTAATTCACTTAAAATAACCCTAATCTGCTTAAACACCCAAAATAGACCCCTAATTAATTAAAGCTAACCATACATCAAATTGACTTGAAATCAATTCTCCACTGACCTTTAGGATCAGAGGAACCCACCATAAAAATTTGAGGTCAATTGGACTTGGTTAGCCCCACTAATCGGGCCGATTAAGCCACTTAGTCATTTTAAACTTTAAAAATTCATAACTTTCAAAATATCTTTCAAAAATTCACCAAATTGGTTTTGGAGTCTCTCTGATATCAGGGGAGTTTAAGAAAATTAAAATTTCAATTTTCTAAAAAAGTTGATTTTTAATATTATTTTAATATTTTTAATAATTAAAAAAAATAATAAAAATCACAAAAATAATAAAATTCACCAAAGTGTCACATTTTGAATTTTAATCACTTGGGAACAAATCCCATATTTTTTTCCTAGGTCTATTTAGTGAGATATTAATTTTTAAAGCTCTAGGGTAATTTTAAAATTAAAAAATGTATTTTCTAGCATTTTCACCAAAATAATTATAATAAATCAAAGAAAAATCAGAAAATTGTAAAATTTGGTTCTCTGGAATCCTTGATATCAGAGAGAAATTTAAAAAATATAAAATTCATTTTTCAACATTTATTTTATTTTTAAATTAATTAACACTCTAAAAATTAAAATAATTATAATAAAAATAATATAATTCAGAAAATCACCGAAATTAGTCTAAGTGGTCCTCTGGTCATTAGGAATGTCCCCTAATTTTCTTAAGGACAGAAACTTTCCTTGGTCATGTTATCAAATTTTCCTTGAAAATCTCTATTTTCTACTAAAAATAATTATATAAATAAATTAAATACAGAAAAATCACATTTTCTCCTCTCATGTCTTTATTGACATATGAGTGAAGTCACATAAAAATTTCAAGTTCATTTGAGTTCAATTTAGTGAGGTATGAAATTATTAGGCTTAAAGGGCAAAATGGTAATTAAAATTTTAACCCTTAATTAAAACTTTAGGTTTAATAAAAAAATTAACAAGTAAAATATTTGATCCTAATCTGATTTGGATGATTGAAATTTAAATAATTAAAGGGTAGAAACCCATTAAGCAATTTAAAATGATTAAACCTTAATTAAATAATTGATTAAATTTGGAAGAATAATAAAATTGGAATTATTAAAATAGGGATATTATTAGGAAGAGATTTATTCTTTAATTTAAAAATCCCTAAATTTAATCATCTCATTAATATTCAACTCTTAATTAAAATGATAACTCAAATTTAAAATATTAAAAGACTTAATCATTAAACTAAAATTAAATCATTAAACTCTTTCAAAAATTTCAATTAAAATTAAATTAAAAATTAAATTAAATTAAGTAAATTAAATTAAAATTAAATTAAATTAAATTAAGATTAAAAAGTTGAAACAAATTAAATTAAATTAAATTAAATAAACAAATTAAATTAAATTAAATGAATAAATTAAATTAATTTAAGTTAAATAAAATTAAATAAATTAATTAAATTAAATTAAATAAATTAAATTAAATTAAATTAAATTAAATTAAATTAAATTAAATTAAAAATTAAATCAAATCAAACTAAATTGAATTAAAATTAAATCAAATCAAACTAAATTGAATTAAATTAAACCAAATCAAACTAAATTGAATTAAATTGAATTAAATTAAATTAAATTAAATTAAATTGAATTAAGTTGAATTAAATAACATCACCTAAGGCATAAAGAACTCAAAAATAAATCTAAAATAACTTGAACACTATTCCAAACTTAAATCATTAATCACAAACCGTTTCGAACACCAATTTACCCTCAAGAGCTTTAGTTATCATAACTCCTAAACGTAATATAAAATGAAACGTTACTTCACTTATAGGACATTCAAATGTCCTAGTTCATCGAGCAAGTTAACAAAATTTGAAAACCTCGGACGATCGATTCACTTACACAATTAAATTCATTTGGACTTAAAACAATCCTAGAAATATCGAAAAGATGTTTAAGATTCTTCTTAAGCACTTCCTCAATATGATAGGATATTTATAAGAACAATCGAACTTAATTGTTCTTCGATGAAGAAAATCGTCTTCAAACCAAAAATACAAGAACCTGAGACGTCATAGGAAACGACTAGCCATAGGATTAGGAATTCGTGTAGAAAACCATAACCCTTACCTTAGCTTTACCTAGGAACTTGTTTAAATATTCCAACCGTGTTTTAAGTGCAGCTTGGGATGACGAGAAGACCCTCCAGTGTACGCTTTTATTTTATTGCAATTTATTTATTGTAATTTATTTAATCGCATCGCACTTACTTTTCGTACGTGATAAACAACAGTTGCATGAAAACATACACCTTTAGGACGTAAACCAAAGCCGAAACCCATAACTAAATTAAAAGACACTACAAGATAAAATTCACCTCCACAACATTTCAAAATATAAGACAACTCAAAATTTAATCACAAACAGAACACAAAACTACAATTACAACTAAATTAAAACGTCTTGTTGGATGATCGGGAATACCTCGGATGATGTAACCTACGTGTTGCTAACGCGGATTTCCACTGATCTAAATGAAAGTGTGGAACTCATTCAATTGAGTTTAGCAAATTCATCCGGACTAAGTGAATCCGATAAAAATAATGATGCCGGAAGGATGGAACCGTGGGATCTTAACCGGTGTCGTTATAATCAACTTTAAGATTTGTTTTAATTAAAACACAAAAAACACTTGGAAATTAAGATTTCTCTAAACCAAAACACTTTTCTCATCCCTTGATTTATGATTTCTAAAACTAAACCTCTGCAACGACAAGGAGCTCTGGAGCATGGTGGGCGAAGACGGCCATCGTCGTCGACAAAACTCGTGTCGACATCGCAAAACTTTCCTAGAATTAAAACAACAAAGCCATAGGACTTCGAGGTAGTTTGCCTGAGTGCAACATAAATCCTCAACTCTTCGTTAGGCATTTGCATTGCAAATTAAGCCCTAACCGGCCTTAGGATTCCGAGGTAGTCGTCCGATACGACATAAACCCTCATATCTTCCGAGCGATTCGTATGATTCTATCATATAAATATAAGCCCTAATTAACTAAAATCGGCAAGATTAAAACATTAAATAAACATTAGGACTTTCCTAAATCCAAGCCAAACAATAGGATAGTCGGAAATTACCGAAGTCCGCTTCGAATCCGTAATTTCTCCTACTTTTCTTCCTTTCAATTTCCAAAACAAAATGTTCCAAACTCGATCCATTCCCTATCGAAACCCAAAATTCAATCCTCGAAAACTTAAACTTTGAAATTCTTGAGAGCGTAATTATTGATTATTATCGAGAGTTTTCTTAGCGTGATTCCCGTCACTTAAGATGTAATTAACTATAGGGGTTTGCCCTTATAGGGAATTTTAAAGAACTCGAGTAATATAAACCCCGTCTAATATTTTCATATTAAGCGAGGGAATTTGTCGGCTTATAAAATTGGTTCGCGGACCAAACGGATGTCACAAATCTTCTAGTTTATTTAACCGAGCCCCATCATCAAGCAGTGTGTCTATTCTTCAGGATAGATACACGGTTTGTGGTGTGGCGCTCGTTTATATAAACTATTTGGGATGTGAGATCGGTTCGATTTCATATCTTAAAATCTTCAAATTTAAAATTATTTTCAAAATCAAATATTACTTTCTAAATTATATCTATATTTAAATTTAAAATTCGCCGACAACTTCTGTTAGGCGACCCCTTTTTTTTAAAATATCATACAACCTAAAAATAGTGCCGACACCGCTCTACTTCTCCTCCCGGATTTTTGAAAACCCGATCTGCAATGCACTTTCTTCCTTGAATATTTTCAAAATATTTAGTCTGTGCTCGTACATTGATGAATCGGTCTTCGTCGAATTCTACTCGACGTTTTTGTCGTGGAGCCATACGATCGATCTCGTGAAAATCATGAAAATTTTCACTAAACTTAAAAATAATCCTAAGAAGGCTTCCTACAACATTTATAAGCAATTTAAATTAAATTCCATGGATTTCCACCGAATATTTCTTCCATATTTTGATTTTTCCCAAAATTTGCAATGTGGTGAAAATACATGGTGAAAATCAAAAAATTTTTGCATAGGAGTGAAGCACTTACCAGAGAAGATGAAATCCGGTGTTTTTGAGTGATGGAATCGCCTCTAAATCCAAGATCTCTCAAGCCCTAGGTCGGTTTTTGCGAAAATAAGAGGTTGGGGATGATGAATAGTGTTTTTGACCGGTCGAATATAGGTCTTTTTACGTTCTCGTCGTCGGCGAGATTTTTCTCGCCGTCAGCGAGCTAATTAATTCCATAAGGCAAAAGTTTCGGGAAAAATCCGCCGTCGGCGAGAAATTTTTCGCTGTCGGCGGGATTTTGCTCGCCGTCGGCGAGGTCCTAAAAATTTCAATTTTTGAATTTCGTCAATCATTTTCAACCTCGATTTGCCTTATATTATATTTCCGATCATATTATTTATTAATTTAATATGAAGATTAGCTACTTATACACAAACAAATTCACATAACACAACAGATTAACTTTAATATTGAAATCCATGAGACATACAAACTAACATAATTTAAAACTCTATAATCAAACTTCAAACTTCAATCCTTACTACTAATCAGCATCGCAAACCAATCCACGACACACTTAAATGCCGATACAAAACTATGACGCATATCTCGATTAAGTTTGAGATATTCGAATCTTCACTCCACACATAATAAAATCTAAATAAAATCAAATAACATAAATACAAACATACTATGAAAATCTTTACTACTACTCTTCGAGGTCGGAATCTTCATCTTCTCGGTATTTCCGATATGACGATGATGCACAAATAAGTTATAGAAAGGCTCGAAGGAAATTCGAGCGGATTCTTCGGTGATCCAACCCTTCGTCTCGATAAATGAAGAAAGCTAGCTTCAGATGTCCGGAATGATCAAAGTGTTCCTTCATCCTCCGATCGATGTGATCAAATAAATCGGATATATTGTCGATTAAATCTCTCACATTCTGTAGTTTTTTCTCCATTCCATTAATTTTCTTCAAAAGTAACTCTGTTTTATCCGAAATAGGCCTTTCTATAGGATTATTCTGTGAAGCTCTATCAGAGATAAATGTAATGTCTTCATTATTGTCTAAAGTAGGGAACATATCTGTAGGATCAAGCGGCTTCCAAGGTATGCAGAACCTTTTCCCAAGCTTCATAAGAAACACAGTGCTGATCGCATAATGCAAAAATAATAGATGGGTGTCCTAGTACGTGAGCCGACCCATGCACGATTAAACCCAATGCAGACTTAACAATTATTGATCCAACATCAATAGGTAATCCACTTTGAATACAATAACTCAATATAGCGCATTCCTTCGAAACCTTGTTTACCCTCATAGTAGGTAACAATTTAGATGAGATGAAAAAGAGTCAGTGCTTTGAGACAAGATTCAAAAGTGATGCAGAGAAACTAACATACCTGTCTTCACGCATTTCCCGATCTTCGGTTCATCGATCGGATATCGAAATATCTCATTCATATTATATCGAGAAGGCACAAAATTTGAATAGTGACATACGGGGTGTTTTCTATAGAGAATAATTCATTTACTCTTGATGGAGTAAACGTCGCCCATCTTCCTCGGACGTAGACATTCCCATTGTTGATCGCATGTAAGTTAGAGTAGAACTCTTTCACAACTTGGAATAACAACGACGGACGTAGTGTAACAAAATACCTCACAGTACTGCATTGCGTGATCGTTTCTTCTATCTTCGTAGTGGAATTCTCTAATCTTCGATTGACAAATCCCGTTCCTTGATAACTCTTTTCTTTATCAAAACCTTGTTGAAGATCCGTTGCGCTTCCGCACTTACAAATTTCCTCCGGTTAAACACTCCAGATTTAGAGGAATCTAAGAATTTGGAGGCCATTATGGTGAATGGAATGAATTCTAGTGAAGAAGGCAGACTTAGAGTGGTTTAAGAATGGGTTTTCACAAAGGAATTGGTGTTGAAACCGTCCAAATCGGCATTCGAAGTATATATAACTCATCTTTATAACTTCCTCGCTGTCGGCGATGTCGTTTCTCGCCGTCGGCGACTTAGTTATAAAAACTGCCTTTCTGGTTCTCGTTGTCGGCGAGGACGTTTCTCGCTGTCAGCGACTTAGTTATAAACTGAATCTAATTTAGGCGCGAACCTCGCTGTCGGCGAGTATCGACCTCGCCGTCGACGAGATTTCAAAATAAAGTCCAATTTCGCTCTAAATCGAATAATTTCTTTTCTCATCATAATGGTTCGAATATGTGATGATTCTTAATAATAATTGAGTAGTAAAGTTTCAATAATATAAATTAACTATTAAGATACAATAAAAATAGATAACTAATATGGGTTGCCTCCCATAAAGCGCTTGGTTTAACGTCGTCAGCCCGACTTAATTTCAATTATTAATCAGGTCGACTAAGCATTAAAACTTCTTTATAGTTAGGTATTATTCCTTTGAAATATGGTTTTAATCTATGTCCATTAACTTTAAATTTATGTCCGGTTTTGGATCTTCGATTTCTATAGTTCAGTACGAAAATATTTGAGTTATGGTGAAAGGTCCTAACCATCGAGACTTCGATTTTTCGGGAAATAATTTTAATCTAGTATTATATAGCAAAACTTCTCGTCCTGGTTCAAAATTTCTCCGATTAATCTTCCGATCATGCCATAATTTCATCTTTTCTTTATAAATCCGATCATTATCATACGATTCATTTCTTAATTCTTCCAATTCATTTAATTGCAACAATCTTTTCTCACTAGACTTCCTTCATATTATAATTAAATTCTTTAATCGCCCGATATGCTTTATGTTCAGTTCAATCTGGTAAGTGACACGTTTTTCCATATATAAGTCCGTAAGGAGTCATTCCAATCGGAGTTTTATAAGCGATCCTATAAGCTCATAATGCGATTAATACAATCTAATTGACCAATCTAACTTATTTGGGTTTACTGATTTTTCTAAAATACGTTTAATCTCACGGTTAGATACTTCAGCTAATCCTCTAGTCTCGTGGATGATAAGCGAGTGGATATCTTATGAGTAATATTGTATTTTTCTACTAGTTTGTGAATGTATTTATTTCTAAAATGAGTTCCTCCGTCGGTGATAATCACTCTCGGCATTCCAAATCTAGTAAAAATATTTTTCATCGAAATTTTGAAACACTCTTAGCATCACACCTAGGTAAAGCTTGTGCCTCAATCCATTTGGAAACATAATCAACAGTCTACTAATATATATGAGTTTCCAAACGAAGGAATAAAAGGTCCCATAAAATCTAATCCCCAAACATCAAAAATTTCAACTTCTAAGTATAAAGTTTAGAGGCATTTCGTTTCTTCTAGATATATTTCCTACTCATTGGCATTTATCGCAAGTTTTAATATATCTATATACATCTCTAAATAGAGTAGAGCCGGTAAAATCCAGTTGTAGAATCTTATAAGCGAGTTTTATCGGTCCGAAAATGTCCTCCAAAATTAGAATCATGACATTTTTGAATAATTGGTTCGATTTCTTCATAAGGTACACATCTTCTAATAATTAAATCCTTACATTGCTTATATAAATATAGTTCATCCCAAAAATAAGTTTTCGTATCATGGATGAATTTTTTCATTGTTGCAAAGTTAGCATAGGTGGTAAAATATTACTAACTATATAGTTTACTTATATCAAGATACCATGGTATTTTCCATTTATTAATATTATATAGTTGTTCATCGGGAAAACTATCTATAATTTCATTTTCAATATCGGATAATTCATGATTTTCTAATCTTGATAAATGATCCGCAATTTGATTATCGGTTCCTTTCTTATTAACGATCTCGAAATCGAATTCTTGCATTAATAACATCCATCTAATTAATCTTGATTTGGAATCTTTCTTTTGCATTAAATATTTGATGGCGAGAATGATCGGTATGCACGATACATTTTGTTCCAATCGGATAAGGTCTAAATTTATTAAAACCATATACTATCTGCTTAATAGTTCTCTTTACATGAATCGTATAATTTATTTCGAGCATCATTTAGAGTTTTACTTAGCATAAGTATATAACTTTAAAAATCATTTCATATCTTTGCCCAAGAAGCTGCTCCTACAGACATAATCACTAGCATCACACATAAGCTCGAATGGTTTCTCCCGAGTTAGGTGAAACTATTATAGAGTCTTGTAATTAATTTTTCTTTTAAGAGTTCAAAAGCATTCAGACATTCGATTGTAAATTCAAATTTCTTGTCTTTTTCGAGAAGTTGGCATAAAGGTTTAGTAATTTTTTAAAAATCTTTTATATAGCGTCTGTAGAATCCAGCATGTCCAAGAAAACTTCTTACCCCTTTTACCGTAGTTGTAGGTGGTAATTTAGCTATCACTTGAATTTTTACAGGGTCCACTTCCATGCCTTTTTCCGAAATTTTATGCCCTAATACAATGCCGCCCGCAACCATAAATTGACATTTCTCCCAATTTAGAACTAAATTTATTTTCTCACATACTTCTAATACTTTTTCAAGATGAGTTAAGCATGTGTCGAATGATGTTCCAAATACGGAGAAATCATCCATAAATACTTCTATTCCATTGTCAATTAACTTACTAAATATAGACATCATACATCTCCGGAATGTTGCTTGGTGCATTACATAATCCAAAAGGCATTTTTCGAAAAGCGAAAGTTCCATAAGGACTAGTAAATGTAGTTTTCTCTTGATCCTCAGGAGCAATTTGTATTTGATGATAACCGGTGTATCCATCTAAAAAACAAAAATACTTATGTCCGACTAATCTATCTAACATCTGGTCTATAAATGGTAAAGGGAAGTGATCTTTCCTGGTGGCGGTATTTAATTTCCTATAATCAATACATATACGCCAACCAGTAACTTGTCTTATAGGAATAAGATCGTTATTTTCATTGGCAGTGACGGTCACTCCTCCCTTCTTAGGAACACGATGAATTGGGCATACCCAAGCATCATCGTGAAATAGGATATATAATACCATTATCTAACCATTTTAAAATTTATTTCTTAACTACTTCTTTCATTATCGGGTTTAATCTCCTTTGGGGATCTGCTTTAGGTTTATGTTCATCATCTAAAATAATTCTATGCATACAGATTGAAGGACTAATTCCTTTAATATCTGCTAAAGTCCAACCAAAAGTTTTCTTATATTTTTTTAAAGTTTCTAAAAGTTTTTGTTCTTGAGATTCGTTTAATGCGGATGAAATAATAACCGGTAAAGTTGAAGAATTACCTAAATAAGCATATTTCAAATGATCGAGTAATATTTTTAGCTCAAGTTCGGGAGGTTTAATAATTGATGGAACTATATTCTTGTCAGTATTTTCAGTATTATCCAAAAGTTCAAATCTTTCCTGAATAAAATCTAGTTCTTCATGATTATCTTCAATTAATTCAGTGTTTTCTTTTTCTAATTTATCCTCGTAATATTCTTTAAAATGTTCTTTTTGTAAATATTCAAGTATTTCCATTCAAAAACATTCATCATCTTTTTCTAGCATGAGGATATTTCATTGATTTTGCAATATTAAATGTAACTTTTTGGTCATTTACTCTCATAGTTAATTCTCCTTTCGAACATCAATCATAGCTTTTCCAGGTAGCTAAAAATGGTCTTCCTAAAATGATAAGAATTTCTTTATCTTCCTCCATATCTAAAACAATAAAATCTATCGGGAAGATAAATTTATCCACCTTTACTAACACATCTTCAATAACTCCCTTAGGATAGGTAACCGAACGATCGACTAATTGAAGGGTTACTCGAAGTAGGTGTAATTTTTCCTAATCCTAATCTCTTAAAAATCGATAGAGGCATTAGATTGATGCTTGCTCCTAAGTCACACAAAGCTTTTCCATAAAATTTTTCTCCTATAGCGCGGGGTATAGTGAAACTACCGGGATCTTTCAATTTTTCGGAAGCTTCTTCGAATAATAAGCACTACACTCTTCACTTAAGTGCGACAGGTTTCATTATCGGTGAATTTTCTTTTCTTATTTAAAATATCTTTCATAAATTTTACATAATTTGGCATCGATCTAAAGCTTCAACAAAAGGTATATTAATTGTTAATTTCTTTAATATTTCAAGGAATTTAGCAAATTGTTTATCTTTTTTATGTTGAGCTAGTCGTTGAGGAAATGGTGGTGGAGGTTTTTCAACAGAAATTTTCATAGGTATTAAAGGATGTTCTAAGTTTGAATCTTGTTGAATTGTTTCCTTTTCAATTTTCACTTCCTCTTTTTGGCTTTTAAGTTTTGTTTGAATTTGAGGTTCTAATTCTTTTCCACTCCTTAGTTGTATTGCTTTAATTTGTTCTTTTCCTTGATCTTTAGGATTTACTTCCACATTACTAGGAAAAAATCCAGGTATTCTATTATTTAGCGCATGATAGTAATATGTCCAAGTTGAGTTTCGATATTTTTAATAGATGTTCCTTGAATTTGTAATTGATTTCCTTGAATTTGTAGTTGATTTCCTTGATTTTGTAGTCGATGACCCATATTCAAAATTAATTCATCCATGGATAATTTCTTATCCTTGAATTGAGGGTTATTGTTATTAAATCCAAGTGGGTAATTAGGTTTATAGTTTGGATTTGCTTGATTAGGTTGATTCATCCATTGTTGATTAGATGTGTTATTCCAATTAAAATTTGGATGAGTTTTCCAACCGGGATTATAATAGTTTGAATAAGGGTTATTAGTTCTATTATTAATAGCATTTAAAGTTTCATAATTAGTTTGAGATTCTATGATTTGTCCAGATGAGTTTTCTTCTAAAATAGGAGAGTAGTTCATTCCAAAATGATCTAACTTCTTAGATATAGCGACAATTTGAGAAGCTAACATAGATATTGCATCGTTTTCATGAATGTCGGCTATCTTTTAGGATTTACTCTTTCAATGAGCCATTGGAAATTATTTGTTGTCATTTCTTCGATTAGTGCATAAGCTTCATCAAATGGTTTAGACATTAATGAACCTCCAAGACGAGCATCGATGATTGATCTTAAAGATCCTACTAATCCATTATAAAAGGTTTGAATAATCGACTAATACTGGTAGCGCATGATGTGGGCATTTCCTAAGAAGTTCCTTAAATCTCTCCCGAAGCTTCATATATTGATTCTCCATCTAACCGACAAAAAGAAGTTATATCATTTCTAAACTTAGCGAGTTTTAGATGGTGGAAAATATTTGGATAGAAATTTTTGTGATAATTCTCCCCAAGTTTTAATAGATCCAGCTGCTAACGAATTCAACCACATTTTAGCCTTATCCCTTAATGAAAAAGGAAAAAGTCTAAGTCTTATAGCATCGTCAGATACTCCTTGATATTTAAAAGTAGCACAAAGTTCTAGAAAACTAGCAAGATGTAAGTTAGGATCTTCGATAGGTGAACCACTAAATTGATTGTTTTGTACCATTTGGATAATTGCGAGTTTAAGTTCAAATGAATTAGCAGCTACATCGGGGTTTTGAATAGTTAAATGAATTTCATCCGATGTAGGGTTGGCATAATCTCTTAATGGTCTTTGTTGGTTCATATTTTGAATTTCGGGAATATTCGCCATTTTTGTTAAATTAATAATTTGTTTCTTTTGTTTTCTAATTCTTTTAATTGTACGCTCCAATTCGGAATCGTAAGTATTAAATTTTCGTTTTCAAATTTGCGCATACAATTTCGGAATAGATATTAATTTATTTATTATGATTATTTTAAAATAGTCGGTTACTTTAGTAAATTTTTCTTACTTTCCCAGCAACGGCGCCAAAAACTTGACCCACAATTTTATATTATGATATTTTTAATTTAATTGCAACGACGCCAAAAACTTGACCCCGTTATTTATATGTATAGAATTGTAATTGTTTATGTTGTGGATGCTTACGCAAGTATACGTATCGTATCGAAGTAATACGGGGCTCTAGTGGAGTCACTGGTTATCGATCCCACGAGGAAAGAGAAAATTAAATAACAACTAATTTAAAATAATAATAATAATTTTTAAAATAGTATACGAAAATTTGGACTTCTAAATTTGAGCGCAATAAAGTAAACTAAATATTTTAATTAGGTAACTTTACTAAGTAGAAAATTAATACGTATTGAAAGTGCGGGAAATTAAACTAATTGCTTAAATAAGTCTTAACTATTCGGAAAAAGTATCTTTCCCTTGTTTAGAAATTTAAGTGATTAATGAATTTAAATAGATAATTTTAAGGTATTGTGACAAATAGGAGTATTCTATTCTTTACCCTTTGGTCCGAGTGTAAAGAATATTGACTAATCCTATGTTTGATTACTGAATCTGCGGCTAGGTCTGGGAGGATACCGACTGCCACTTCGAGCTCCCACGTTCCCTCGCCCGAGAGCTAACATCTACACTTCAGCTCTCGAACAATAGGATCGAATTGAATATTTTAGTACGTCACACTAAAATACTTAATTCTACGCCGAGTGATATTATTTCCTATTTATTTGCACCCTCCTTCCAAGGCTTTTGAATTCCCCGAATATCGGATGTAATTTTTACTATAGTTGATAACCAACATATTTTAACAATTCAAATGGCGAGTTTGAAAGTAAATTAAGTTTTAAGTAAAAATTATCACAATTTATTAATATATATAAGTATCTCTATTTTAATTTCATCAAGTCACTTAATTTCATAAACGAGGAAAAGACTAATAAACTACTCGGAATCCATGGGAACTAAACTAAGCATGGATTTCATTTAAAGTTAAAAACAATAAATACAAATACTTACCTCGATTTATCCCCAAACGGACTCATCAGTAGTTCCTTCGACTCTTCCTTCCAAGATATGAGACGACTCACTAATTACTCACTAAACTTACTTAAAAGACTCACTAAAGACACACTACCGCACTACAAATTAAACTTAGAACTCACAAAAAGACTAAAAGATTGCACTTAGAACACAAAAGACTGCACAAACTAACACACAAAAGATCGATTTTCGGCCTCTATATAGAGGTAAGCGAAGGTCCAAGAGGTGTGTAAGCATCTCTTCAAAAGTGTCCGGGTTCGATGTATGCGTGCCATTGAACTACCTCGCCGTCGGCGACGAACTACCTCGACTTGTCGGCGAGGCTTCGAAGATCTTCAAACCGCTCTATCTCGCTGTCAGCGGGCTCGGACTCGCTGTCAGCGAGACAGTTATAAATTCTTCAAAATTTTCTTCTTGTAACCTCGCCGTCGGCGGGCTCGATCTCGCCGTCGGCGACTCAGCACAAATTGCATGATTTTGCTCCAAATTCGCTCCTTGTTATGATTTTTGTTTTTATCACCTAAATTATTCATTCCTGCAATAAAATAAAGAAAATACCCTTCTTTAAAGTGCAATTTATCAAAAATAGGTATGATTTTTTTAATAAATTTTTTCAGCGATCATCCAATGAAAGCAGACCCTCATGACAATTGATAAAAGGAGGTAGTTAATGGCGACAGCCAAATAATGATGACCAAGACATTGGATGAGTGATATTGGCTTGACTATGTAGACTGATGGAAGTGGTCTAATGGCAGTGGGCATGTAGTAGCAGTCCAATAACAGAAGACACAAAATGGTGGTTAGCCAATGGTGCATAGGTTGTGGTGGCCTAATTGATTGATATTATGTAAAAGTAGTCAGGTTGCACCTATCAGTTGACGGTGGACGTGGCACTATGGTCCAATAATGGTGGGCCAATAAGACTGATTTAATAATGGTGGTTGTATGACATCAACATGATGGCATTAAATAGGTTTCTATGGCGATGGACTAGCGACAAAGGCCCAATAGTAGTTTACGAGAAGGCGATGACCATATGAAAATGTTTAGGCGATCGTGGCCTTTTGTTAGTGGCTTAATGGTAATGGATATGAGACAATGGTCCAATCAAGGTGGATGTGTGGTAGCACGTCAATGGTTATAGATGTATTGCTATAGTTTGATTGTGATGGTCAAACAAAGATGATAGATCAACAATAGCAAACTGATGACACCAATCTAAAAGAGCTCAAGGATTCTTCAAATTTATAAGCTCCATATATGTCCTGTTTAACTAGGGTCCGTTTTAGGGCACCTGTGTGGTGGTGGTGCGGCACGACATCGCAGTTTTGTTTGTTTTGAGTAAACCGTGTTTTGACAGTTTTTTCAAAAAACCAACACTGAAATCTATCATCGTTTCCAACCGGTCCTGACTAGAATGCGATGATGATTTCTACTGCAGTCTGACTTAAAAAATATATATATATATATAATCTTCACCGCAACTTTTTGAACATCAAATTATTTTTCAGCAGCTTCACAACAATTTTTTAATAAGTTGCAGCTGCCCCAAACCAACTCTTAAAGTCCACTAATTTAGTCCAGGGGTTAAATATGCAAATATATAGTAAATGGGTGGTATGTATGTGAATGCCCCAATTAAAAATTATCCAATTTTAATTTTTAACAATTTCATAGTCTAACTAAAGATATCTAGAAAGCAACAACCGGTAACAATCTTGGACTCCCAATTAAATGACTTTAGACTCATTAGTTTATTTTCATTGAGACACTCATATTACATGTATAAGCCTACAAAATTAGTTGTCATCTAAAGTTATAATTTTTTAAAAGTTAAAATGATAATGTTATTTCTGTAATATTAATGATTTTGGGTGCTATAAATGTAAAATTTTACCTTTTGATGTAGATATGTAAATATCTAAGAATTGGGTGGCTTGTGAGTAAATGACCCTTTAGATATATCGCCACGTGTCATATAACCGGCCATCCAATTCCACATGTATTATTATTTGTAAGTTGGAATTTGTTGGTTTATTTATGTGTGGTTGTATTAGTCCAAAAAATTATATAAAAATAAAATAATTTTTTTTTTAATTGAGGTCGAAATCATCACAATAAATGACTATTAAATTTTAATTTTAAAATAATTGTAAATGATTTCGATATTTTTGTAAATTCTGAGACTCAAATCACCCATGTAATTAAATAAAAAATATTGTCTGTTTGAACTTAAGTTAAAAGTATTGAGTTAGATTCAATGTAGATTGAATTTAAAATTGAGTTAACTTGAGTTCATGTCTGTTTGAAATTAAGTTAGAAGTGTTGAGTTAAGTTCAATGTTGGTTGAATCTAAAGTCGAGTTAATTTAAGTTCATGTTTGTTTGAACTTAAGTTAGAAGTATTGAGTTAGATTCAATGCATATTGAATTTAAAATTGAGTTAACTTGAGTTCATGTCTGTTTGTTCGGAGTACGGACGTAAGCTACGCCCAGACAGCGGATGAGATACAGATGCATCAAAGATGATTATTTTTTTTCGTACGCTCCGGAGACAATATTTTTTATAGACTTTTTTGACATTTTGAAGAAATCTTATGCGAGACGAACAGTTTATCTGTAGTCGGTAGAAATAATCAAATAAATGAGATATTCCTTTTTATTATTATTATTTTAATTAGTTCATAATCTTAAAAAAAATTATAGATATTTTTAAATTTTATTTATGGAATAAAGTTTTGTACCGAAATAGTTATATATTATAACCTCCCTATATAATATAATTGGGGCAATTAATCCCACCCAAAATTTGGTATTTACAAATCAGCCATCCCCTTTCACCCCTTCCTCAAATTAAAAAATAAATATCAAAATTCAAGGTAAAAAAATTATCTTGATAATAATTAATTTATAAATTAAAGCTAAATTAATATATTCATAAAGTTGTAACTATAGTACATATGAGAGAATCAATATGTTTTTTAGTATATTAAAAAAAATTAAGTGGAAGAAGCATAGCCGTTTTTCTTATTCGCATCTCTCGCACAATATGAACGGTCTATATTTGTTCACATTTTTATATAATTCTAATAATATTATTTATAATTTTGGACTATTTGATTAGAGAAAAATAAAGAAAATCCTTTTAAGTAAGGTATTTTATTTGTAATACTTTTAAGTTATTTGGATCGTGGTAAAATAAATATAGAACTTTTTATATTTTATTTAATTAAAAAGTTAATATAAAAGATGTGATCGGAGGCAGTGCTGATGGAGGCAGTCGTGGTCAGATGTTATGAGTTGTGGAAAAATTATTATGTCCGAACTTCAAATGTAGAGCTACGTCCTGAGACTAAAAATAAAAAATAAAAATAAAAAAATCTTGTGATGTGGGTAATACAGTGGAATATTCCTCCCGTGTTATTTCATGTTATTTAGATGTTATTGTGGTGGTATTGATGTGTTATTGTGTTATGAGAATATTTCTGACGTTATAATAATACAATAACACATCAATATCACCGCAATAACACCTGAATAATGCAATATTTCACAGGGGGAATATTTCCACTGTGTTACTGACTGATTATTTTTTTCTGCCACTTCACAGGGCTTGATTTTATTGGACTCCGGACGTATCTCTACGTCCGGAGTCCGGACAAAATACGCGTTCTTGTAGATAGCAAGTGATGGGGGCGGTGGCCGGTGAGCAGCAAACGACGGATAGTTTTGGCGGCAGGGGTAATGTCTATCGATGATGAAAATACTTTCACATAAAACGATCGATCACATCTATCAAATTTCAAATATATCAAAAATGAGTTAGTGAATTCTAATTTAAAATATATTCAGTCAAATATTTAAATTTTTAAAATGACCCAAAATGAAGCACTCTTTTTTAAGCAAACAATTATTCCAAGTATTTTAAAATTAATTTAAAATTTTTTTAAATATATTAAATTATCCTTTAAAAAAATTTAAACATATGAAAAACATACCGAATTTTTCTCTTAAAAATAATAGAAAAAACATAAATAAAAACTAAAAAATGAAAACTTATCCTAAGTCAGACAATGCCAATTTCAATAGAAATTCAACATTGAATAATCGCTATCACCAAATAATAATAATGAAAATTATATAAAATTTGGGGCCATTTTAAATGGATAATTGCAATACATTGCATCTGAAGTATTGTTATCTTGGAATCTAGCACCCAATTTCTTATGTATTTATATATCTAACAGTTAAAATTTCATATTTATATTATAACAGTTTGATACGCCACCAACAAATTTTTATCATCTAACACGAATCTTGATGCAATCTTTTGAGTAAAAAATATTCAAATGTTGATAAAAAGTCATCCAGAGCTCCGATTTCAGCAAATTTATAATCAAACTGACCGGCTCGATGAAACGGACCAAATGATATCAAAACTAGTCCAATCCGAGTCAAATCAATCCCGGATCAAGTCATTAAATCAATTTTAGAAGATTTTCAGACAAAAGATAAAGTCAAATGGATGCCGACACTAGCAAGCTCATACTCGAATCAAGCGTCTCGACAAGAAGAATTTAACGAGTCCAATATCACTCAATTTTGACATTGTTAAGGCCATCAAATGCCCCTTAAACGTCGTCTGATCGAGGGGAGCTCTCCGAACTGTCAGATCAAAATGGTTGCATTAATTGCACAAAAAACCTCATAAATAGACCCCAACGCACTCATGAGAAGAGGGAGGATAGAGAGAGCCTGAGGTCTTAAGGAGAAGCTGCAGCTTAGCACCACCGCTGACCGTCGTCGACCACCGCCAACCTCCGTTAACTTCCGCTGACTTTCGCCGACCTTAGTCGTCGTCGACCTCTATCACCGTCGACCTCTATCAATCATCATCAATCACCACCAAACAGACAACGTCAGTCAATATTGTGGTCTGAAACATATAATTACTCTATCCCGTATGTGGGACAGGGGGTTTTTGTAAACATCAATCAATACTTAATTTTTGCAACTGGACCAGACCTCGTGGTTTTTCCCTTTACGGGTTTTCCACGTAAAAACTTCTAGAGTCACTGCTTGTTTCATTTTCATCTATGTGCGTGCTGGATTCTTGTACAACGCTAAGACGATAATTTGTCACTTTACCGCCGAGAATTTTCTAGCAGGCATCACAGTCAAATTTTGAATATCAAATAAAAATAATAATAATTTCTTATTATTTATAGGCTAAATACATATTTTTATTTATAATATTGAATGTTATAATACTGAATGCTATAAACTAAGTTCAGTGATTGGGTAAAATACAATAATATTCAACATAAATCTTTAAACTAAGCTTAATTTTCTGACTCTCACTTATAAGATTCAGAATAAGAAAAAAAAAAATCATAATAAAATGAAAAATATTAATTGAGAAATTCACAAACAAACAATCTTATTTATTTTGATATCTCACCCTTAAACTTTCATATATTGCATTAAAAGATGAATTTCACTTTCAAGGAAAATGTTAATAGTTTATGTGGTATAAAAGATTCGAGTGACGCGTGTAAATGTGAAATATTAGAGGTAAATGTGTTGAGTATGCAAAAGCTCGGCGTTCATTAGGGGAGGTCATAAAATATTGCACGTGTGATGTAATAAATACGCTTGCATGATATTAATTAGGTACGTCAATAAGGGCCTAGAAAAGTTGGGCTGAGTTCAAGCCACTATCTATTTGAGCTCGATTTTGATTAATTAATTAAGTTTAAGCTTAGACTCGAGCTTAATTTATGGGTTTAGAATCATCTCGTTAGCCAATGCATTTATTATGAAAGAGAGAAAATAGTATTAATTCAAGTTAATGGTAGTAAAATGATGAATATAACAAAATTGTAAGATAAATAATAAGAAATCACTTATTATGTAATGTAAGTATTATTTTTTAATATTTTTAGTAATTTAAAGTTGAAATTTTGAATTGTAATGTGTTTGAAGATTTGTGGGAGTTGAGTGATAATTTAATGTCTTAGCGTTGCATGAAAATCCAACACACATAGATAAAAGAAAAGTAACAGGAGGAGACCTAAGTTTTTACATGAAAATATCTTGAAAATTGAGAAAATTATGAGGTCTAACCAAGACAGAGAAATTCATTACGTAATTGTAAATAAATATGCCCACTTTTATTTTGAATTATAGATGATAAAATGATAAATTTGATAATCACATATGTACAAAAATAGTTAAGAATACTAGAGCTAATTGAGCTGTAACAAACTTAGTGCTTGAATAAAAGAACTATCAATTGAATATGATATTCTCCATGAATTACATGCAATGAATAGAGTATAAATAGTGGGGGAAATGCCGATATTAAAATTTTGCCGTTAATTTTAATGGATCCATACAAGTTTTTATTTTGGTATTTTTATATGTAGAGGTTTGTCATACGATTACTTTCTAACTCGACCGACTAGAGCTTGCAAGCTTCAAGTCGACAGTGTCAGCTTCTTTGCCTTGACTTTGTACATATGTGTATGACATTAATTGGCTGAGCTAGCCTGGCTGTCAAACCTTGATACATGGTAAGGAACATCTAAGGTGTCCATGAGATGGTTGGAGATGTTGTGGAACTGAATATTCATTTAAATACGCTATACTGGAAGGCAGGTTTGCGTATAGTTGGCTTTCTTGTAATAGATAGCTTGGATGCTCCTTTGTCTCATTTTTGGCTGAAATACCCGAGCTTAAATAATGCAATGGCCTTTTTGTTTGTCTCAGAGTCCAATCGGTTTTGGCTTTGTTGGCTTGGCTTATATGGCTTTGCTCGATTAGTCAGGTGGGCCTCACGATCTCCTTATAGTGGGTTAGCCTTCTCTATAGTCTTTCTTTTATGAACAGTTGGATCTTTTTAAGATCAGCGCAACCACATTTTCTTTGTACATATTTTAGTTATCCTATTCTGCTACTTATTGAAAGCGAGGTTATGATAAGAATAAGAGAATCAATGTAAAAATAGAACACATTCAATTTTAGTTAAAGATAAAAGGGCCTATAGCCCAACTACCTTTTATTTGATCTGCTAAACTCGGTGGTTTGGCAAAGCTTGCTTGTTAGACTATGCTAAGTCAAGGTTGTCAGTCGGCCTTCAATGACCTTCGTGTCGGCATGACTGATTTAATTTACTTGGCTTTGCTAATCGGTTGTTTTAGTCTAACTGCCGTCCGTTTTTCGCTGGGGAGGCGCTCTCGTTGGTTGAGAGAAACTAGACAATTCGGTAGAGGGTGAACCTCAATAAACCGATAGGTAGCTCACCCCCTGGCAAAGAAAGCAAGAGGGTTGATTTAGATGTCTTGTGACATGATTACTTCTCGTTCTTTGATAAAAGCTTCAGGGGTGTCTATGAGATGACCGTTGGTATCAAGGAGTCGAGTCTTTCCTTAAGTTGGGGCTCGAACCATCTAGACATCACTCGTTTTGCGGACTCAGGCTCCGATGACCACGTTCGGTCAGTTTTTACTTTGGCTTTGGTTTGGACTACTACGCCTAGTTGCATAAACGAGCCTCCTGATCATCTGCTGGTGAGACATCCTTAGTTGTATTTTTTTATCTCCTGTATGATTCGATCTATTCGAGATTTATGTTTGCATATTTCCGATGTACAATATATATGAAAAAATTACATACATATCACAACTTCTATATACTTAAATATGTAACACCAAAACTTCAATTTCTTACATGCATATTATGTTAACTATGCATGAAAATGTACATTTCAATATTTTAAAGGTAAAATGACAATATTTTAGATGTGATTAAAAAGTTTTTGAGGGGTAAAAAATAATAAACAAAGTTTAGGTATTAGATTTGTAAATAACATGAGAATTGGCGTAAGCAAAATTAATTGTTATTGGGGTTAATACCTCATATAAGTGCGTATGAAAGTTATTGAAAGGGTGTTAGAGAGTTATGAGTGTGTTACTGGAGTTAATACCCAAATAATCTAATAATAATCATCCAATAACCTATAAATATATAAAAGAAAAACCGTGAAGCTTATTTATAAATTTTGAACAGATAGATTATCATGACATTATTGGAGGATATTAACCCCGAATCATACGCATATATCACTGTTCAAACTCTTCGACGCCTCTGCTTCACTGCGGAGGCGATGATGGAAATGAAACTGTTGCAGCTCCTCGTACCCCTGTTCTTAGTCCTCTTGGTCACATATCTATCCCATGCGAACCACGAGGAGCAAGCACGGAAGACCATGGAGGAGTTCTCTGGGTATCCAGCCCATTCACCTCATCCCCAATACTCTATTTCTCCATCTTTGCTGTCAGTTGACATCCAGGGCTTGCAGAGGCAGGTAGGAAGTGAAAGGGGAATTGTTAAGCTTTCTTCAATCTGCTACGTTAATCGTTTGGCGGTTTCTTCGGGCTTATCGTTATGTTTTCAGGGTTTAGTTACTGGATGTTAGTAATTCTGATTTGAGAGGGCGACTAATAATCATTCGTTCAATTAAATAATTTGTTTTTGCTTCCTCTTTGATGTATTTAGGGTTCCATATCCTGATTATATTGTTTCTACTTTAATAATGCAGATTGATGAGTTATCGTCCTTCTCCGATGCTCCAGCTCCTGCCGTGACTCGCATTCTGTACAGTCAGAAGGATATATTGGCTCGGAGGTAGTTTCAAAGATGAACCATGCATCGACTTATTGTTTCAGGCGGTGAACTCTGATTAGTTGGTTTAGTTGTACATTTATTCAAAGTTAATTGTTTTCGTGGTAAATAGGTTTTGATTAAATGATGGAGACCTTGAGGTTAGTTAGATTAATATAGGAAATTGTCCATTTTTAATAAATTAACTAATTTATGTAGTTTGCCTTATTAGAGGTTGAACATGTTATCTTATACATATGACAAGGATGAACTTATTTGGGTTATAAAAATAGCTACATTAATTTTCAAAATAAGCACTATTGATGGCGTTAACTTGCACGATGATTCTTGATCGTTATAATTAGCTGATAGTAGAGGACAATTGCCATTGATTGTTGTTGGCGTTTCTTGCATGTTATGTCCATGCTTATTTAGTCATAATATTTAGTTAACATTAAACCGAACTAAATGAAAAAGGATATGGATTCTGCTTGGCTATTATAATTACAATTACTTGCAGGATCATGGCAATTTAATCAAAATCATTTCTATTGAGGTGGATTGTTCAACAATCGCGAAAAAAGTATAAATCAACTATTCTTTAGTATTCTATAAATGGATACTTTTTACCTCGGGGGATGTAGAACAGGGCATGAACTATATACTTTTTTGAGTATGTATTTGGCCCACATAATCTCTTTTAAACATCCGAATTGTTTCTTGTCGGTTCAGCTTAATTTTCTTCTTCCTCGTCTTATATTCTCCAACATCCATTCCTTCAAAATATCTATTGTTTATTTATCTTATTCTCTTTTGTCTCAATCTTGATGCAATTCAAGCATTAAGATATTACAACATTTTTATCTGATGAGTTTATTCTAGTTTGAATGCTATTTAGTGTGATGAGTGTGGACTTGTAATCCTTATGTGAAAGGACTCTCATTGATAATGATGAAGGATAAGTTTTGGCAATATATTCCACAATGGACTATATGTGCTTGATGAGTAAGCACTTTGTTTAGATGCTATAGAACTTATCACGTGACTACAATTTTTAGTCTTACAGTTGGAGATAAACTATATTTCTAACGCAGTGCATGCGTCTCCTTTGGCTCATCCTCATCTCACGAGTATCAACTTTGAACTTGTGTGGAGCTTGAATGGCTCCCTCGATGATTGTCGCGATTTCAACATTTCTCTCCTTGAAGAGCTTGGAGGGATTACCTGCTTCACATAGGGGCTTGGTTTTGCCATCTTCAATTTTTAGACCTTGTGCGAAGTGCATCCCTTTAAATAAAACATGCCTTACTTGGAAATTATCTTAGGCAACACCAACCTTATTGCTCATTTTTCTAGGTTAGAGGCCTCTATGTCCTTTCACAATGCTTCTATGCTACTCTCCGTTGGGTACTCTCGAATGCTCTGAAGGATGCTGCTTTATAGTGTTTCATCTAGTTATACATCGTAACATTCGACTCATTTGTTGAATTTTATCATCAAATGGTCGCCCAATTGCACTCTTTGAGCCCCATAAATGAGGTCATTAAACTTTCTCCATTTAAAGCAGGGTGAGAAAATTCCTTCAACACATTGCTTCCATTTGGTATGTTTCTATTGTCTTCTTTTACATTCTTAAATAGCTCATAAAAGTTTAATTGTATGAAAGTTAAGAAAACATTTTTCTAAATTTGTTTTTTGATCAGTTTACAAAATAATGGACTTTAGCCTTCCCATAAACTTTTTGTATGATGTAATTAAAATTTTAATCAACTATATACTAATGAAGATTAGGAGATTATAATATATTTATATGTGATTCATAGTGTCATTTAATGTAGTGTAGAAAACATGATTTAACTTGACATAAGATGAATGGGTATACCACTGAATTTGGACTGGTAGCTTCCGAGTCAGTAGTTGAATCAGGATTCCTAAAAAAAACATCCCGTAAAGACGGCAAACCTGCCATCTTTCTTTCTGAGGAAGAGATCTCCATCCTCGCTGCACCCTGCCGTTTGTTCCTAGTTGGCAAATTCCTCCACGGTAATCCAAAACTCGAACTAATCCATAAGGAATTTGAGCAGATGAAACTGATTGGAAGGCTGGAAGATTGGAAGAGCTGGATGGTCGGCATGTTCTCATCCAACCGATAGATGATGGAGATTACACCTGGAGTGTTGCTTCAGAAGAACAACTTCGCATCGACGATCGGGTGATGAAGGTCTTGAAATGGACGGTGGATTTTGACCATCGCACTGAACCTCCCATCATCCCCGTCTGGTTGCGCTTCCCAGATCTGCAGGTACACCTCTACGATCAAGAGCTTCTTTTTACCTTTGCAAAGGTCTATGACACTCCACTTCAATCCGAACCGCCCACAGAACACCTGACTCGCCATTCTGAGGCGAGAATACTGATAGAACGAGACATCACGCTAACTTTTCCTAAAGAGTTCTGGATTGGCACACAACACCAGGGATTCGGCAGCCGGCGGAATTAGAACGAGTGCTTCTTTCTCGTACCGCATTGTCGTATGTTTGGACACTCCCCCATCGGTGTTCTAGCTTGCATCCGAATCTCGAATCTCCACGTGCCAATACTACTCTGGACCACATACTTACACGTCGGATGTCCCGCTTCCCTTCCCTCGAAGATACTCAGCTGCCATTGCGGATCGGATTAAGTTGGTTCAACTTGTGGAGGAGCGACAAGCGGTTCCCATCGATAGTCGGGATGAGGCCGTCGCTCTGCCTCCTCCTGCTTGGAGCAGTCTGCACTTTCACCTCCAGTGCGCACTATTACGGAGGGAGAGCGGACTCCTCACCAGTGTTATGACCGAAGACAGGGAAGAGACACACACTCATGTGGATATTAATATTCGATCCAAAGATTTGACTTCGTATCGCCTTCCGCTCCTTACGTTCCTATGACTACGGATCATATGTCTCCCATGAAAGGGGGCCACGGTTTCTCCTCCAGTTCTCCACCCACCTACGGAATCATGTAATCGTTGCCACTAAAGCATATCTCGAGTTCTGCGAAGAAGAATGACAAGTTTTTACCTCCCGGAGGAAGAAAGCGGGGGGGGGGGCACTATCCCCCTTGGAAATATTATGGACGATAGTCTGGTTTCCCCTGGCATTGGGGAAGCTCTTCAGAATGCGAGTTAGAGCTGTGTTTTTTATCGCTAGGGGCAGGGGGCCTTGGGAACCTTCTCCTCTTTAGCTGTTAGTTTTTATGTTGTATCTTCTGTATCGCTCTGATAAAGCTCTATTTTACTTTTTTGGATTTATGGGATGTGCTCAAGTTTGTTTGGGCCATCTTATATTACTCTTTGTACCCCTCTTTTAATTTCAATGCAATAGGCCTACGGCCCTTTCCAATATATATATATATATATATATATATATATATATATATATATAGAAGAGAGTATTTATGAGCAAAATTCCATTTTATATATTCCTACCAGAGTCACCATTATCACCTCTTTGGTTCCAGCAATCAATTGAAATCAATGAAACAATTTTTCTTTTAATTTCAACCCTTCCAATGCTTTTGGTAACAAAATAAAACATGATTTTAACATATAGTTATCAATTGGTAACACATAACTATGCAATATATCACGATATAATAGAAGGCAAAAAAAGCCTTACAAAATCTTTATTTAAAGATTCAATGAAGATATATTTGAGATCCATCATAATCAATCGACAATTGTGCGTGTTAGTGTGATTGGAAGGTTTTCAACACTGTCTTGCCATAAATTTTTGGATTCTTCAGCCAAAATTTTGGACATTGCCAATTGGTATCAAATTTTTACTAGATGACCGCTAAATATTTGATTCAAAGAGACGAGTCTTATGGGATGATTACTCTAGAGAAGCTTCAAGAAGCCAATCATCTTTTCCGCCTCCTCACCCTTTGGTCGAGTATAAGTCCATCTTTGCATAAAAAGGTACTCAAAGCACCTCCTCTTTTGACAAACCTTGAAGAACCATAGTAGTGCTTATTAAGAATAAAGCTTTTTTAAGAACAAATCCTCTATTGGAGCAACATTCAAGTGGCAAGCGAAGGATGAGATAAAGCCCAATAATTTGAGTACCATCAACCATGGGCACGATAAAGAATAGTGTTATTTATTCAAGAACTTGCATAAGGACTATTATGAACATGTAAATTGAAGGAGTTTCTAATTTTCATTCAGTATAAGAACCTTTGTCTGGCATCCCCTATCGACACTAGTTTTACATATAGATCCATTCCCCTGGCCTCTTAAGACTACCCTTTAAGGATTGTAGTATCACTTCTAGTATTCAAGCCCCATAAGGAGATGAAATAATTGTTAGATTGACCCCATTTTTGGGATGTTTGAGTTAATATAGGTCTTCTGATTCAAGTACTTACTCCATCGTTCTAATATATTATTCTTGGTTATAATGATGCAAAAATGGTGGATGTCTTATTATATAATTGTTAGGATGCAGTTTTCTTGGTTGGGATAGAAGGTTTGGCCAACACCTTGTGGGTATTCTATAAAATACAGGTGACTAAGGTCGAAAAAGAACATTTGTATGGCTTTGCCGGTTCTAGTCGTGAAGCTATTGTTTTGATCGCATTCTCACAAAATACGGGCCAACGAATTAGCAATGTACACTTGAATGATATACTCTCTCATTAACCTGAAACCAACAACTTATATTACCATACTTGATTGATTATGATTGAATTCCTTTTTCGAAGCGGTGTAAAAATACCACATAGTGGTGTAGTGTTGCGTGAGACCTCAGATATTTACATTTCACTCCAATCTATTATAGTTTAGTAGCAACTATTTGAAGGTAATTTGATCTATAAATGACTAGTTCCTAAGAATGAGTGACTAGAAGTTGATGAAGGAATTGGAAGTTTCATTTGATTTAGGGGAAAAGATTTGGATGGTCAAGACCAAGAGCTGCTTGGAAGGTGAGTTTGTGGTGATGCTACTTGAACTCACGAGCTATTGAGACATATTCTAGTTGACATCTAAGATGCTAGGCATTAATGCCATCAGTGACTGTCATCACCTGAATATTCATGAATAGATCAAGATGATTAAGCAACAAAAGTGTAATGTAGCCACCTAACTAGTAGAACCCATTCAATAAATAGTTTAGAGGCTATTTCAAGTGGTTCATTTTGAACGTGGTTTAGAGGCTATTTCAAGTGGTTCATTGTGAAGGTATAGTATCCAAAATGGATCTCCAATGCCATCACACTATAGAAGAGTATTTACAAGTGGGGATGAGCATTGGTTTCACCAGCATCTACTAAATTAGCCCAAATGATGGTTACACTTTTCTATACATTTACACGGTAGTTGGCTTTATTGCTTTATATCATGTCGTGGATTTCTCGTAGATGTCTTTTTGGATACCATTTAATCCGAATGCCAGTTGATGTAGTCATTATGGCTAGTAGGGGTAATTATCAATGGGATAATCTGTTTCATTTACTCGACAATTATAACTTTGTACTATATGGTAGTTGATAATGTAATGGCAATAATTTTTGATGAGTTGAGCAACTTGACGAGTGTGAACAAAAGATAGTTTGCTATCCCTTATAAGTGCTTATAAATATACATCACCCATCCAGGATGCAATGGATTTATTTTGGAGGTCAAAATTGCTGTATTAAGCTTTGAGCTAAATACCGATCGACATTCAACCTTTTAGCACGCTTGACCCTTGTTATACATTATTGTTCTCTTTCTATCCACTCTCAATTTGTTATATTTTAGATTATAGGTTATGATAAAATTTGAGGGACTTCGTTAATTTTTCATTCTGATATATGTATAGTTTTTATATAATCCCAGTAGAGTTCTAATTGGAAATAGATTAAAATCAGGGAATAATAGTTATGAAGTACACTGATTTGTAATTAGGCAGAATAATTGCAGTATTCCATAGATTGATTAGCATGTAGTAGTAGTTCCATTGATCAGAAAGATGACTAAGAAACAGGAAGGAAAGTGGGCATAAGTGGGTCATAAATTGTTGGAAATTATGCAGGCCTTTTGTACTATCCCTCAATTTCTTAAATATGTGTCATCTATTTCAAGCTTGCCTGATAATTTTTAAAAGATTTCCTATAATTATCCTTTGGCGATGATATCGACAAGTTATAATTACCCTATTTGTTATCACATGTTTTTTTGCTTTTTTATGTCTTGTAAATGGTATGATTTTCTTTTTTATTTAAGAAATTCCGAACCAATTCCGACTATTCTATTTTGTTTTTAAATTTATTTTTTATTTATTCATTCAGCTGATATGTTGAATGTAGTTTTGGTAACTCTCCAGTCGATTGTAGATTGCTTAGTTAGAGAACTTGAGACCATAGGTACATGGGTATATTATTATTGTCCATGGAGAAGGAAACTGTTTGTTTGTTCACAGGAATTAATAGCAAATAATTGAGGTAATGCAGCGACGAAGGTTTTATCGATGGGATTAATTTGTGGCAATTTTATGATGGAGGTTATAGTTATAGAAAATAGTAAAAAGAAAGAAGCGCTGAAATGGAGGCTGCAAAAATGTAATAAGGCAGCAAAAAAGGCTGTAATATTTTGGTAATGCAACAGTGAAGGTGCAAGATTATGGTAATGAGGTTTTTAAGGATACAATAATGAAAATAAAAAGAAATAAAAGCCTAAAACACTGATAGCATGACAAGAATTGGAGAGAATTGGTTGAATATGTTATTAGACTATTGGTTTAGTATTTATACAATTTTTGGAGGGTTTCCAATAGAAAATTTATAAAATAAAGAAATAATCATTAGGCAATAATTACAATAATCTATAGATTAAAGAGTAGGTTTGATAATTACAAAATAATATTCTACAGATTGATGAGTACGAAGTATGGATTCCATAGATCAATGAGGTGGCTGTGGGTGAGGAAGCAATGAGGGTGGAAGTTTTTGTTAGTGTGAGTTCAAGCTGGTGGGAATTATGCAAGCGTTTCATAATCTGCTTTTCCCCTTTCTTTTATTCTTCTTGTTCTCAGTCTTGTATTGACGCGAGTCCTGAATAATTTTACAAATGTGACTTTTAAGCCAATTCTATTTGAACAATATTCACTCGAGATATTCTTGAAACCGTATGGATTTGCATTCTTTTTTGATATTGGAAATTGTCTAATTTTGGAAATTAAATTGGTTGCAAAGCAGTAAAGTGGCAAGTTTTATCATCCAACTAAATTTTTCTAGCCAACTGAAGCCAGGATTTAACATGCGGGCAAAATAAACTTTTTTTTTTTTTTTTAATGGATTCTTGCATCAGTTTTATCTCTCAGTGTTTAGCCACTCTTATTCTTTTCTTGTCTCATAATTGCACTAATTTGATGCTCTTTTTTCTTCCATGAATTTGAAAGGCGACCAACTTGGTAGATGAATCTGCATGTCTTTCTAAAAGCCCCTATTTGTTCCTGAGTTCGACTTATTCATCTCTAGGAAAGCATTGTTTCAGACAATGATTTATTATGGAGTTCCTATTACACATAGAAATAAATGAAGGGTATCTCCATTTAAACATTTCTATTGATTTGTGTAACTTTTGTGACACATCATTTTATATTAAAAAAATGATGTTGATGGTGGGCATAAAAATGGCACACTTGCATTAAGAAGCACTAATTAATATATGAGGTATTTGTTGGAAACAAAAAATTGGTTGTTGAAAGCCAATTTTGTTGTTATGATGATAAATTAAGCTGTGAAGACAACAAGGCATGGCCTTTGCGGAATGATTTATGCTCATAAAGAGCAACCTATTCTTTTAATTTTATTATTGCTTACTCCAAAAATTTAGGAGTTTGCAGAAGTTAGAGAGATGATTGCCTTAAAGATTTTATACTACCATTTGTTAATTTTAGGCACAGTTTTTGTTATTTTTACATGGAATTATTTAATAAATCATATTTATTTTTGGTTCACGTAATTCCACCGCATATGCTAATGGCATGCTTACTACCTTTTTATTTCTTTTGCAGTGTATTTATAGTTCTTTTCTTACTATCCCAAAAGTCTTTTCTTGTACTTTATATACAGGCATGTCAAAAGCCTTATGGAACAAGCTGGACTCTTAGTTCGTGAGGATACGGTTGGCAATATATTTGGCCGATGGTGAGTTTGGAATAATTGTTTTTGTGCCGCCAATGATATAGGTGTTATTACAAATCAAATAGTTATCACATCAAATTAGTTGTCTTCAATAGATGTTGCTAGCTTTCTTCTACAATGAGCCACACCTTTTCTTATTGTTGGAAGATTTTAGTTTTATCCTTCTTGGAAAGAAGCACTTTGCATTTCGGGATGGTGCCAATTTCTTTATCAATGGAGGCCCAATAAATTAATGCTGCCACTTATTGGTGCCATTATGGTTTGTATGTTGGTGAGTAGTTTGGTGCAGTCACTTGCCAATCGGTAAATGGAAGGTTTGTATGGCTAAGTGTCGGCCAACATTTTTTTGCTTTCTTTGAAAGATTTAAAATTTATTGATTTAGTTTAATATAAAAGGTATATAATTTTTTAAAGTAGTTTTGAAAATAGTGTAATTTAATTTTGAAAAATGAGACCGCCTGGATCTCATTTGTCCAGTAATTTGCATAATCGTGCCTGATGTCACAAATGATACACTTTCTCGAAAGATTAATGTATCACTGCGACGGTAGAGCTGATCATACTGAACCAGGACTCGTGACATCCGTTTGATCCGTGAACGCTTTATGTGTGATCGAAATGAGTTCACTACACAATAGAAAAGCTAGGTAGGGTTTATTTTATCCGGGTTCGAGTTCACTATAGAGCGAGCACATAGTTAATTACATCTCGAATGAGCTGGTGTCGACCGAGAAAACACTCGATAATGATCGGTGGTTCGTCTTGAAATTCGAGGGTTTAGGTTTTCGCGGTAGGACGTGGAAAGCGAGTGGGAGTGGCTCGAATGGGAACGAGTTATTTCGCAGGTCCGAAGGAAAGAAAAGGTAGGGGATGTCGCGGATCCGAGGCGAGCCAGCTGACTTCCAACTATCCATGATGTGGTTGCGTTTTGGAGACGATATTAATCGAGTGTTTGATCACTGCCGATTTTATTATTTGAGACTTACATTTGCATAATACTCGATTATGCGAAATAGCCGCAGAGATATGAGGGTTTACGTCGTACCGTACGACGACCTCGAGACACTAAAGCGTGTTAGAGACTTACGACTGCTTAACACGGTTGCACGAAGCTACAAGAAGGAAGTAAGGATTTATGTCGCATCTGGGCGAAGTCTACTCGAAGTCACTATATGTTGTTATTTAAGCTAGGAAGAGTTTCATTGTTGAAGATCCTCTCGCTTCTCGATCTAAGCTTCTCGTTGTCTTGCCACTGAGTCGACTCCAAGCTTCTACTTGAAATGACTGATCATGTCTAAAAGTTCGAAAAGGTTTTATCGAGTGTGTTTCGATGTTTCGGGTTGTGTTGTTGTTTTCGGTTTTGCATACGGAGTAAAGTAAATTGCGAAGTAAAATTCTTAGAAAGTAAAGCACGATAAAGTGGATTGCGATAAAGTAAATTGCGATAAATAAAGCTTGTAAAAGCGTCTTGGGCATCTACTTCTAGTTGTATAATTTGTATTACGAACGATAAGTATGACTTGTAATAAACTTAAATAAACTTGCATACGAAGCAAGCAGAGCGAGAAAACCCGATACGAAAGTCAGAAAATAAAGAAAACAAGTCGTAGAAATCGTAAGCAAAAACTCGTAATCACATATGAAAGATCGGAACTGGGTATAAGACATTAGTAGAGGTGGGGGCTCAAAGTTGGGCTAGTGTCTTCGGCACTTGGATAAGAGCTACTGACCAGACGATCTAGGAGGATAATCCTTAACTACATCCAGTATTAACTATGGACCTTTATATATTTTATAACGAAAAAATTCTTTGATTTTCAATGCAAAAGTTGTTGTTTAAGTTTTCGTATGAGAGTTATTTTTATGACGAAAAGAGATTTTTTATTTTTTTATTTTTGTAAATATTTTGTAAAGTAATATAATCCACGAGTTAGTCAGCTCTAATCGTCTTAGGACTCACGACGACCTAAGATCACTGGGAAACGTTCTAACGAAGAGTCGGTGAATAGTATCATCGGTCCTTTCCTCTCACGCTATGGAGGGTCCTCGAGGTAGGAGATGCTTGTTCCAATTATCACTCGTATCCTTCGTGTAGCACACATCAGCATTATTATCATCGTCCTCGCCACCAGACCTCGGACTCACACTGGATCAGATGATCCGTATGTGACAAAACAAATGTCCCGATTGCGGGAGGATGCGAGTGTAATGCTCGAGCTCGAATCCGGAGCGTTGGGTTTGATATTGGTTAAGTCATTTTAGGGAATTCACATTTGATTTAACTAGGAAGGGTGAACTAAGCCTCGGTGCATTCTGCAGTGCAGTGTCTTGATAAGCTTGTGAATTAGGGTCGGGTGCCTAGTTTCCTTGTGCATTTGAAGGTTAGGTGGATGGACTCTCGCTCTAGGGTGTGCTTCTACAGGTTTAGGAAGTGCGAGTTAAGGTTAGGTGGGTGACTCACTGCAGGGTGTGCTCACAGGTTTAGGAAGCGTATCGTTGTGAATTAGGTAAAGGAGGTTTCACACAAGCGTGCACACTAGGTTTAGGAAGTTTGCGGTTAAAGTTAGGTGGGTGACCACGCTAAGGGTGTGCTCCTAGGTACAGGAAGCATACTAGCTCTAACTTGTCTTGCAAGTAGTAAGAGTGACTTATCCTTCCTCAAGTTAAATCAGAAATTTCCCTTTTTGTGACTTAATCGTTTTAAACAACAAAATAAAACAAACAAAGAAAACGGAGAAGGCCGGCCCACTCCCAAAACTGGTAAAGCCGAAAGGGAGAAAACAGTAAGTGAATCGGCCTAAAAAAGCGTTGAAATGGTAATCAGATGAAACTCATAATAGTAAATAAGGCTCTCCAAACATTCCAAAAAAAAGCAGTCGTATGACTTCCAAACATTTCAAACAGCAATCCTATCATTCTCCCAGCTCTCCTACAACTTCCTACAGGATTTTCAAGCACTGGACAATACTCTCCAAGGCCCAAACTACTTCCTACAGCTTCTCTATGCCTCCAAACAACACATCTAACGGCTCAAAATTCTGAATTTATTCAAATTCCAAAGCAGTGCCAAAATGACCCGAAAACCGTGTTTAAAGGGTTCAAAATCTACATGTAAATCTTTTCGAAAAGGCAATGAATAACCAGTAAGAAATACATTTAAATCCCCAAATAAGTGTAAATTCGAGCAAACTAATCTGCATGTAAATCCCTTCAAAAAAAAACAACCACATTTGAATCAAAAGAAGATTCACATACATACCACTTGATTCTTATGTAACTACATATCTCGCACATCAAGTTTGATATTTACACTTATAACATTTCAGCATTTAAAATCAATGTATGCAAAGTTATGTTATATATATATATATATATATATATATATATATATATATATATATATTTAAGAAGTTGGTGATAGTAGCATTCTTGTGTAACATCAAAGGTTTAAGTGTTATATGTGTAAATATGAAAGTTTAAGTGCTAAATATGTGAATACATGAAAATTGTGTGGTACATATGTAAATCTTTCTAAAAAAAAGCAAGCACTCTCATCCACTTGACAATTTCCAAGATGCTAAAAGCAACAGAAGCAAATAAATCAACTTCATCTTAACCAAGTAATGTCTGAAATGTCATTCATGCCAATTTCAAACTTAAACTGTATTAAAAAAAGGAAGCCAAGCATGTAAACAGACATGTAGAGAAAGAACAAAAAAAATCAAATGAGAAATAACATGAAAATCATCACATAATTAAATGTTAACAGATAGTAAGTATGAGAGAGACGATTCAAAATTAAATAACTTATGCAGCAAAATACCAATCAATTATTTTTGGCAATCTCAAGGCGCATCTAAGTAAATTGTTCATAGCATGTGAGTTTTGCCAGCGAACATGAAGCAATATAGATTATCATTTGCAACAGACTGAAGCAAAGAACATGAGTGGCATGACTTTGGTGATTATCAAACTCAACTTAAACAAGTATTATTTTAAATTGAGTTCGAACCAAAAAAATACGACAAAGCTCATGAATGAAATCTATAAATCAGACAATCAAGATCTATAATCTTGAAGCCGTACTGCAGATTCGATAAACAGAGAAAGAAAACTAAATCAATCTGAATAGGCAGTACTCAAGTTCAAACATTTCAATTCATAAAAGGAGCAATAAAAATTTTGCAAGAAGAAAGAAAGCTGATAGAAGCAGATGAAATCAGGGGGTTATTAGAGAGATACGACCTTAATCGGAGGAAGTTGCAGCAGTTGCAGGTGGTCCGGTGTATGAGGGAAACAAGCCGAGTAAGGTTCTCTGCGTGAGGAAGAAGCGCTCGGGCTTTGATCTCAAGAAGAAGAGGCGAGCGGGACCGAGCAGGTTTCAGCGTCGAGCGAATGCTGGCGAGAGCATGCGGGCGAGCGAGGACGAGCGGTCTTCGGCTTTGGTGCGGAGAGGCAAGGTCGTTCGGCGTGAGGAGGAGACGAGTCGTGTGTAGGGTTTCTGTTCGCAGGGAGAGGTGTCGCAAAGAGGAGGAACAGGTGAGGCGAGTGCGAGCGAAAGCAGGCGTCGGTGTTGCGTGCGGGGAGAAGGTGGCGAGCCGAGTGAGGGTTCTCGAGCTAGCGAGGCTGGGGCGAAGGAGTTTTTGTGCGAGCGTGAGGGAGACGGGCGATCGAGAGACGAAAGGGGCCTCTGCGGTGCGAGAGACAAGATCGAGCAGGCGAGTTGGTTTCGGCGTGAAGAGGAAGAAAAAGGGTTAGCCGGTCTCGGTGCAGGATGCTCGAACAGGGAGAAGGAGGGCTAATCTTGAATGAGGAGGGCTGATCTTGAATAAGGAGGAGGGATCTTGAATGAGGAGGAGGGATCTTGGATGAGGAGGAGGGATCTTGGTGCAGGGTGCTCGAACAGGGAGAAGGAGGGCTAATGATCGAATGGGGAGGAGGAAGCCATCCCGCCTGTATTTATTGACGCATTTGGGCGCCAAATTAAATTCCTCCCCTAATTAATTAATGTTAAATTAATTTAAAATTTGAATTTAAAAGAAACAAATGGGCTGAGGTGCTCTTCCCAATTCGAACCCGAATTAAACCTGAGTCGAGCCCGGATTCACGTCCCGCAAAATTAAGAAAGATGCATCGATTTTCGTGCCGTTCGTGCGCGCACGGAATCACAGCAATATGGGTACGCTTTCTAGCTAAAGTCGACGTCCCGGACGTATCCGTGTGGTCCGTTTCGTCATCCGAGGTCGTTCGGACAAGTTCGTCGACGGTCGGGCCAAAAAAGTGTCAAATTGTGGAGTGCGCGAGTTCGAGCCATTAAAGGTTCACCTATGGCCGTCTGATCCTATGGGAACTCATTTTCGGGCCCTCTACATGTTAGTCCTAGCCTCTAAGAATCAGGAGTCGAGTGCTTGGGACTATCGATGCGAGGTCTCACGAAATGGGTCCAGAAGTGGTTCAAAGCTCTATGTGAGGTGGGTTCCGTGACTAGTCCGCTAGGATGGTCAGTAAAGAACTCCTAAAGCTAGATCCTAGGGTCTAGAGGGAATAGCCTAAGACCTCATTAAAATGAGGTCAACACTAAGCTACATGAGTTCCAAAATCTCATTTTAATTTAAAATGTGTATTCACATAATTACTGCCAGTCATTATAATTATGGTACAGTATTGATAGTTTTGGATTATATCCACCTGAAAATTGACGTTATTATTATTTTTTCTGTATTATTTTCTTTCTATAAAACATAGTTTATGGTTCCTACTTGATGCTTTAATTTATATTTTCACTTCTGTTCTTCAATTTCAGCCCATGGAATATCTACTTGGTAGTTTTAATCTATTGGGCCATGGCACCCAGAAACTCTCTGGAGGGGTTTGGTTTTTACGACGATGTTATCCTTACAAAACTTGTTCATAGTCTGGCTTGTAGAAATATAAATGCGTCAATAGCAAAATTGAGCGCCTCAGAAGAAAACTTATATCGTTATTGTTCTCCTTGAATGCCTTTCCTTTCGTTACACGTATTTGCAAACTGGAACTGATTTTTTCTCTCTATTGTTTTGACACAAGGCATTTATGAATATGTGCATGCAAACCTAAGGAGGTTTGTGGTATTGTTTCTTACTACAATCTAATTTATATAAAATGTACACACATTTTATTCTGAAGATGTTCATTTTTTTTGTGTGATTTCTAATTTGCTTAAGGATGATAAATCTAGTCAAGCTTTACTAGTTCAGGAAACCTTTTGTTTAATATTATTTTTGCAGGGAGGGTACTAAGGCTGCACTTTCAGCAGTTGCTACTGGGTCTCATATTGATGCAATTCCTTATTCAGGAAAATATGATGGTGTCATTGGTGTATTGGGTGCAATAGAAGCAATTAATGTACTAAAAAGGTTCGCAGTTTGCTAGTCCTAATTCATAATTGAATTTGTGATGCTGTAAGTTTACCTTAATATTGATTAATGGGCAACTGTTTCATATTACAAACTATCAAAAATTAGTTCCTGCAAATTTGTTGCCTTGAGTTTGAAAGTCTATCTTATAGAACTATTTGTATTGGAAAGTGCCAATTCGCATTAGGAACTTATTTTCTTTGTTCATAATATATTTTACTAATTGTGTTTCCTTTATTATATATTTTCTTTTTCATATTTTTTTTCCTTATTTTGGAGAGATTTCTACTTTCTTTCGTTTCATTATTATATATATGTAGCAAGGTGTAATGCATGAGGGTTGAGGAGAAATAAAATGCTTTTAGAAAATTCAACATGGCATTAGAGATGCCAACCCAATTCATTCCTATTCATGGCCGCAACCTTATTCCCCAGCCACTGCTTATCTCTACCGCTCTCTGACTCATCGAGGTCAAAGCCGAAACATTCTTTGAATCTTGACTGGTTATGTGCGTATCTAGCTTCTCTATTGACCACTTCAAATCGACCTCCCTCTGCTGCGACCAAAGACATGAAAACCCCTATCTTTCGATCCTAGAACAGATTAATTGCGCTGAGGGGCAGGAAGTGCCCCATTGTTCGGATCATTTGCTTGACCAGTTCGAACAAATCAGACAGGATCACAATACCTTGTCGTTCATCTCCTCATGTGCGCATTGCTAAAACAAGTCGATTTGTTCTCACACTACTTCCAATGATGCTTTCTTTGACATATCCAATGACAAAGATCTTCCTCTCCATTTGCATGAGTCACATACGGCTCGTCCTCTTCATTTGAACATATCGCAAAATTGTGATTCGGCTTTTGGGATCAAATTTTGTAGATCATTTAATCGCTGTTCGATTTTCACAGATAGTTTCTTCTGAAGATTGTTTCTTCCTTTTGTCCGCTAAATCAATGATCGATTCAACTTGTGATCGATTTGACTTGCCTAGTCATCTTCTCGTGTCACTGACTTACCAATTCTCACCATCTTCCTCTACTTACCAATTCTCAACATGTTCCTCTATTTCCTGTTCTCTCATCCAGCCGAGCAGTCAAGCTAAGGGGCCTCCTTCCTCCAGTTCTTGTTCGCTCGTCCAATTGAGCTGTTGAACTGGATCCTCATATTGCTTCCGTTCGAGCAGCAGAGTTTCTCGATTCGAGCTTCACAATCTTATCATGGTCAAACATGGTATGCCTCACAATCATCTTCATTGGAAGTCACATTTAGATCCAAGTCTACTTCTTCAATCCCTATCACATCTTTCAACAATGATTCAGAATTCAATTCATTTATGAGGAACCAAATTGAGTCACTGCAAACAATGTTTAGTAATAGTTCTAGTTCTGGACAAGTATCATAATTCTCTGCCGAATAATTTATCCGCCTGTTAATTAAATCAATGTATTTTATCCCATGCTTTTGGTGTATAAAGCAATAAATTAAAGCTTTTGATATTTGACTCTCGGGCCTCATATTATATGATGAGAAATATCAACCTCTTCAAAAATTACAACCCATGTACCAATCATTCTTCAGTTCGAATAGTTGATTGTTCATTCTTACCAGTAGCATAAATTGGATAAGTAAAATTGACAAAGGATGGCTGAACAATGATTGACAACACAACGAGGGGTTACAATGCTACGATAGCGAGGTAGGATGATGAGAGGTGGTGGAGGAGGGTGCTGGGATGGCAGCAATAGGGAGGGTTGGAATCCCAAAAAGTCAAGCAGGCTGTCCTCGGGATCACGACTACAAGGAGAAGGGCTGGCAACAAAGCAGAGCAAATTTGGATGGGAGGAGAGGTGGTAGAAAACTGCAAGAAAACAATAAAGTGGTTGATGCAAAAAATATGATGACTGCGGCGGCGAAGGTGAAGGGAGAGTTTCGGAGGAGCGGGAAGGCCTAGGATAATTATCACCTCGGATGAGATATAACTGGAGCACCACTCGTTGTTATATACGTCCTCAAAAGGGAAAATCTGGATACCAACAACTGTCCTGATAGAAAACACGAAATACTGATCTCAAACACGCAAACAAAATACTTATAAACCTATCGTAACTAAGAAATGGCCCCCATCAAGTGGGCGATAACCCTAATTAGTCAGCTTAATCGGTTGGTTCTTAGTTTGCTTGGACCGAAAGGTCATGAACCATAAGGGCGTGATCCTGCGTTAGGAGCAATAACACATAGCAACAAGCTGTCTACATGACTGTACTTCCGGGCTTGGAAAATAAGTCAAACAACAGATTGGTTTGCAATTGAAGTCTTTAGTCGACTTGAAGCAATTTTCTTGTGCTTGGTTTGACAGGTTCGCTAAAACTGTGATTACAAACAGATTTCATCAGTGTCAAGCTGATTATACACTGTTGTTAAGTCCAAATATAAAAGTAAAACTGCTATTCTTATAGTATATATATGCATTTGATATTATCTTGATAGGTGATGATTCCAAGTAAATTATCTACTAAAAAGATGCTTGTAACAAAATTTGAGATCAAGGAACTCGGGAATCTTTGATTTTTTGGTTACAGAGGTGACTCAGTATAAGGAGTGAATTGTCATATCTTAAAGGAAGTACATCTTAGACATGTTAAGTGAAATTAGTATGCTTGGGCATGAACGTGTTGACAGACTCGTGAATTTTAACAAAAGACTAAACAATCCGGTTGACAAAGGAAGATCTCAAAAACTTGTGGGTAAACTACTTTATTTATCACACACAATACCTGATATTGCATACTAAGTCAGTGCAGTGAGCCGGCACATGAATAATCCAAATGAGAATCATTTGGAAGCGGTGAATATAATTCTGAGATACTTGAAAATAACTCTTTGAGATGGTTTACTTTTCAAAAGATATAAAAACCATGAGATTGAGATATACATAGATGCTAGCCAGGCAGGAGAGGCAACTGATAGGAAATCAAACACTGGATATTGCTCATATGGCTGGGGCAATTTTGTCACGTGGAGCAGTAAAAAAAAACCTTCTGTCTCTTGTAGTAGTGCATAATACAAATATTGTGTTCTTGCACTAAGAATTTGTGAGGTAATGTGGATTCAAAGGCTATTAAGGGAACTTAAGGTTGAGATGAAAGACACAATTAAGATGCTTAGTGATAGCCAAACATTTATTAGTATAGCTAAAAATATTATGCATCATGACAAAATAAAATACATGGAGATTGATCGACAGTTCATATCAGAAAAGGTTAACAATAGAATTGTTCAACTTAGCTATGTTCCTACTCGACTTCATACTGCTGATATTCTCATCAAAGCACTGCCAAGGGTAAATCATGTGAATTGAAGTCCAAGTTTGTCTTTTCTAATATATATATACAATCTAATTTGAGAGGGAATATTGGAAAGTGCCAATCCACATCAGGAACTTATTTCGTTTCTTCAGAATAAATTTAACTAATTGTGTTTCGTTTATTAGATATTTCCTTTATCTGTTCTTTTCTTATTTTGGAGAGATTCCTATTTGATTTCCTTTCATTATTATATATATTTAACTAGGTGTAATGTATGAGGGTTGATGAGAAATAAAATTCGTTTAGGAATTTCTACAGTTTGCTATAGATATATGTTTTTTGGTTTTGTGAAGTCGGTTGTAAATTTTGGGAAGTTGCATTTTGTGTTTTTTGAAGACAAGTTATTTTTATTAATTAGATAGAGAGGAGTACATCAAGGAATTTAATAAAAATGCCAACGTAAAAAGAGAAATACAACAAGATAATATAAGATCATTTGGATCTCCTATCTTGAAGTATTGCGAACATTAGTGAGTGATAATAAAATTGCTTTTGATTTCTATCCTTCTATTATAAAGGACATGAATTCTTTTATTGGCGAGAGAATCAACACTTTGAATGTTCCAATCTGAATTAGATTACTGCTGTCGTAAATGAACCTCATTATGTAGAAGACTTCTGATGGCGACCTCGCTTTAGAGAGCAGAAGAGATAAGTTATTGACTAAATACATACCATGCTGGCTTAATTTGATCATAAAGTGTGAACAACAACTAGAAGGGGAGCCTGTTCTTCAGTTATTGATGGACATTATTGATGATAAGATAACGCCCTATGTTTGCTTGGCTACCATCACCACCTTCCAGGAGCTACTTGATAGGTTGGCCAAATTTAAGCAGTTAAATTGGTGCTAATCAGCAATCATTTAGATAAACCGGAGAGAGTCCCCGATTCAAAAAAAGGTGAAACACGTCGCTTCTTTCTACCACAGTAAAGGAGGGCGGATAGATTAAAATGTTGATAGAGGAAAACAACTCGTTTATGATGATGAGAGAAGAAAACATCCTATCAACATTATTATTCAGCTAAAACTTATATTAGGAGGAAATGATAAACCTTGGATCTTCCTTAATGGGGGAGAGCATCCAAAGCAAACAATAGCAGGTGGTGAGTGAGCACAACGATCCTAACGAAGAAGATGAATAAAGAATTTTCACTCAGGAGTGATAGCGTAGCAGAGTTATCCCAACAGACAGTTAAAGAGCATCTACAATTACCAGAGTGCAGAAGACCAGAAGAGTTCAATCTAAATTACTGTCTGGATCATCTGATAGTTAGTCACCCCATAGAATATTATTACATCTTCAAAGGCTGGCTAGAGAAGAAGTTTAGAATGAGAGAATTCACAATGTCTAATAATGCCATGGTACACCCAAAAGAGAATCAATAAGGGTGGTCCATGCTACCAATTGAAAACATAAATAAAGGAAAATACATCAAAGAAGATGAATGAAAAATTGCACTCACTAAAAAGACTGAAGATGCTAAAACAACTCGGATGCATTCTTCATGGTAAGTGGAAGTCTCTGTTTGAACCAATGCTTTAAGTGAAGGATAGAGCGACTTTAAGATCAACAACCTCCTGAACGTCAAATCACAATTACTTCTAGAAAGCTAACTCACCTCGACATGGGAGCAACATGCCCATGCTTTGCCTAACCTTGAAATGCAATATTGAGAATTTTCTAGCTACTTTCTAATTTTAAATGGCATAGATGTACTTAAGTCCGAATTACATTTTTAAGTCTAAAAGAGAAGAAAAGAAAAGGTACTGGCGTGCATGATTTACTAAATCTTGTTGAATTTACTAAGCTTTTGTCCAACATTTCTAGTTCTTATTTTGGACGCATTTTATTATAATTCTATACCTAGCGTGAATCTTTATAGCGTAATATTTACTTAGATTGACTTTGACAGGTCCGGATTTCAGCCTAAGAGATCGTTGGAAGTAATTATGTTCACGTCTGAGGAGCCTACACGTTTTGGAATAAGCTGTCTGGGAAGGTTTGGCGATTTTCATTTTAGTGATAATTATAGATTGTAATCATGCAATTTTTAAAATTTAATCAAACAATTCAGAACTAATTAATTTCTTGATTTTTTTATTAGCGTTTACTACACTTGCTTTAGTAGCTTAATATGATTTGTTAATTTTTTCCATAAGGCACAGATGTAGCATCCATTTGATAAATTCTCATTGGTGCTTTGCATGTGCAGCCGGTTGTTGGCAGGAAATGCAGAGCTAGCTAATGCTCTTAAGCAAGTCGTTGATGGTCAAAATATTTCTTTTCTTGAAGCTGCACGATCTGCTGGGTATGCAATACATCAGGAAGATCTGTCTAGCGTTTTCCTGAAGAAAGATAACTATTTTTCTTTTGTAGAATTGCACATAGAGCAAGGACCGATTCTTGAAGAGGAAGGTTGTAATTCTTGTCAATCAGATCGATATACTGGTTTTCTAATACATCTGCTATTTATTCTATTTTTTATTGACTAATCATTCTATTTAGGCATTCCAATTGGCATTGTCACTGCAATTGCTGCTCCTGCAAGTATGACTGTTGATTTTGAAGGGAATGGTGGTCATGCTGGAGCTGTTCTTATGCCAGCAAGGTTGGTAATTGGATATACTGCTAGTTCTTGAACTTATGGATCTTTTGGCCAAGTTAATAAAGTCGTAGTTCATATAGTTACTTCACCCACAGGTAAAAATGTAGGTAATTCTGAAGCAGGGCTTATTGGTCCCTGGCTAGGTCGGCAGAAACTCGTTCTAGCAGGGGGCTGGATTGGCCGACCAACCTTGGGGGCTGGAGTTTCCACCCCTTTTTTTATTTGATTCATTGCCTTGTCTGACCTTCATTTTCTTGCACTTTTCTTGTTTGCCTCCTTCATATTCCATCGCCTTTCTTTTTCTATTCCTTACCTATTCTGTCTACTCTTCCTCATTATATATAGGTGCTGTTGGTTTTGGTTAGGGTCAGTTTTTGTCTTCTAAATTTCTGTCCAAATCAGTCGTCGTGGCTATTTTCCCTTCTAGGCTTGCATCTGAAGGCGCGGAGGTGCTCTGACTGTAACTCGCCCGAGGTGGTGGCCTTCTCTAAAAGTTCGAAGGGACTTTCGGCTATACCTCGATCTTGCAGGGATATTTATCCTTCCCCAATCCTCGCCGCTGCTCTCTCAGTCATCATCCCTTTTGCCGCCCTCCACCATTCTACCCCCAACCTTCTAGAGTGCCGCTAACTCCCCTTTGTTGCTGCTCAACCTTTCCTTCATTTTCTCCCTGTCGTGGCCTAATCCTCCCGTATTACCTGTTGCCGTAATCCACTAGCGCTGCCCCCTTCTGTCCGCTTCCCTGCAAGGCCCGTCACAATTCCCCTTTCCACCTTACCTTCTTCTGACATCCCATAATTGCCGCCAAATCCTTCCAGGCTTACTGTTGTGCCCCCAACCTTCAACCAACCCCTCCACCCACTGTCCAGTGACCACTTAACACCAGTGTCATTTTATGTCAGTTATCGTTTAATGTCTGTTTTGTGACGAGTCATCATTATAACCTTATTTGAATTTAACAATAATATTTATATTTCTATTGTGGTTTGGGTTAAGGTATCATTTGGTATCAGAGCTAGCGTAATTTCAGTGCTATCCTAGGGTTTCCTTGTATTCATCTTACCCCTCCACCAGAAGTTTTCTTTCTTATTTCCAAATCATAGTCAAACTTTCACCTAACTCTAATTTTCCCTTGCTGATTTTGAAAATCTGCAAACCTAAATCAATTTTTTTCTCTCTTTCTCCTCCTACTTCAAACCCTAGCCATGCCACCAAGGAGATACATGTCTGAGCCTACCGGGGAAGAGATACATTGAGAGATTCGCTAACTTCAACAGAGATTGATGGACATTGAGGATGACACCTTGGAAGGACTTACCCTCGATGATGACAGGGAAGTTAAAGATGAGAAAGGGACGAAAATTTCAACCCATTCTATAGGGAGGATTTCAGTGATGAACATGAATGGCCATGACCTTTTGTAATCCAATATCAGAGGAGGTCTAAAGAAGCGACATCAGTTGGAGGGACATAGAGACTACAAAATCAAGATGAATCTACCAGAGTTTGAGGGAGTTGTGGATCCCGATGAACTTATTGATATGCCACAATCTGTTAAACGATCTTCAAAAATAAATGTGTAAGAGGATAAGTGGGTAAAATTGGCTGCTATCAAGTTGAAAAAGAGCTCCTATTTGTAGTGGGAGAACTTACATCGACAGAGGAAAACAAATGACAATAATAAGATTACAAAGTTGGAGAAGATAAAAAAAACAATGCAGAAGAAATACCTTCCACCTCATTACCAAAAGGACATGTATCTGAGGCTCCATTACCCGCAACAACGAGACCTTTTCGTCATGTTCACAGCTGAGTTCGACCACTTATAGATGAAATGTGAGCAGAAAGAGTTGGAGGAGCACACTGTAGCCCGGTAGCTTGGGGGCCTGAAGCCTGCACTTAGAAATGTGGTACAACTGCGGCTTTATTGGTCACTTGGAGACGTCTAAACCTTAGCATAGACATGAAAAGGCAACATAAATAGAGCAGACAACCACCACCAGTCAGGCAGCCATCCACAATTGACGACACCAACAGGAGCACATTTCATCACCTCGGGTGAGTAGAGGCATGAGAAGAGATACAATGAGAGATTCGCCAGCTTCAGCAGAGATTGATGGACATTGAGGATGACACCTTAGAAGGACTTACCTTTGATGATGACAGGGAAGTTAAAGATGAGAAAGGGATGAAAATTTCAACCTCATTATATAGGGAGGATTTCAGTGATGAACATGAAAGGCCATGACCTTTTGTAATCCAATATCAGAGGAGGTCTAGAGAAGAGACATCAGTTGGAGGGACACAAATACTACAAAATCAAGGTGGATCTTCCAGTAAGGTATGGATCCCGATGAACTTATTGATATGCCAAAATCTGTTGAACGATCTTCAAAAATAAATATGTGACAGAGGATAAGTGGGTAAAACTAGTTGCTATCAAGTTGCAAAATAGCTCCTATTTGTAGTGGGAGAACTTACATCGACAGAGGAAAACAAATGACAATAATAAGATGAAAAATTAGGAGAAGATGAAAAAAACAATGCAGAAGAAATACCTTCCACCTTATTACCAAAAGGACATGTTTCTGAGGCTCCACTACCCTCAACAACGAGACCTTTTCGTCATGTTCACAGCTGAGTTTGACCATTTATAGATGAAATGTGAGCAGAACGAGTTGGAGGAGCACACTGTAGCCCGATACCTGGGGGCCTGAAGCCCGCACTTAGAAATGTTGTACAACTGCTGCTTTATTTGTCACTTGGACATGTCTAAATCTTAGCATAGAGCTGAAAAGGCAGCAGAAACAGAGCAGACAACCACCACCAGTCAGACAACCATCCACAGTTGACGACACTAGCAGGAGCATATTTCGTCACCTCGGGTGAGTAGAGACCTGAGAAGAGTAGCATGCTTGCTACAGCCCTCGCCAGGCAATGTTTCAAATGTCATGGATATAAGCACATTGCCTCCAGCTGCTCGATGAATTGAGTTGTGTCTTTTACTGAGCAGAGCCCTGTGGAGGAGGTTAACGACGAGACAAATGAGAATTAGGGTGAGGTGTATCATTTGCCAATGAATGAAGGAGAGACACTTGTGGTTGGATAGGTCCCACAGACTGAGGATTCAAGTGATCTGTAGTGGTTTCGCCACAACATATTCTACACCCATTGTACGACAGAATGATATGCAGTCTCATCATTGATTGAAGAAGCAACAAGAATGTTGCATCTATACAGGTGGTGGAGAAGCTAGGCCTCATACCTCAGAGACACTCCCATCCATATTCTCTGATGGGGCTGGTAGAAGTAAATCAGAGCCAAGATTGGCAAGAGGTGCTTAGTGGAGTTTTCAATTGGGAGCCAACTGCACGATCAGGTGTGGTGCAACGTGGTCCCCATCGATGTTTGCCACCTTTTGTTAGGGAGACAGTGGCTGTGTGACCAGATGACTCGGCTTGATAGATTTAGAAATACATTCCTTCACCAAGGATTGGAAGCACATAGTTCTTCTTTCGGTGGAGCACGAGTTCACAAACACCCTTGCAAGTAGTGCAACATCAGGGGGATCAGTTTTAGTAACAGCAAATGATGATACTTTTGAGGCACAAGCTCCAGACAGGGGACAGTCACGACCGGGAGCATCTTAGGCTACCACGACCTAAACCTTACCACCATGACCACCACCGCCCTCACTTCAAATTTGGTTGAGCTGATCGTAGATTACTTGGGGAGTATTTAGTAGCACAGGCACCCTTGCAAGTAGTGCAACATCAGTGAGATCAATTTTAGTAACAACAAAAGATGATAGTTTTGAGACAAAAGCTGCATACACGGGACAATCACGATCAAGAGCATCTTAGGATACCACGACCTTATATCTTACCACCATGATCACCACCGCTCTCACTTCAAATTGGCTTGAGCTGATCGTAGATTACTTCAGGAGTATTTAGCAGCATAGGCAAGACACACAAACTCAGTTCAGTTCAGTAGTGGACCCCATGGCAAGCAGATCGACGTGGATGTATGCTCGCAAGTGGAGAAATCTCCTTTGATGTTTTGGGAGTCAGTGCAGCTAACAGTGAGATCCAATTGCTGCTAGGACCGCAAACAGAGAACCTGAAGCTTCGACGCATGAAGTCGAAGCTTCCTCAATCCCGAGAGACTGAAGTGGGGCTTATTGGTCCCTGGCCGGGCCGGCAGAAACCCTGTTCAACAAGGAGGTTGGACTGGCCGACCAGCTTTGGGGGTGGTAGTTATGTCCGTTCTTCCTTTTTTCTACTTGATTCCTTGCCTTGCTCGGCCTTCCTTTTTATCACTTTCCTTTCTATCTCACTTGTCCATCACCTTTCTATTTCTGTTCCCTACCCATTCTATCTACAATTCCTCATTATATATAGGTGTTGTTTGTTTTGGTTAGAGTTGGTTTTTGTTTTAGAGATTTCAAATTTCTGTCTAATCCAACCGTCGGGGCTATTTTTCTTTCTAGAGTTGTATCCGATGGCGAGGAGGTGCTCGAGCTGTAACTCGCCCAAGAAGGTAATCTCCTCAAAGGTTTGAGGGGTGTTCCGACTGTAACTCAATCTTACGGGGATATTTGCATCTTTTCCGAGTCCCTGCCACTGCTCTCACAATCATCATCTCTATTGCCGCAGCCCTCCACCATCCTACCCCCAGCCTTCCTTAGTGCCGCCAACTCCCCTCTGCTACCGGCCAACATTCCCTTTATGTTCTCCCTATTGTGGCCCACTACTCCCTTATTACCTGTTTCCATAATCCACTATCGCTGCCCCCATCTGCCCGCATCCCTCCAAGGATTATCGCTATTCCCCTCTCCACCCTATTGCCGTGGTTTAAACTCCCCCATAACAACCCCACCAGCTGTCGTTACCTCCTTCATGTATCCCAACATTGCCGCCAAACCCTTTCAAACCTTTTGTTGTGCTCGCAGTCTCCAACCAGGCCCTCTACCTGTCGTCCAACCACCTCTTAACACCGTCGCTCTCACCCTAGGATGTTCTTTTATGTTAGTTATTGTTTAATTCCTGTTTTGTGATGAGCCATCATAGTAACCCCATTTGAATTCAACAATAAAATTTATATTTCTATTATGATTTGGTTTAACGTTGGCATTAAATTCTGTATGCTATTAATACAAAATCTTTATTTCAATAAAGTAAATATTAGTTTAATTGTATCTATAATGTATCGATTACTTATTTCGTGAATGTATTATAAAACCTGTCGCTAAAGAGGAAATCAGATTTTAGTCATGCACACAAACTACCCTTGCAGTCCTTTTAAAGCGAGTTCACTAATTTTACATGAATTGAGTTTATGACGCTTTACATCCAGCTTTTTTAGCTTGATTTCAGATGTCTGTCATGGACTCTGCAAAGAATCCGTTAAAATTGTCACAATTTAAAATCTTAAATCTTTTGAAGTACCTGTCTAGATCTTTCTGGATGCTTTCCATTAACCTGAACTTTTGTCCATGTTTGCTGAAGAAAGTTTCTCAATTATTCCTCATCTCACTTTTGTTTTGCTGTATACATTTGTTATTTTAATGATGTCATACAAATCTTTTTACTATTCGTTGTGATCAACACGATCATCTGCTTATCATAATTATTAGGTTCAAGCATTACAAAAACACGTGCTACTTCGAGATAGGGGTTACTATATTTTGCAATGTCTCTAATTTAGAAATCCTAGTGAATTTTGTTAATGAGTTGGTTCAGGCTTACTTCTTTAGATGGCTTTTAGCAGATATTATCCTGATATATTGATTACGTTGATTGATTAGAAATGATGCAGGATTGGCCGCTGCCGAGTTAGCATTGGCTGTTGAGAAACATGTCTTCGACTCTGGTTCCTTTGACACTGTTGGCACCGTAGGTATGATCATTAGATGATTTATAAGTTTAATTTTATGTAACTACAAAATATTACAGTTGTTTTGAGGACAAAAGAGTTATTACAAATAAGCGAATTTATGTTTTCTCAAAAACTAGAAAAGGTTTTAACTATTAAATGATTTTTTTACTCGTTAAGTTTTACTTGTTACTTATTTTTCATTCTTTCTGCCTTTATGGTCGATGCATCTTATGAGGCTAGTTGGTTTATGATGTTTTTCCATTTCATATTTGGATTGCATTTGGAATAAAAGCTTCTTGTAGGTGTTATGGAGCTACACCCCGGAGCAATCAACAGTATACCGAGTAAAGCACATATAGAAATCGGTGCGCCCCTTGCTCAGCTAAAAGATTAAACTAACATTTAGCATGCAGTCAATATTTTTCAATAATTGGCCGCTTTTTTAGTACATTTTTATAGTCACAATGATGTGCATGCACCATTTTATTTTTACATTTACCATGTTAGGCCTTACAACCACTAGATACGATTAATTGAATCTTGGTCTTACACTTCCTTCGACTGAGTAAGAGAGAAATACTTCCAGGGCTATAATAAGGCTTTGTCTAACACTATGCAATTACACATCCAAATGCAAGACATGTGAAAGCAACAATTAGGTGAACATCGTTATCACTTTACTTCTACGCTTGCTGTTTGTCTGTGGGTAGTTCTACATTAATGGATCGTAGAGAACAAGGTTTCCAACCTGGAGGAAGTGCTACTTCTTCGGGCTGAAGTTTTAATGGATGCAAAATTTGGTTTCAAAAAAGTTCTGTAGATTTAGACAATTTGGTAGGTCAAAACTTCTAGTCGCTTTGAACTTCTTAAGAGTTGGTGAACATCTTCTTGAGATGACAGTGACGTGTAATTACCAAATTCAAGTCATTCTTCTTGGGTTTCCAACCTGGAGGAAGTGGTTCTTCTTGGGGCTGAAGTTTTATGGATGCAACATTTGGTTTCAAAAGAGTTCTTTAGATTTCAATTAGCCCATTGGGGAGGTCTCTAGTCACTTTTAACTACTTAAGTGATGATGAACATCTTGAGATGATAGTGACGTGCAATTACCAATTGCAGACATGACAAGGCAAAAGATTGGTGAACTTCTTTAAAATGGGAGTAACAAGTAGGTGAAGCACTCCATTTCTATCCCAACCTGGCGCAAAAGCCATTCTCCAAAAATAGGATCCCCACATAATCTCCTGCTAACAAGTTTCGAATTACAATTGTGCAGTTGTTAGAGTACAGGTCTCTATAGGAAACTAAGAAAAAAGTTGAACGCAGAAATGGTATCTGTTTCTTAATTGATTTTTTTTCGTGTCTGTCGACGAAACCCTTTTATTTTATCATGAAGAGATCTCATGTTCCCTCTAATGCATTTCTACCGTATCACGTTCTTATTCCAAATTGGCTTCCAACTTCTGCCCACATCATGGTCTTGTTTATAATAGTTTTTAAGTACCAAAAGCTTTGGCCACTACCTATTTAATGAAGTCCTTCAATTTTTTGAAATGTCAACCATAATGGTAATATTTAGACATAACTGATGGAAGTGGTTGGCGTAATATGTTCTAGTGAAATAAAACGTCCTTTGTCACTTGTCATCTATGTATAGTACTTTCTTTCCTGAAGGCCTTGTAACTCAAAAAGCAAATATGAGTAAGCAACAGGTATGGAAGCTTCTTTTAGCGCATTATTTCACCCTGGTATAAATGGGTAGTTGCGGAAGTTCATGGGTTGTTTTGAGTAAGGTTTTCAGCCTAGAAGATGTGGTTGTTCATTGGACTAAATTTGCCTTGGATGCAACATATGGTCAATACTTCTAGCCACTTTGAGCTGCTTCAATTTCGTGAATCTCTGGTTGAGATGATAGCGACCTTCCTATCCTTGCCGCGCATGATGATTACAGTAGGTTGCTCTTGCTGAAGGAAAATAATTGGTTTTGGAAAATGTTAAGTTTGCCAGATTCGCAAGTTTTTGGGATACCCTTGTAGTCATTGTATGCTATAGGATTTGGTTAAAAGCAACTTCACTGGAACACATCGCTTCTATTTGATGTCATACACAATGTTGCAACTTTGAATCCGCTATCATTTTATTTTCCCACTTCTCTCCATGTATTGTCATTATTGTTCATAGTTTCACTAATTTAAAATTGTACAATTTGAGGCTCACCTTGGGTTCATCTAAAGACTTAGGCGAAAAAACAAGACACCTAAATTGGGGCACATGCCTCAATTTTTTGGGATTGGCTTTTTAAGATAAGTCTCTAGGCGCTTGAGCCTAATTGAGTTTATAAATTATAATATTATAAAATAAAAAAAATAAAAACCTCATTTCACATATTCGTTCACTATCTAGGAACCTTAAAAATAAAAAAAATCAACATGAGAAAGCAAACAATTATGATAATGATTCTAATAAAGACTCTAAGTGATGAATGTGAGAGTTGCTTTCGAATTGAGAACTTACTATCTTAAGATCTCTTTTTTTATATATCGATTTGGGAGTTGGGGGGCCTTATTATTGACTTCGTGTCTATATTTACTAGATTATATGAGACATTTTTATCATTGAATGCATATATGATTTTTTATGATCTTACTTTCACATTCTATGTTTACTCACATGTTTTATTACGAAGAAACCAAGTACAAAGTTTTATGATGTATATTTTTTTACTATTGGGCCCTGTGAGGGATTATTCTAAGTGCTTTATTTTTATACTTTTAATTAATTTATTAGTTTAATATTGAAGCTTACTCCTCAAAACATCTTAAGGCTTAGGCCTCATATTATAAAAGCAAAATGCCTCAACTCAATTGCATAATTTTAAACTTTGTTGCTATTATCTCTTGCTATATTATTTGCTTCGTTGTCTTTGCACTGCTTCTTTGCTTACCGTTAAAAAAACTATGCTGCCCCTATATTTCCTATTCATAATCTCATTTTCTTCTCTTCAATTGCTAATGATTCATACTATTTCATGTTATATGTTTTATGCTTTCCTACCCAGTTATTGTACCGCCTATTCCTTCTTGTGGAAACCTGAGAAGTTTCAGGTGGCCGTCCTAACATGACCGGTCGGCTATTCAAGATCTTATGGGAGATTTGATTGGAGATCAATTTGGAAATCTCTTGATTTGAGTTTATTCCTTTCCTATTTATGTTTTTTTTATTTTTTATTTCAGAATTATTTCCTTTCGTAATTTAGGCTAGATATATCTGGTTAGTTTGTAAATTAGGAGGGATTAGTGTCCCTACATATGTACGCTGCATGTGAATAATAAAATTAAGCAATTTTCCTTCCTAAGTAACTTCTCATGGCATCAGAGATTTAGATAATATATTAGTTGCCAGAACTCCTCTGTCAGGGCGAATCTCCTTTTTGTAGTTGGATCTTCTTTCCACTAGGCCGGATCTCCTTCCTGCCAAAAGTCACATGTCCCTCTTGTAGTAGGACCTCCTTCCCACCAGGCCTAGTCTCCTTCTTGCAGCAGGATATCTTTCCTGCCTTGTCGAGTCTCCTTCCCGCTAGAGGCAAATTTCCCTCCTGCAGTCGGACCTCCTTCGTCTGGCCGAAAAATCTTCCTTGCAGGCAACCAGAACTTCCTCATCCAGATTTCTCTCTATAGGCCCTTTTGCAGCTTTTCTCTCCCTTAAAAATTCTCCTTGTTGCAAGCCCTTCATCTGGATTGCAGCTGGAAGCGTCTTTGCTGCAGCCCCTCCTTCGGAATTCTTCTTGCAACTTGAAATTTCTTTGTCGCAGACACCTCACAGCAATTTCCTTGTTCCAGGCCCTCCAACGGAATCTTACGTTAGCAGCAGTAAAAACAACGATAATAGGCCTGAAGCAGCAACAAAAGCTGTAACAACAAGTGGAAGCAGTCCTAAATACGCTTAGGGTTAATAACTAAGGGCCCGTTTGTTTGCCACTTTCTTCCGCGGCGCGGGGCGTCGCAGCTACTTCGTCGACGATCTCGCCTGTTTGGTTGCAGCGGCGCGGTGAAAGTCCCTTGAAAGCGGACGGGAAGCCGGCCGAGGCAATATCCCAACGGCCCGGCTTCGAAAGCGGGTTTATCTCATCCTTACCCCGCGCAGTTGCCCTTCTCCCTTCTCAGCCCTAACCTTGCCCCCGCTGTTTATCTCAGGTATCTGAGGCATTTCTTCTTCCCTAGCCACGCGAATCGGCGGATCTCGGGTAAACTCCGAGACATTTCTTCTTGCTTGCGGATGTTAGGGCATTTTTTCTTCCCTCCATGCTTGTTTACGGGCTTCGTTCACCTCCCATTCCCGTTTACGCTAGTTGCTTCTACTTTGCGGATTAACACATATTTTATGCATTTACATTACGATCGGTTGGCTTTGTCATGAGTATCTAGATTTGGGGTTGTTATTCCTAGCTATATGCTTCTTACATTGATCTTATGCTTGGTGATATGCTTGTTGAGATGGAAATGGAATGCTGAGTTATTTTAATGAATCGATCCGATTCGGGCATCTTTGAGTAATTCATATCGGAAAGTTGGATTTCACTTTTTGTTGCTCTATCTTATTAGTGGTTATCATGCTTCATCACTATCTCATCCTACGGCGATAAGTAGCTTGGATGGCCCTCGTGTCAGCGGCAAGCATGCTACTTTGCTTGATTGACGACGATATTGCTACATGAAGCCATATGTTGATTAGTTTGGCTTTGAATTAATTAGTTTCTTACATATTTATTCATGTTCGGTTTGTTTATTTCTCTATTGGTAAAGTCTCCTAAATGTTAGGGGTAGCCAATGGCGGCAACTGCTACTTTGAATTAATTAGTTTCTTACATATTGGTAAGTCTCCTACATGTTAGCCTAAATTCCTACATGATTGCTTGAGTTCTTTATATGTTATTTCTCATGTAGGTTCACTTGGAGAAAATGTGTAAAATCCCCATTTATAGGGGAAATGTTGCCGAATTTTTTTAAATCGATTTCACATCATTCGATTTTATTCCCTAAGCATGTTTAAATTGGAAGCTTGCTTGCTCTTCCATAACTTGGTTGAAATTTCAGATTAGTGGTAGTTAATGGTTTTGCTATGTCATGTTCTATATAGGAAGGCTTCTTGCACACTTTGCCTAGCAAAAAAAACAACTCCATGTTTAATGCTTAATCTTAAAAGGGTTTCATATAGCATTTGATAAGAGCTTCCCATGGTACTTTATGAAAGTTTTATGTTGTATTTTAGGAAGCTTGACATAGCACTTTGTGAAAGACTTAAATGGCATCTCATGAAAGTTTTATGTGGTATTTTATGAAAGCTTTCTATGGCATTTGATGAAAAAAATTCACATGGCATTTTATGAAAGTTTTACATAGCATTTTGTGATGGCTTCACATGTTATTCATAAGACTCTTTGTTCTTCATGTGCTGGCTAAATATTTATGCTAGGGAGGCTTGAGGTCTAGCTTGTTTTATCATATCTGCTCTAGCCAAAATAAAAAATTTGCACTTGTTAAATTTGCCTTGTTAAGTTATCTTGGATGGTTTATTTGCAAAAATTTGCCTTACCTCTCTTTCTTTATTAACAATATGCTTGTATACGGAAAGTCTTTGAGGGCTACTTTGCTTGATCGTGAGCTTTCCCTTTTCTTTGTTTATGCCTTGGATTTGGTTTATGAAAAGTTTGGGAGCCTTCCACATGCTTTACACATGCACATGACTTGTTTTTGTGCATTTTTGGAAATTTATGTTTTGTAGAAGTTTTTCTCTTATAAGTGTGGGGTTTATTTGCAAGTCCATGATGATGGTCTGATGCTTTTGTCATATTACGTGTTATTACAGATTCTTGCTCATTGCGTCCCTACGATGTGTATTATTGTAACTTTGCTTATTTGGTGAAGTCTTATATATTGCAGTGAATGAAATTATGGAAGTCCTTAAAAAAATATGTAGAATCATATATTGGAGGAAGTCATGTATGAATGAAAGCGTCATAACTACTTCTTTCATCCTCTAATAAAAGTTCGATATTTCTTTCATATGGATGTATGTCATATTAATCGAACCACGTAAAACAATTTGTGTACTTTTATATTTTTTGCAATTTTTTGGTTAATTTTATGTTTCAGTTGGGTGTTCTTAAAGCTTATAATATGTTTCAAATGTTAGCTGAATTTTAAATTTGAATATATTTCATTTTTATATGTGATTTAGCTTCAGTATAACGTAGACTGATAAGGGAAGGAAATTACGTACGCAGACATGAGAAGGGACGTAAAATATCTCTTTTGTGATTTATGCGTAAAAGAGATAGAGTTGGAAAATAGACAGTCCACATTTACGAATAAAGAAGGTTGGGAAAATATTATTAAGGATTTTAAAGAAGAACTTGGAAGGACGTATGATAGGTCGCAACTTAAAAATAAATGAGATCAGCTGAAAAAGGATTGGAATAACTTTATATAACTTTAATAATATATATATATGAAATAACTTTAAATATATATATGAATATGAAATAACTTTAAATATATATATATATGAAATAGCTTAAATTATATATATATATTAAATAACTTTAAATATATATATGAAAATATATATTTTAAAAAGCAATTGTTAATAGCTATAAATATATTAATAGCACTAAATATATGATTGAGTGTTAAAATAAAAAATCAAAATTTTGGCGTTAAACTTTTAAACATAAAATTTATATTTATTACTTTCAATATTTAAAACATAAAATTTAAAAAAAAAACTTGTATTTGCAAAACCTGTATATCATATAAATAAATCGAAAATTTCAAACAATTTTAATAAACAAGGGCAGATCGGTCATATTTACAGAAAAAGTCTGCAGCAATGTTATTCCACAGTTCATGACAACTAGACAGTAGAACATTCTCGCATTTCTTCACGCAGTTGTTTCGCAGGCAGTGCATTGCAGTTCATGAGTGAACAGTGCTGTTGCAGTTGAATCAACAGAGCCTGAGGGCCGTTTGTTTGTCACTTTCTTCGCGGCGTGGGGCGTCGCGGCGGCTTCGTCGACGATCTCGCTGTCCGGTTGCGGTGGCGCGGTGAAAGTCCCTTGAAAGCGGACGGGGAAGCCGGCGCGCCAATATCCCCACGGCCGGCTTCGAAAGCGGGTTTATCTCATCCTTACCCCGCGCGGTTACCCTTCTCCCTTCTCGCACTAACCACCGCCCCGTCGCTTATCTCGGGTATACGAGGCATTTCTTCTTCCCAGCCGCGCGAATCGGCGGATCTCGAGTAAACTCGAGACATTTCTTAATGCTTGCGGATGTTAGAGCATTTTTCTTCCCTCCATGCTTGTTTACGGGCTTCGTTCACCTCCCTTCCCGTTTACTGCTAGTTGCTTCTGTTGCGGATTAACACATATTTTATGCATTTACATTACGATCGGTTGGCTTTGTCATGAGTATCTAGATTTGGGGTTGTTATTCCTAGTTATATGCTTCTTACATCGATCTTATGCTTGGTGATATGCTTGTTGAGATGGAAATGGAATCTTTGGGTTATTTTAATGAATCGGTCGATTCGGGCATCTTTGGGTAATTGTTATGAATCGATTCATCATTCAATATATCTATTGAACTTTTTGATTCGAGCATGTTGGATAATTCATATCGGTAAGTTGGATTTCACTTTTTGTTGCTATCTTTATTAGTGGTTATCATGCTTCATCACCATCTCATCCTACGACGATAAGTAGCTTGGATGGCCCCTGTGTCTGGCGGCAACTGCTACTTTGCTTGATTGACAACATATTGCTAGCAGAAGCCATATGTTGATTAGTTTGGCTTTGAATTAATTAGTTTCTTACATATTTATTCATGTTCGGTTTGTTTATTTCTACTATTGGTAAGTCTCCAAATGTTAGGGGTAGCTGATGGCGGTAATATGCTACTTTGAATTAATTAGTTTCTTACATATTGGTAAGTCTCCTACATGTTAGCCTAAATTCCTACATGATTGCTTGAGTTCTTTATATGTTATTTCTCATGTAGGTTCACTTGGAGAAAACGTGTAAAATCCCCATTTATAGGGGAAATCTTTGCCGAATTTTTTTAAATCGATTTCACATCATTCGATTTTATTCACTAAGCATGTTTAAATTGGAAGCTTGCTTGCTCTTCCATAACTTGGTTGAAATTTCGGATTAGTGGTAGTTAATGGTTTTGCTATGTCATGTGGTATATAGGAAGACTTTTTGCACACTTTGCCTAGCAAAAAAAACAACTCCATGTTTAATGCTTAATCTTAAAAGGGTTTCATATAGCATTTGATAAGAGCTTCCCATGGTACTTTATGAAAGTTTTATGTTGTATTTTAGGAAGCTTGACATAGCACTTTGTGAAAGACTTAAATGGCATCTCATGAAAGTTTTATGTGGTATTTTATGAAAGCTTTCTATGGCATTTGATGAAAAAAATTCACATGGCATTTTATGAAAGTTTTACATAGCATTTTGTGATGGCTTCACATGTTATTCATATGGCTCTTTGTTCTTCATGTCTTTGTTGAATATTTATGCTTAGGGAGGCTTGAGAGTCTAGCTTGTTTTATCATATTTGCTCTAGCGAAAATAAAAATCTGCACTTGTTAAATTTGCCTTGTTAAGTTATCTTGGATGGTTTATTTGCAAAAAATTGCCTTACCTCTCTTTCTTTACTAACAATATCTTGTGTCCGGAAAGTCTTTGAGGGCTACTTTGCTTATTGTGAGCTTTCCTTTCTTGTTTATGCCTTTGGATTTGGTTTATGAAAAGTTTGGGAGCCTTCCCCATGCTTTACAAATGCCTGCAACTTATTTCTGTGCATTTTTGGAAATTTATGTTTTGTAGAAGTTTTTCTCTTATAAGTGTGGGGTTTATTTGCAAGTCCATGATGATGGTCTGATGCTTTTGTCATATTATGTATTATTACAGATTCTTGCTCATTGCGTCCCTAAGATGTGTATTATTGTAACTTTGCTTATTTGGTGAAGTCTTATATATTGCGATGAATGAAATTATGGAAGTCCTTAAAAAAATATGTAGAATCATATATTGGAGGTAAGTCGTATGAATGAAAGCGCTATAGCTACTTCTTTCGTCATCTAATAAAAGTTCGATATTTCTTTCCAGTGAATGTAGGTCGTATTAGTCGAAGCACGTAAAACGATTTGTGTACTTTTATATTTTTTGCAATTTTTTGGTTAATTTTATGTTTCGGTTGGATGTTCTTAAAGCTTGTATCTATTTCGAATGTTAAGTTGAATTTTAAATTTGAATATATTTCGTTTACTATATGTCTTTAGCTACAGTATAACATGACCGATAAGGGAAGGAAATTATCGTACATGCGACATGGGAAAGGGACATAATATATCTCTTTTGTGATCTATGCATAAAAGAGATAGAGTTGAAAATAGGCCGATCACATTTACGAATAAAGAAGGTTGGGAAAATATTATTAAGGATTTTAAAGAAGCAACTGGAAGGACGTATGATAGGTCGCAACTTAAAAATAAATGGGATCAGCTGAAAAAGGATTGGAATAACTTTATATAACTTTAATAATATATATATATATATGAAATAACTTTAAATATATATATGAATATGAAATAACTTTAAATATATATATATGAAATAGCTTAAATTATATATATATATATATGAAATAACTTTAAATATATATATGAAAATATATATTTTTAAAAGCAATCGTTAATAGCTATAAATATATTAATAGCACTAAATATATGATTGAGTGTTAAAATAAAAAATCAAAATTTTAGCGTTAAACTTTTAAACATAAAATTTATATTTATTACTTTCAATATTTAAAACATAAAATTTTAAAAAAAAACTTGTATTTGCAAAACCTGTATATCATATAAATAAATCGAAAATTTCAAACAGTTTTAATAAACGAGAGCGAGACTGGTCATTTTTACGGAAAAAGCTGCCAAGCATGTTGTTTTCTACATGTATGACAAACGAACATGGTAAGCTTCGCATATATCTTCATGCATTGCTTCCAGAAATGACTATGTGCAATTGATGTGAGCAATTGCAGTGAACAAGCCGACCCTAAGGGCCGTTTGTTTGCCACTTTCTTCGGCCGGCGCGGGCGTCGCGAGCGACTTCGTCGACGATCTCGCTGTTTGGTTGCGACGGCGCGGTGAAAGTCCTCGAAAGCGGACGAGAAGCGGCCGCGACAATATCCCCACGGCCGGCTTCGAAAGCGGGTTTATCTCATCCTTACCCCGCGCGGTTGCTCTTCTCCCTTCTCTCGCCCTAACCCTGCCCCTGTTGCTTATCTCGGGTATCGAGGCATTTCTTCTTCCCTAGCCACGCGAATCGGCGGATCTCGGAGTAAACACGAGACATTTCTTCTCGCTTACGGATGTTAGGGCATTTTTTTCTTCCCTCCATGCTTGTTTACGGGCTTCGTTCACCTCCCCTTCCCGTTTCTGCTAGTTGCTTCATGCTGCGGATTAACACATATTTTATGCATTTACATTACGATCGGTTGGCTTTATCATGAGTATCTAGATTTGGGGTTGTTATTCTAGCTATATGCTTCTTACATCGATCTTATGCTTGGTGATATGCTTGTTGAGATGGAAATGGAATCGTTGAGTTATTTTAATAAATCGATCGATTCGATCATCTTTGGGTAATTGTTATGAATCGGTTCATATCTATTGAACTTTTTGATTCGGACATCGTTGGGTAATTCATATCGAAAGTTGGATTTCACTTTTTGTTGCCTATGCTATTAGTGGTTATCATGCTTCATCACCATCTCATCCTACGACAATAAGTAGCTTGGATGACCCTTGTGTCTGGAGGCAACTGCTACTTTGCTTGATTGACAGCATATTGCTAGCAGAAGCCATATGTTGATTAGTTTAGCTTTGAATTAATTAGTTTCTTACATATTTATTCATGTTCGGTTTGTTTATTTCTCTATTGGTAAGTCTCCTACATGTTAGGGGTAGCCAATGGCGGCAACTGCTACTTTGAATTAATTAATTTCTTACATATTGGCAAGTCTCCTACATGTTAGCCTAAATTCCTACATGATTGCTTGAGTTCGTTATATGTTATTTTTCATGTAGGTTCACTTGGAGAAAATGTCTAAAATCCCCATTTATAGGGGAAATGCTGCCGAATTTTTTTAAATTGATTTCACATCATTCGATTTTATTCCCTAAGCATGTTTAAATTGGAAGCTTGCTTACTCTTCCATAACTTGGTTGAAATTTCAGATTAGTGGTAGTTAATGGTTTCTTTATGTCATGTTACATATAGGAAGGCTTTTGCACTACTTTGCTTTAGCAAAAAAACAACTCCATGTTTAATGCTTAATCTTAAAAGGGTTTCATATAGCATTTGATAAGAGCTTCCCATGGTACTTTATGAAAGTTTTATGTTGTATTTTAGGAAGCTTGACATAGCACTTTGTGAAAGACTTAAATGGCATCTCATGAAAGTTTTATGTGGTATTTTATGAAAGCTTCCTATGGCATTTGATGAAAAAAATTCACATGGCATTTTATGAAAGTTTTACATAGCATTTTGTGATGGTTTCACATGTTATTCATAAGGCTCTTTTCTTCATGTCTTTGGTTGAATATTTATGCTAGGGAGGCTTGAGGTACTAGTTTGTTTTATCATATCTCGCTCTAGCCAAAATAAAAAATCTGCACTTGTTAAATTTGCCTTGTTAAGTTATCTTGGATGGTTTATTTGCAAAAATTTGCCTTACCTCTCTTTCTTTACTAACAATATGCTTGTGTCCGGAAAGTGCTTTGAGGGCTACTTTGCTTGATCGTGAGCTTTCCTTTCTTGTTTATGCATTTGGATTTGGTTTATGTAAAGTTTGGGAGCCTTCCCATGCTTTACACATGCTCGCAACTTATTTACGTGCATTTTTGGAAATTTATGTTTTGTAGAAGTTTTTCTCTTACAAGTGTAGGTTTTATTTGCAAGTCCATGATGATGGTCTGATGCTTTTGTCATATTATGTATTATTACAGATTCTTGCTCATTGCGTCCCTAAGATGTGTATTATTGTAACTTTGCTTATTTGGTGAAGTCTTATATATTGCGATGAATGAAATTATGGAAGTCCTTAAAAAAATATGTAGAATCGTTTATTGGAGGAAGTCGTATGAATGAAAGCGCTGTAACTACTTCTTTCATCCTACAATAAAAGTTCGATATTTCTTTCCAGTGGATGTATGTCATATCAATCGAACCACGTAAAACAATTTGTGTACTTTTATATTTTTTGCAATTTTTTGGTTAATTTTATGTTTCGGTTGGATGTTCTTAAAGCTTATAATCCGTTTCGAATGTTAGTTGAATTTTAAATTTGAATATATTTCATTTCATATGTCTTTAGCTTTAGTATAACATGACTGATAAGGGAAGGAAATTCATTGTACTCGCAACATAGGAAAGAGACATAAAATATCTCTTTTGTGATCTATGCATAAAAGAGATAGAGTTGGGAAATATATCGTCCACATTTCTGAATAAAGAAGGTTGAGAAAATATTATTAAGGATTTTAAAGAAGCAACTGGAAGGACGTATGATAGGTCGCAACTTAAAAATAAATGGGATCAGCTGAAAAAGGATTGAAATAACTTTATATAACTTTAATAATATATATATATATGAAATAACTTTAAATATATATATGAATATGAAATAACTTTAAATATATATATATGAAATAAGCTTAAATTATATATATATATATATATGAAATAACTTTAAATATATATATGAAAATATATATTTTTAAAAACAATCGTTAATAGCTATAAGTATATTAATGGCACTAAATATATGATTGAGTGTTAAAATAAAAAATCAAAATTTTGGCATTAAACTTTTAAACATAAAATTTATATTTATTACTTTCAATATTTAAAACATAAAATTTAAAAAAAAAACTTGTATTTGCAAAACCTGTATATCATATAAATAAATCAAAAATTTCAAACAGTTTTATTAAACGAGGCGATCAGGTCATTTTTATAGAAAAAGCGATTCAACAATTGTTTTCCACAGTACTGCAACTAAACAGAGCAATGAGCTTCCGCAATTGCTTCACAGAAGCAATGCAATTCTGTTGTAATAGCAATAACATTACTAGTGAACCAAACGAGTCCTAAGTGGGTTGAAAATGTCAATTTCTACTCTGGAGATTATTTCTGAACCAGAAACTAGAGATTCTGTCCGTACAACTCATTAAATATCTAATTTTATTATAAATCACAAATTCAATGGCCATAACTTTCTTAAATGATTCCAATTCGTGTTTATGTACATTTGTGGTAAACGAGAAGAGGGAATATCTCACGTGAGAGGACACAACTCTTGAGATCACTAACCCCAATTTCCATATATAGAAGAATCAAGATGATATAGCTATGTTGTGATTAGTAAACTCAATGACCACTAAAGTGAGAAATTTTTTTTTGCTCTAAGTAACTGTCAAAGAAATCTGGGAGGCTGAAGAGAAATATACTCTAGCAATAAGAACATTTGCAGAGTTTTTTGAAATCAAATCCAAGCATCATGACCTTTGTTAGGAGAGCTTAAGTGTTGCCCAATACTTCAATAACTTGATGTCGACCAACTTTTTGAAAGCATTTTAAGTTTGGAAAAAAATGGATTTAATTTAATATAAAAGATATATAATTTTTAATTTTTGAAGATAGCGTGTTTTAATTTTGAAATATGAGACCGAATGGTTCTCATTCATCTAATAATTTACATAATTGTGTCAGATACTGTGAATATTACACCTTCCTGAAAGATAAATGTATACTTCGACGATGAGATTTGTGACATACGTTTGGTCTGCAAACTTTTTATGTGTGACCGACAAGTTCCTCTACTTAATATAAAGATTATGTAGGGTTTATTTTACCTGAGTTTTAAGTTCTCTATAAGGGCAAGCCCCTATAGTTAATTACATCACAGATGACTGAGCTCAATTGAGAAAACCCTCGATAATGATCAGAGGTACTAGTCTTCAATAATTCAAGGTTTAGGTTTTCAGGGTAGGACGCAGAAAATCAAGTGGGAAATAACAAAATGAGAGCAGTTATTTCAGGAGTCTAAATGAAGGAAGAGTTAGGGGACGTCACAGATCCTGATCAACTTCAGTGACTTCTCAAACTAACCTACTGTGTTATTTAAGTATTTAATCTTGTCAATTTTATTATTTGAGACTTACACTTGCATAATATCTGATTATGCAAATAGCCCACAGAGGTAGGAGGGTTTACGTCATACCGAACGACAACCATGAAACCTAAGGTGAGTTAAAACTTATGCTGCACAACATTGTTGTGTAGGGGCGTAAAGAGGGTGTTAGGATTTACTTCGCGCTGAGCGAGCCACCTCGAAGTCCTATGACTTGCTATTTAGATTAAGAATGTATAGCTGGTGTAGACTTGTTTTGTTGTTGTAAATTGGAGATCACCTCTATTTGTAGTCCGCTCCAAGCTCCTCGTCACAGTAGTAGCTCCAAAGTTTATGTGTTATGTTTGTTCTTTGTTTATTGTTTAAGTGTTTGGGGTGATTTTATTTTTATGTTAAGTGACGCCGGTTAAGATCCTATGGTTCTATCATCCGGACATCACTATTTTCTTTTGAATTTACTTAGTCTAAACAAGTTGTTAAAATTACGTAGTTTTTGCCACTAATTATGTTAGTTATGTTGTTTTCCCGCTACAATATCCTTGTTGTGTCGTTATTTTGGGATATATGCTTTTTTTAGTAGTAATCCTTTTAACAATTCAAAAGATGGTGTTTATTGTAGAAATTTTGTTTTTGGAACTCAAGAGGGATGAATTGAAGCTTTTATCTTCTAACTAGATCACCATAGATTGTCTAGTTTCTTGTTTTGAGTTCATTGAATTTTATAAATCAGATCTTAAGGCTTGTAAACAAAATATTGGAGGTTGAATAATGAAATAAAATTTCAGTTTTTCTCTCTTCTTGTGTATATTTGTTAGATATATATTTTTTCATGTGCTTCCTATATGCAGATGACTACATTTTAGGCTTTTTACTGCTGTGGGATTAGTTCTTCCCTCTGGGGTAATCCATATCCTTGTTCTTGTCTTTACATTTATTTAGTCGTTACTTTTTGTGAATGATTCAAATTTTGTGAAGTATGATATATGCTGCGCTTTTTCTTTAAAGTGTGATTTTGTTTCATTGCTGTAGTTCATTATTCGACATTGTTCTTTTCGCAGTTCTTAATTTTGTGTGATAGTCCCTTTTTTTTTTGGAATGAATAAAGCATGACATTACAAGCAAAGAGTTTTTGTTGAAATTATGTATTAACTACATGTGAATCATTATTTATTTTTATTTCGCATTTCATCCAAAGTTGGATGAGAAATCTAAGGCTGAATCATTATCTGTACCATCTTTTGTTGAATCCAAAGACTATTGAAAGTTAACATGCGTTACTTCTTACCAGATACACGTGATATTGATGAAGAAAGAAGGAATATTGTAGTCAACAAGATTCATCAATCTGCTGTCAGGATAGCTGAGAATCGTGGTGTTGTTCTATCAAAATTTAAAATTGTAAACCAGGATCCTCCTGCTCTCTCGTCTGATACAATAATATCCACAATGGAAGATGCAGCAAAACAGCTGAATCTCAGTTTCAAATTAATGATTAGTAGAGCCTATCATGATTCCCTATTCATGGCCAGGTATAATTATCTACTTCTATTATGAGTTTCATGCCAATTTTTGTTTCAATTTTCCTTTTTGTTTAATGTTTTGCGAAGGAGGCCATTTAAATAGGATTTCTCACCATATTGTTCGTTCCTTGTTCATTTTCCATCTTGAAGTATTTGTTGGATTGGCTGCTCCTGTAGTCTTCTGCGGCATCACCTCTTGAAGAATAATAAAATGATATGTTATTGCATTGTTTGTTAATGGCTCTGTGATTGTGAGTAAAAATTATGATTTCATTTTTAATCCTGTGTTTGAAAATGAAATCAACACGTTGGAAGGGCTTTCAGGTGCTTGTGGAGTTTAAATTCATTATTGTTTTCTGAGTACATGCAACCAAATGTCAGAATCTAGCAAATCCACTATTTTGCTATACTTATTTTCTAGCTTCGACAAGCCAACAAGTCATTATTAAATTAATGGACATTTTGTGGCCTTGAATTTGCTTTGGTGTTAGGATTGACACTTAAAATTAGGATATCTAAGGGTGCGTTTGTTGCAGAGTTTGAACCACGGTAGGTTACAAATACTGTTTTGTGTTGTTTGTTTGGAGCTTTTGCCATTCCCGAACTGCGTTCCGCAATTTAATAAGATTGCGTAGGCGAGAACAGTTCTGCGTCCCAGCATTTCGAAGCATTTTTTCCATTATTGCCTCCTTCTCGCTTCAAGCTCTAGCGACCGCCCTCAGATCCCACTCCCATAAATTTGTGAAGGTTGCCGCTTCGGCCATGGCCTCGAAGGTGAGGAGAACGTCGCCGTTGGCAGAGGCGTAGCAGGCTATTTTTTAGATTGGGTAGTCGACGGCGAGGATGGAGAGGTTTGTGTTTGCGGTGACGAGAGGAGAGGGGAGGTGTAGAAGTACATTTGGAGGATGAGGGTGGCACATACGATACGATCCATGAGGTTGCATGCATGTTCCAGGTATGTGGTATTTCTTCGCATGGAAGGCTTGTCGGCATTGAGTCTTCAGAGTGCTCGCCATGCCTAACTGTTCAAGGTTGAGGAGAATCATGAGCTTACAGAGTTGAAAGTATTATATTTAAATAGGATAAAATTTTGTCATTTGGATTTGTTCATAGTTTTTTTTTTTAAAAAAAAGTTATAATAATGATGTATTTTGTAAAATATATCATAAATTATATTAATTTGTTTAGACTTTACATGTGTTTTTTTAGAGCATTTTTTAGTAAAATTTAGCCATTATGAAGATCAGAAAATATGTGGGTAAAAATTGGGTAATTATGGGTTTTAAAATATTTGAATTTATATATTTTAAGATAAGTTGAATAAGTATGGTTTTAAAAGTTGGACATAAATAGTTACGTTTTTCTTAAGTTTATTCCTACATCTTTTAGTTTTAAGTTATTTAAAGATCCTACCTTGAAGATTTACATGTTGAAGGTGTTGTGAGTGAAAACAACTTTATTTTGCATCTCTGATTCTTTGGGTAGTACAATTAAAAAAGGAGAATTACGACAACAACAAAGCCTTAATCCCACTAAGTGGGGTCGGCTGCTTGAATCCTTTTTTTCCATTGCGTCCTATTAAGTGTAAAAAAAAAGGAGAATTATGTATACTAAAAAATGTCTATGTGATCTACATAATATATACTCGGGGTTATTACAGTCATTAGTCCACAAACAACACTTTTAGAACTGTATTTTTAAATAGACCAACTGTGTTTGAAACACCAACTTCTGAACAGTCGATTTTCAACAACAGTTTTTTAAACTAGTTTTTCTACAGTTACAACCGAAATAAACACACTCTTTAAGTTATAGTTAACAACAATCCTATTGAATTATGGATCCCTTGCAACAATTCAGAACAAAGCTATGTTGAAGGAAGAATTCCTTCGCCTAGTTGTGGTTACCATCTAGAGTAATTTTGAAATTTTTACTCCGTGTACATGTTCATTTGCCATTCATTGTTTTTTGGTGTATCAGTTTGAGTTTTGTCATGCATATTGTGTTTCTAGGATTTAGATGTTTTTATTTTTCCTTTTTTTTATGCGAGAATTTAATGTCGTTTTTTCCTTTTGTTCTGTCAATTAGTTAGGGAAATTTTACTTTATATGACTCAACTAGCTGCATCGGCCAAATATCTCTGCTGTTCGTGATCTTTTTATTTATTTATTTATTTATTTATTGTAGGTTGAAAAATATGCCTGAACTTTCTTCTGAACTAAAATATCTCTCTTCTATGCATGGGCTCTCTATTGAAATCCAACCAGAACAAATTTTTTTCAAATAAGATTTAGACAATTTTCAAGCTTCTAACAAGGTTCGAACAAGGTTTTGAGTAAGATTCTAATCTATTAGAATAAGATTTTTGTATGCATCCAACCCATTTAAAGAGTGGAAAGAGTTCAAATATAGTTAGTTTGACAGGATTCAAACAAAGCTCTGGTAAAAGCTTGAAACCTATTTGACCTAGGTTCATTGAAAGACCTATTTGAGCAAAGGTTGGAACAAGTTATTTTATATTGTCTTATAGTTATTCACCTCATATTATGGGGAACTTCGGTTCTCTACATGCTTCTTGATGTACATGCTTTTAAATATGCAATTATGCTTATTGGGGCATTATCATGTATTTTTAATGTTTTTTACATATTTTTATTTTTTATTTCTAAAAAAAATTAATATATTTTTAGAAACACTCAAAAATAAGTTTTAGGCGTTTTGAGTGATCTTAAAAGCAATCATATTCTTAATCAAATATGTCAAAATATATTTTGTTTCAAATCAAAATAAACAAAATAAAATAAAAGTAAAAAATAGTAAATAAAAAAAAGTGATCTCAAACAGCCCTAAAAGTTTAATATCTTGTGAGTTATTAGTAAAGTTTCGCACATTCCACCTCCAAGTTTGAGATAGTCTGAACATGTAGTAGGTTTTGTTATTTTTTGCCTGGAAAGGCAAACCATAAGAAATCAACTATGCTCCACCATCTTCAACCTGAATGCATGATATGATTTACATCCATTTATGGGAGGGTTTGTATCTATTAATTAAATTCTAAATCGCTACTAGAATTTGTTTGCTTAGCACGCTCTAATTGCCTGACAATATCTACAGGATATCACCTATGGGCATGATTTTCATTCCGTGCTATAAAGGTATGCTGCACAAATTTTTATTTGCATATCACTAGTATTACTGGTTAAGTAGATTGCTTTGGCTTTGATGAAAAACAGTTCTTTAGTATATTATGGGCTTTGCAGAGTTGTACAAGAAAATATAAAAGGCTGCATCTTTAATAGGTTGAGTACAAACATGCATATATAAAGGGCATACATAAATCGAAGAAGAGCCTAATGATGAAATAATAATAAAAATTATCTTCAATAATGAGAGTATATTATAATAAAGAATAATATAAATTTCTAAAAAGTAACAAGCATGGCATAATGTTAATATTTTAACATAATAATCCTAATAGTTATTAATAAGAGTTTGAGAAGATTTATCAAGAACAACCAAGAAAGTAATTTGAGATGGAAAAATAAACAACCATAACAAAGATGTGATGCACTGATCAAATAAAAGATATATGATACAAGAGTTTCTACTCTCGCAATCGATTGAGATACAAAAATCACAATCCGAAGGACTGGGATTGACAAATGAAGAAGACCCCAAATATCACAACCAATAATGGAGGGATATGGTTTTCTCCATTAGACGCTATGGACACAGACTCGTCTCCATCCGGGAACCGCAAAGGGAGCACATGCCCTCACAAAACTTAAATGAACAAAATACCGATAATATAATAAACAACTACATTTTTATAATCAACAAATGATATAAACCGAATAAAATCAAAAAAAAAAAAAAAAAAAAAAAACATTTGTTCTAGCCCAAGAGTGAGGGCCGATCGGCCCTCCCCCACTTAGACCAAACAGGTCCAGATCCCCTCACCTCGTGTCAATCTACCAAGGTTGGTGGAGCTTTGACCTCATCTGTCGAAGCGCTCGATACCTCATGATATGACGTCTGACCACTCACTTGAAGGTGGCGGAGCTGTTGAAACCTCCCAGGATCAGAGGACCTTCAACTTCTGATATTTGTCTCCTTTGTGACATTTCTAGGGTTTAGGTTTGAGAGGTGAAAGAGGGTGTACTGATTTAGGGTGCAAAAATACTTTTGAGGGTTGTTGAATTTGAAAATCAGCAATGGAGAATTAGGGTTAGGTCAAACTTTGACTATGACTAGGTGGGTTTGGGTTTTGGGAGGTGAAAGAGGTTGTATGGGGTTGATTTTGTGTGTAGAAAAAATATTTCAGGTTGTTGGTTTTGAAAATCAGTAAGGGGGAATTAGGGCTAGGTCATGATTTGGCTATGGTTTGGTGGGATTAGGTTTGAGAGGAATTTTGTAACCTGGGGTGGAACTAGGTTTTGACTAGCTCTTATACGAAATGATATTGGAGAAGGGGGTTAGAGAAGATTCAGTAAGAACATCCAACAAAGCAATCCGAGACAAGAAAAATAACTAGAACAAAGATGAGATGCCAGATACAAGTGTGATCGAGATACATAAATTACCACCCAAAGAATTGACGAAGAAAGGAGATCCGATATGTCAACACCAACAATTGAGGGATACAATTGCCACCACCCAATGTCGTGGATATAGACTTCTCCCCATATGGGAACCGCAAACGGAGCACAGTCTCTTACAAAACAAAAATTAACAAAAGACTCCTAATACAATAATCGACTAGATGTTATCATCAACATAGGACCTAAACCTAATAAAAAACAAACAGACGAAAGTACCCTTGCTACTATTAGGAGTGAGGACAACCCTAGCTCTACAGAGAGGGTTGATCGGCTCTCTCCCACTTGGATCAAACCGGTCTAGGGTCCCCTCCTCGCCCACGTCGATATATTGGTGTTGTTAGAGCATTGTTCTCATATGTCGAAGCTTCTGTCCTCATATGTCGAAGCTTTTGACTTCTCATGTTATGACGTCAGGTCGTCTACGTGGAAGGTGGTGGAGTTGTTGTAAACACTCGGGATTGGAGGGTCTTCGACTTCTGACGCTTATCTCTTCGGTGGCATGGCTTAAAGGAATGTAAGCGGGTGTATGAGATTGATTTAAGGTGTAGAAAAAACTTTGTGGGTTGTTGATTTTTAAAATCAGCAAGGTGGAATTAGGATTAGATCAAGATTTGACTATGGTTTGTTGGGTTTAGATTTGGGAGGTGAAAGAGAGTGTATAGGGTTGATTAAGGGTGCAGGAAAAATATTTAGGGTTGCTGATTTTGAAATTCAATAAGAGGGGATTAGTGTTAGGTCAAGATTTGGCTATAGTTTAGTGGGTTTAGGTTTGAAAGCAATTTGGAACCCTACGATGTAAGTAAGGTTATGCTAGTTCTGACACCAAATGATACTGGAGAAAGGGGTCTGGAGAAGATTCAACAAAAACAGCCAAGAAAGCAATCCGATACACGAAAAAAATAACCAAAATAATGACAAGATCCACTAATCAAATAAAGGATGTAAGATACAGGAGTTTCATACTCTCACAACTGATCGGGATACAAAACATCACAACCTGTATGATCGACAAAGGAAAGAGACCTGCAATGTCACCGCCAAAAATGAAGAGATACAATTATCACCACCTAACGCAGTGGATACAGACTCGTGCCCATCCAATAACCATAAAGGGTGCAAGACCCTCACAAAACTCAAGTGAACAAAAGACTCCTAACACAATAAACAACTACATATTTAAATTCAACAAATGACCTAAATCTAATAAAAACAAACATACAAAAATACCCTTACTATTATTAGGAGTGTTCAGCAAAAGTAAAATAAATAATGAAAAACAAAAATAAAATTTATCTCAAACGACCCATAGAATATAGAATGAGAAGCATTAGAAGGCCTAAGGCTTTATAGCCTCGAAGAGAATGAGGAGATTGGAAGACCAAAGGTGGAACGAGAAAAAACAAATTTGTCAAGTTTTTGCTAAAATTGGGCGAGCAATTATCAACCATAAATTTCATTTGTTCACATTTACCAATATTTTTATTTACCTATTAATTACATTGAACTCCAAAATCCTAATGCAAAATCACAGTTGAAATTGCATATGCATGTTTTTCAATTCCTGGAGTCCAAAAATCTCTCTTAGATTCACCACCTCTTTTGCTTAACCATGCAGGTTATAGCCATAAACCTGAAGAGTTTGCTTCTGCTCAGGACATTGCAAATGGTGTGAATATGTTAGCTCTTACACTCGCGAAACTATCTGCCAAATGACTTTCATGGTAAAGGGAAAATTCACTCTAGAAAAGAATAATTATTGGCTCATATACATTATTTTATATGTTTCAGTTTAATAATCCCTAAGAACAAATTGTAAAAGTGATGTTGGGTACACATGCTACTGCTTGTATCAGGCATGAAATGGGGGTCTAAGAATCCTGTTTACAACTATACCTGTGCCATGTAAATTTGTAAATTATCTGAGTACTGGGTCTGCCAAATCCCAAAACTTGATGGCTTATACTGACTCTTGACTTATGGCCTTATCAAGTTTTAAAGGGGTTGATTCTCACAATCCATAATTGGTGTAACTCTCAATTAGTCGAAGCCATATTTTTGTAGCATCAGAAATTATCGGATCATCGACATACTTTGAGTTAGGAGCGGAATTAGGTTATGTCTATGGTGGGCAATTGACGCCACCAGAACTTCTCTGACGTAAAGCTTCCTCGAATGGTGATATACGTTGATTTTTAAGTTTTTTTTTTTTTTTCTGGATCAACTTAATTTTGATTTTGATAAATGAAAAAATAAAATTCAATTATAATAAAAGAAGAAAATGAGGAAATTTTTAAACTAGTAGAAAACTGCAATTAAAATGATCCTTAATTTTTTAAAAAAATCGAACCACAATTTACTGAATGGAACTAAATTAATTAAATATATTTTATTTAAATTGACTTTTTTATTTAAAACAATTAATCCACATCTATACAAATTATACTCTCCAATTAACAATTAGATAATAATAAAAATAATAATTTTTATTTCCTCAAAAAGTGTAATAATCATGCACAAATCTCGAAATATTTTGAGAAAGAAATCATATTTATAATCATCCAAGCTCCCATTTTATCAAAGACAAACCCAACGATTCAGAGATGATCATCCAAATGGTGGTCCGATCAAGGTTAAATCAAGCCTAGATCAAGTTGTTTAAGTGTAAATGGAGGCTATGGATATTTGATTGAATTGTTAGATGGATTTCAAATTTGACGAACTTATATTCAAATCAAATGTATCAAATAAATGAATCTAACGAGCATAAGATCACTCTATTTCAATATCATTAAAACGCTTAAATATTTATAAAATATCATAATCAAGGAAATTACTTCTGGACATCCGATGAATGGTTCTAATTCATGCAATATTTATCGAGGATGAATCTCCCAAAATCTATAAATAGAACTACACTTTATTTATGATGGATCTAGAAGAGAAAAACAAAGGAACGCTGAGCACGTGAGAGTTCCTGAGCTCCACCAACATTGGACCGCCGCCGACTAGTCGGAGCCACCTCTGGACCATCCTCATCACCAACGGATCAACACAATCTTACTGTTACCACCATCGAACCACCACAGCCCGACCCCAACTGTTGTTGACATGAGAGCAATGACGTCGCAACCGAATTACCATCGTCACCATCACCATCAAGCACACAATAATAATAATAATAACGTGCCTAATTTAAAATTTCCATATTTATATGGATAATATTCGATTTTTCAATATTATATAAAAAAATATCACCATCAAAATATCTTTAATGTAACTAAATTTATAACAAGAAAAATTTACACAAATATCACCCAATTTTTATGTATTTTACAAATCTACCCACTCGCCTTGTCATGAGACTAATAGCCAATCAGCCAATTAGTTTCAGTTCTTCCTGAGACTCCTCCAATCCTCTCTTCATCCCCACCCGACGATGTTCTCGCCGGCGGCTCGCCTCGTGACGAAACGCCTTCATGCCTTTCGTCAAATTTTCCTTCAATCTCCTGCAGTGCGATTGCTTCTTCCCTGCCCGTTGAAATCCTTCCTAATCATTACTTAAACGCATGATTCTCTTCTTTTCAGATCCCCGCCTCCGCAGCTGCAGTAACCTCCAGATCCTACTCTACTGCTCTAAATTATGTTAGTGAGACCCTAAATTTTGACTTTGTACTCCCATCTGCACTTTCTTTTAGCTGTCGGTTCTCTTGATTTTTGTTTACCTGAACTCCTCGAACAGCATCTTGACTCCCCCGACAACAACCCTAATGCGCTATGGGAGTTCAGCACATCCAATCTGGATAGGGTATGATTTTCAAAATTAATTCTCATTTTGTTATTTCACATCTCTGATTGGGTTGATTTCGGAATCAGCGAAACGTTTTTTTTACCCCCCTTTCAACACGTTCATGTTCTTCGGTGAATATTTATGTTTAAGAAATATATGGAATTATAGAACTGTTTTTTTTTTATTGATGAAAGGGGGTTGCGAAATTGTTGGTTTGGGCTCCTAATGTGATTTCTTTCCGTCACCGGAATGGCTAAAGAGTTCATGTTTCTGAAATGAAATTTTCATTATCCTGAGAAGGAATCATATTGGTAAAACGAAGCTATTGATTGCTTATGGAAGATATTTTTTTAAATTTATTTATATTCTATTGTTAATCGAAGTTGCGTGTGGATAAGCTTATTATTGTTACCGCATTTTCACCGTTTTAATTATAAAAAAATTCAGATTTGGCTTTCATTTGTTGATTAAGATGATTTTTATGAATGCATAGTTCAGATAATCTAATGTGCTGCTTACGGCTTAGTTTTTGGTCGTGCTTTGCGAAAACTATTGGTAATTTTCAGTAAACTGTTTTTTACTTTGTCATTATTTTAATTATGTTAAAAATGCTGATTTTCACATTGTAATACACGCCGATCAACTTGTTGCCCGGGAAAACAGCTAGCTTAGAGTTCATTCCATGATGGGGGCACCATGATAGTCCATGTAGATATTGGGAATTTTACATACGGAGTGCACAAGTTTCGTTTATTTACATATCTCACACCTAAACTTTCATATTACATACATAGCACTTTGGTGCTTTAAAAGGTATATTTCACTTTTAAGAAGTGTTAATAGTGCTAGTTTTGATGTGATATTAAATATTTGATTGTCACAAGTGTTAATATATTGTTTGATTGTTTGGTAGATGATTGTGATACTTGTTTGAAAGTGTGACCATGACCCAACATTTTCTATAGCGCTTCAATTTTCTCTTTGATGAATGGACTGAATTATGCATTGTTGTTGGTTGTGGTAGTAATATTTGAACGGTTCTCCCTATCATGTCTTCCAATTTATAGGTTTTTCATGTAATTTTCAACATGTTTCTTTTGCATGACCATCTTTCATACAATGATCGCACCACATTCGTCCTTTCTTGGGCTTATTATTCTGAGAAGAGTTGTGAGTTTACAAGCCCGACCTTTTAACAAATGGTGTAGTGTGATTGTTTTTTATCATTTAACTTCTTTATGCTTTGCTCCCTTCGAACTTCTGCGAAAGCCTCCTGGATGGTACGAAGAGGTTTAATTCCCATGATTCTTCCCTTGCTTTATCTAAGTCTTTATTGATGCCGATTGACGATCATCATTTATTCAATAATATTTCTATACAAGACAATTTCATCAAATCATTTTCAGTAATAAACCTCACACATATTCAGTTACAACCAACATTTTGCGAGTGTTATAATATTGAGTGACACTCAAGTCCCCTTGTTGTAGATCATGTAGTATGTTTTCAAGCTCAAATAACTCAGTGCTAGAATAAGTTTCACTGCAACCTCCTATATTTCTTTGGTTGCCCTATATAGTAGAAATTTTTTTTTCAATCTCCGTGGTTATGAAATTTATTAACTATAACATAATTAAGTGGTCGTTAGTTTTTCAGTCCTAATATTTAGAATCTATCATTTTTGGATCAAAAATTTTGTCTGTGAGATATCCATTTCTTTCTTTACCGCATACATACATGAAGATGAACTGAGACCATTGAAGAAAATTTTGGTAATGCAGAATGCATTTTATAAATAGTGACTAGATGCGATGAGTTGTCAAGTACATTGGTTACTGAAAATGTAGGCTTGGATCTGGAGCTAACTTCCAAAGAAGAATATTGTGAAGCACCATGATTGTGAGGCTCAAATCGAGAAGAGCTGCTGCTCGGAAGAAAGTGAGAGGGCACTTAGTTTGTCTTCTTGATTGGATGAGAAAACAAGAATTAGAAGGAGGTTTGTAGCTCTCGGTTTTCACAAGTTCGGCAAGTCAAATTGATTGCAGGAGCGATATGGTCCTTTGCTTTAGCAGACTAAAGAAGAAGAACAATTTTGTGATCCAATCTGTCCGAACCGTTTGAACGAACAATTTCTTAAATAAAATGAGGTTACCAATTAGATTGGAAGAGTCAGATGAACGAAAACATCAACACTATCTCGTATGTGAGAAGACAAAGTAGTGTCATCGATTGGAAGAGCCGGATGATGAGTTAGAGACGAAGTAGAGATCGAGCACTTGTGAGTGTCAGAGGAGATGTTCAGACAATAACGATTGAGTCTACGTGATCGTCAGAGCAGAGGGTTCGAACAACAGCGTTGGAGGAGATGTTCGAAAGACAGTGATGGAGTCGTCGCAACTATTTGTGCATACACGTGCGTAGATGAGCATCAAACACCATCGACGAAGATTTTTGTGGATCCTTTTTCATCGGCGGTGACAAAGAAGTTTAGTTCAACACTCTTCGACCTCAAAGACGAAGCATGGGCTGATCAGGGCTGTGACCTTGTGAATGAAATAAGTTCCTCAGAGCTCTGATACCATGTGGAAATTTTGAGAAAGTTTTTTATATCTTGTCTTTGAAGCATTACGATTTACTATATATATATATAATAACAAAAGGAAACAAAATAGGAATCCCTCTAAATAGGGAATAATAGAAAATAAGGATATAAATAAACGAAAATAACATTAGTGGAATATATTCTGAGAGCAGAAAATAAATTCCTTCATAATGCGGATTTGTGCTCTTTTACACTTCATGACACATAACACTGTTTGTTAATTGCTTTTTCTAATCGACCAATGACTATCAGTAAAGTCTCTTTTTTATTTCATCTTATATCCCCATCTTACTGTTGGATACTACCACCTGACACCTTGATGAATCTCTCTCTCTCTCTCTCTCTCTCTCTCTCTCTCTCTCTCTCTCCATACATACAGACACACATCTCATCAAACATTCCATACTTGATACTTGAGATCCAACCCTCTTTCCATAGGACCACCTATCTTTTTCTAATTTTCTCTCTCCTACTTGATTCTTAATTCTTTCTTCTCCCCCTTTGAACACTCTTCTTTCCTTTTTTCTACCTAATTGAGTCCAACCTCTCTTTCAACCAGCAACCAACCTTCTATTCTCTTCCCTTTTTATACCTCCTCTCTCTTTTAGAAACCTTAAAAGGCATAATTGTGCCATCCACATCAACTCTTTGGTAATCATATATTTTCTAATGTTCAAAAAATCTTTCAAATTAGGGAGTTCTACATACTTACCACCCAATTCCTTTGTATTAACATAGCAACCACCTATACTTCAATTTTTACCTACAAACTAACCAACGTATAAATATAGGAACTTGGTGGTCTGAATTTAAAACTAGAATTTTAGGCGGTTGATATGTTAATACATAGGAATTGTTGTATGTATGTAAAAAGCCCTTCAAATTATCATATTATTTTAAAATTCTCCTGAGGTTTGACATTCCTGCCAAGGTAGAAAAATAATTATAGTCCTTTTGATGGTCAAGTTATAGTTGTTTAGAATGACATCTTACCCAATCTCGTTTAATTTGCATCCTGAACTAGTGGTCTCGTTTAATTTGCATCCTGAATTAGTTGGTTCTTGTTTCATTCTTTAGCTATCAGATAGAAGATGAAGGATCTCAATTTTATTAACAAGCAGAAAAATTTTATTCATGTTTGGTTTGTTTTTTGGTGTCAAATATGGGCCACAAATGTAAGCCAAGTACCCAACCAAATGCATCAATATTTTTTTGCATGTTCCGATGGCTTGTAAAAAATTTATGATTTTCGTAGTACATCCTATTTAAGTAGCGTATAACTTAACTGGTGTTTATGATTTGATAATTTTTATATTTACAATATGTGATTAAATTGAATGTTGTTAATTTTTGGCTTGTTTTGTAAATGAGCTAGAAATTTTGTTCATGCTCAATTTCTTTACTAAACAAATGACATTTATCAAGTTTGTCTGTTGGTGAGCATCCAGCATTTTTAAAACCTTTAATCTGCATGCTGGTAATATATATTAGTGTTTGTTTAGAAGTCGTGCGTCTTTTGCAGTCTTCCCATCTGTTTTTTTTTTAATTTTTTTAAGTACTTTTTGCAAATAATGAACTTTTTAATGTTCTGCCTATATGCTTGTGAGTTTCTAAGCTTCTAATTATCCTGCTTGTGCTCTATTAGCTTTTATTTATCCAGAATTATTTAGTTTTGTTCGTATATGTAGAAGTGCTGTATCCAAACTTTGATTACGAGTCTATTGAAGTATCTTCTACATCTGAGTACTTCAGGTCAAAGATATACTTTCTCACTATCCTTCAAACTACAAGCAATCTGCTGTCATTCCTTTATTGGATCTTGCGCAGCAACAGCATGGTGGATGGATTCCTGTTTCTGCAATGAATGAGGTATATTAAGCTGTAGCTGATAGAAAAGAAAAGGAAGATTTAGATACATACTAGTCAATTCTTTTATATTACATATCTAATACCTAACCTTAAATTTTTACATATATGCCACCTTTGCTATTCATGAAAAGGTGCATTTCACTTTTTTAAAGTTAAATTTATGGCATTTTTGATACAATATGAAAATTTGGGTGGTTGGAATTTAGAAGACAAAGTTTAGATGTTAGATATGTAAATGCATAGGAATTGGGTGGTATGTATGTAAATGCCCAGAAGAAAAAATGTAGCTGATAGAGTTCACCTGAGTTGTGAAATCTAGCATAATCATCATCATAAGTTTTTACTTCACTAATTCATCATATTAAGATGCTTTTGGTATTACTTTCTAGTTTTTTTACATTTTACATTTTTTCTGACTTTAAACAATTTTAGCTGTGATTAATTTTTTGTTCCACTTTACTCATTTAATTCTTTATCTACATGTAAATATTCCTCTTACTATGGTTTATGCATCCCTAAATCAGCTCAGTCTATCACCTTTACTAAATAGATATCGCTCCTGTCTATAATATTCTTAATTTTTTTTTTCTTCTTTACCATGCATTTATCCTTTCTTTTAACAATTTCCTGCAATTTACCTGTGTAGTAGTTCCTTGAATTTAGCTAATTCAGTTATTTTGTTTTTACAATTATTTAGAGCCAGTGTGAGTCTATCGTACTGATTAGTTGTGAGTTATGTTTTCTCAATATTATCTAATGCATCTTGTAGTCCTGATTTGCAATAATGTTAATTATTAGTGATTAATTTACCTGTTGACATTTTTTTCTTTATCAGTTGTTCATGTATACTTTTAGCATTTGAAATATAACTGATTATTATAAATAATTTAAAGGGCCATTCATTCATTTTGATTAGATTAATATAATGTAGTTGAGGATGTAATACATTCATCCTTTCTTTTAACAATTTCCTGCAATTTACCTGTTTAGTAGTTCCTTGAATTTAGCTAATTCAGTTATTTTGTTTTTACAATTATTTAGAGCCTGATGCAGTGTGAGTCTACCATACTGATTAGTTGTGTGTTTTGTTTTCTCAATATTATCTAATGCATCTTGTAGTCCTGATTTGCAATAATGTTAATTATTAGTGATTAATTTACCTGTTGACATTTTTTTCTTAACAGTTGTTCATGTATACTTTTAGCATTTTAAATATAACTGATTATTATAAATAATTTAAAGGGCCATTCATTCATTTTGATTAGATTAATATAATGTAGTTGAGGGTGTAATACACTTGCTGATGTTGTTGTTATTGATGTTTCATAATAATTTAATATTTAGATCTCTTCATAGTTTCTTTCTATGCTCAGATTGCAAGGATAGTTGAAGTTGCTCCGATTCGTGTTTATGAAGTTGCTACATTTTATTCAATGTTCAACCGGACGAAGGTATTTTGTTTCTATTTTTGAATTGATCTTTTTCTTTTGTTCAGTCTTATTTTTTACTTTGATGAAAATGACATTTAGAATAAATTTGATATTCTTCTATTTAGTTAGATTGAGGTTAAATTCGAAAATGGTCCCTCGGCTATTCGAATGTGGCTAATTTAATCCCAGAGTTTTGCAATGTTGCAATTTAGTCCCCAACCCACTTGGCCCCTTAGGGCTAAATTGAGATCAATTTTGTATAGCAAGAAATTAAATTGAGATAAATTTTGTGTCGTGATTTATACACTGAATCATTTTGGATAAATTTTAATTAGTCGGGGGACTAAATTGGAGCACTGCAAAATTTTGAGACAAATTGACCGCATCCAAATAGTTGATAGGCCATTTTGGGATTTCAATCAATTAAATTGATATTGCCTTTTAATGCTTTACAGGTTGGTAAATATCACCTTTTGGTTTGTGGCACAACACCATGCATGATACGTGGATCACGTGACATAGAAGAAACTTTGCTAAAACACCTTGGAGTGAAGCGAAATGGTGAGTGCATGAGGCTAGAATATCTGAATAATCATTAAAAATAAATAAAAAAAGTCAAGAATATGTAACTTTACTGCTCTGCAAGCACATCTGATTTTGGTGACATCCAGAGTTTTTACATTTTTACAGAGGTTACTAAGGATGGCTTGTTTTCTGTTGGAGAAATGGAATGCATGGTGAGCGGCGCCTTCAATCTTTTTAGGAATCTTTACTTGCATACCACTGAATACTTATATATTTACTTATCTAACACTTAAAACTTCAATTTTTACGTATATACCATCTTACCTATGTATGAAAAGGTGTATTTCACTTTTTAAAAGTTAACATAGTGGTATCTTTTATATGATTTGGGCGGTATAAATTTAAAAGGTAAAGTTTAGGTGTTAGATATGTAAGTGCATGAGAACTGGCTGGTATATATGTAAATTCACCATCTTCTTAATCATTTTACTTTCCTTCATATTACTCAGGCTGACATATTTGTCTACTATTGTACCTATTTATTACATATTTGTGCCGTAACAATACTAGATTTAATATAATTGAAGAATAATGCTTATTATGTTTGCTTATATATCATTGTTTTTTGATAGTTTTTTTTTTTAACTAGATTTTTTACATATCTATCTAGACATGTGTGGTTTTATATAATTCAGTTTTAACTATATTATATTTTTTCTCTTTGATATGGCTGTTTTGGGATCTGATTGCTGTTCTATACCGGACAGGGCTGCTGTGTAAACGCTCCGATGATTGCTGTGGCTGACTACTCCAAAGGATCTGAAGGATTCACATATAATTATTACGTTAGTGCACCCCCATCCATCTAGACTATTTAAAGCATCTGTCTTTTGTTATTTATCCATCGTTGCTTTATAAGGCACTCAGTTATTTATATGGCTATTATCATGTATTATGTGAAGTTTACACCAGTGCAATTAACTGGGAGTGAAGTTTCATGTTAACTTGACGCATCTGCCCTCCTAGGCGAGGTAAGACCAAACTGGTCCCAGGAGGGACTGGCGGGACTGGTTTAGCAATTCCAACCCCCATGGGCTGGCCAGCCTCTTTATGGGTCATTTTTTACTATTTAGGCTATTAATTAAGGTTTCTTTTACTTTGAGACATTTAAATGGTTTGCAAAACTCTATTTTGGACACCTTTGATTTGGTTGTGCAGTACAGACTGTTTTTCTATAACTTTTCTGGCCGAGGGTTGTATTTTTTATCCCACTCAGTTGTTCTTCTCTTTCAGTCTGTGAAATGCATTTCTGCTCTGCGGGGATGTTCTTAGCGGGTTAGGGAGTTGGTTGGGCTCATTAGTACACATTTTATTCGATCATTACAGGCTTTTGTTCTTTGCCCATGTTGCTTTATGATGTTGGCTGCAGTTTGGACAGGAAAGATTTGATTTTGGTAGGAAGATAGCGTTTTGGTCATCATGCTTCAAGAGCTGTAAACTGAAAACTGAATCAGCTTCATGCTGCCAGATGGCAAGAGGGTGGAGAAGATAGAGCTCTTGGCTGCCCTGTAACAAATGTTTTTTATGCTGTCCACTTGTCTGGTAACCGGCAGAAGCAACCAGGTGCTGGCTTGCATATAGTTTGTTTTTTTCACTACGGACCACTGTATGATCTTTGTTCTCTTTTCTTGATAGTTCTTTGGTATTTGTTAAATGATATTAAATTTAGTTTTAATTTGAATTCTTATCGACGCATTTAGTTACAAAAAGTTGGAAAATAAAAGAGAACTGATAGATATTAAATGATTACAATTTCCTTGTCTCTTATTATCCATGGGTCTTGGAGTGAATGGACCTTTGATTATAAAACGTGGTGATTGCACCTTATCTATTAGTTCAATTTTTTGGTATAGTTATTTACACTAAGTGATCCAATCTCATATATATCAGAGCCCGCTTTGGGTTCAAATTGTTTTGCAATGTACTTGGGTTTCCAAGGAGATTAAAAGTTACATAGGAATACCAATAGCTTATGATAGCAATCCATATCTCTTGATGTCGATGATGAAACATTGATCCATCCATCCAAGTTTTTGTAATAACAGTTGGGCCAAGTACTCATCTCACTCTTGTTTTCCACTCTTATTTCTTTTTCTTCCTTTGACATCATGATTTTAAGGGTTATTCAAAATAATAAATAATAAAGTTCACATATTATTTAACATATATTAAGCTGTAAGGCTAGCTTTTATCTATTTGTTAGATCATATAGGTTAATTTCTTTTTTCTATTATTACTGTGCATCATAATGTGAGGCGTATTCGATGGCCTAAGTGTTGCATGCAATTTTTCTGCTTGCTGCAATCTCTGCGATTCTTTTTTTGATTTGAGGTCTGGTTAGACATTAAATTCATGCCTTAGAGGGTCCTAGGAATATTTGTTATATTCTAACATTATTCATGTTATATAATAATATCTGATTTCCATACTTGGGTAGTTTTACTAAAATTTTAAGTCAATTTTTTTGTCAATCCCCATGCATTTAAATTGATTCTTCCGTTTGGTTCCTCTTTATTGATTTTATATTTGATCGGCACTTGCTCTTTTATGGATTTTGATTCAAGATACTTCCAAAGCAATATTTTATCGCTTTTACAAAATAAATGAAGGGGATGGTGAAAAAATGAGCGAACAAGGAGCAAGAAAGTGAAGTAAGCTCAAATTCACGAGCGGGGGAAGAAAGGAAAAGGTTGGACTAATTTTTCTCAGTATTATATCCATTGAGGTGAATGATTGAAAACTATTAAAGAGTAAATCATAACAAATATCATGTCTCCAATACTCTCTGATGTCCAATTATGATATGGGCCTGCATTCAACCATGATGTACAGTTGAGTCATGGATTGTGTTGATTCACCGCATTCATAGATCCAAAAAGACTGGACTATGTACAGAAAATTGGACCTTTGACCATAGAAAGCCTTGGCTGTGTTTTTTCCATTAGTCCAAGCTTTTGGTGTCATCATGTGGTCCTCCGCTTGATTTTTTTATCTTTGTTTGTTTTATTCTTTATTAGTTAATTAGGCATTTTACTTTTAGCTACAAGCAACTAGTGATGTCACTGATCTCCTTTTATTTCTAACATCAGAGGAGTTGATGGTATTGTTTGAATAGCGAAAGCAAAAAATTTTTTATTATTGCGAATATATATATTTTTACTTTTCTGTGTTAATTAGATGGATGATATTAGCAGGGAATTATCCCGTTGTTTAACCTGAGAGAAATACCTGACATTGACCCTCACTATTATAACACTTTGGCTGGTTATTTCTAATCTTGGATTCTTGGTGATTTATTTTACCTTTACGTCTCACAAAGCTATGCAAATTATAAATATCCCTGCTGTAATAATTGTTGGACTAAGAATTTGATGCAGGTATAGGTTTCTGCTGAAGGTACTGATTAAGTTGTTTTATTAGTTTAGATTACAATTTAATAAATTTGAGTCCAGCCGTGACCTTTCTTAAACTTTGCCACCTCATTGATGTGTTTCTATCCTTTCAAAAAAAAAAAAATTACTGAAATCAAGCATGATCTCACATTTTAAAATTGTTAACATAGCCTATATAAACGTAATAAACTTGAAAAGGGAAAGCTAAATTAATGAGCTTATGGGTAGTTTGCTAGAAGTTCTATCTTGTTTCTTACAGTCAAGGACTTGAATTTCAAGAGTAACTTTGCCACCTCAATTGGTTCAACGAGATATTTTCCATAACTTGCTTACTTTTTTTATTTATTTTCTCATTGATTTTGGCATGAGAGGGCTAGGAATTTTACTCCAACTAACCATGTAAATATATGAGCAGAGACTACTACTGAGTTGTAGTTATCTTAGAATGCCTTTTGGACCTAGAAATCATTTAGAACCTGTTATAATCTCAGACTTAATTTATTTGAATAATTAAAAACAAATGAGAAAGGATGGTGATATGTATTTATGTTGACCAATTTAGTCAATATAAACCAGTGCTTGAGGGGGCTCTCCAGTTATATTTTTCTTTTGTTGTCCATAGCAATGGAACATTTGATCAAAATTAACAGAGATAAATCCAATATCACTAGTGAGAGATTAAGATAGAATAAGGAAATGAGTAAAGTACCTACATTTACCTGGGATAAGTTTAGTCCCATAGTCTATAAAATGCCAAATTAGTATTCGGATTTTTTAAATTAAAGCTAAAATAGTCATCCATGGATACTAGAGTCTGAGGACTAAATTGACATTTTTTTAGACTCTAGGACTAAAATATCCCCTTGTAGGGAGTCAGGGGACTATTTTGACACTTTTTTCATAAGAAAATTATTCTGAATGAGGCATCAGATCCACACTTCTTATCAAGCCACTCGGCCGCCCTGACAGAAAACTACATTACAACCTTTTAACTCCAATGTCAGGTGGTCATGACCGTTGTTTTCTATTTAGTAATTCATCCTCTCACATATTACAGAAACTATTAAGAGAGAAAACTTGGCTGAGATCTTCATTTTCATCTTTACTTTTAGGCATGTGATTCCAGATATTCATGGAAGCTCAGGCTGGACAAATGATGGCTCTTACCTTTCTATATTTACTGGCAGCATCTACTGTTTTAACATTATCTTAATGCTGTGTTTTCCACAGGAAGACCTCACTCCCAAGCGAGTTGTTGAGATTGTGGAGATGCTGAGGAGAGGAGAAGCACCTCCAGTAAGCAGACCAATTTTCTATTTTTCTCAAATTTATTACTCTGATTTATAGTTTTTGATAGGGAGGTCCTTAATCAATGTTTAAGTCGCATCGAGTTCGTGATTTGAATCACAATAATAGCCTCTTGCAGTCAATGATTATAAGACTGCAAGGATCTTCCCTCGCTAGAATCAAACTATTTACTCTTATGGTCCTGATATTTTCTATTCTCTGGCAGGTTGGTACACAAAACCCAAATCGCATCAGAGGTGGACCTGAAGGTGGCAATACCACTTTGCTTGGTGAGCCAAAACCTCCACCATGCAGAGATCTGGATAGTTGCTGATTGTTCTTCCCTTTTATTTAGTTGCCATTTCATAAGAGAGGAAGATAGAGAGAGAGATTCCTCGTTAACCTTGTTTTAGGCTGTTAAGTTTCGCCTTCTTCCTCTATTTCAGAATTTATTTTACGGAATTCTACTGGTTTACAAGGTACTTGACAGTCTGCCTGCATTGTAATCTTTGTACCATGTGAGTTTAATATTCCCATGATAGGCAGAATTATAAATTTTAATGAAATCGGGGTATGGTATTGCTTGTTTTACAATCCATTCTTTCAAATCATACTGTCGTTATTAATATATGTATATTATATGTAATAAATGAGCTCCACAATCTATCCACAAGGGACGAATCAATGAACCAATGCTTCTCACAATTAAATCCAAAGCCAACGCTATTATTGCAGTTGGCTACTATCAATCAGTCTGGATGACCTCTACCCTTTGTTATCAATAAGGAAACTGATTTGGCAAATTAAGCTCTGTGAATTCCAAGCTATAACTCTGCCTGTTATTTCTCTTGATACATCTGATGCCTAAAATCAGACATAATAGCTCTCCTTGTCTCAAACCAACACCATAACAGAGCAAACACTTCACCAATTTGAGTTTAATTCACTTACACACCAACTCTCAGCACAAATCCACAAGAAACCAATACATCCACTTCAAATCTTAGCAGCAACAACATCAAAGCCAACTCATCCTCCCCATCCCGACTTCCCAAGTGACCAAACCGACCAATCTCCGAACTCTTCAACTGCTTGGTAGGCTCAAACCCAAAACCTGAAACCAAAGCTAATTGTTGATCTCCAGTTCACCATAACAACCCAATTGAACCAAAATGCCACTCTACCATTATCAAAGGCTTAATTGAAGTTGTGCCTTTTATGAGGAATTTCAAGCTTTACTATCATAAGGAACTTGGATCCTAATTACTTCATCCTCAGAACAACATATTCTCAGGTGCAAATGAATATACATAACCTAATTCAATTACAACACTATGGCTAGATATAGTTTGACTAACCGCCAGGGATGAAAGCAATGAGGGATAAACTACAAAGAGACATTAATCTTGTGAACAAACTGAACCATCACCACCAACAAAAAATGATCAATCATTAACTAGATGCCTCTAATGTATTCTTACATGGAACTGTCAATGAAACAATGTACGTCTCTCAACCTCAAGGCTTTCGTGATTCTCACCGACCAAACCATATCTGTCTCCTCAAGATAACACTTTATGTCCTCAAACAATTTACTCGCCAATGATACATAACATTCTTAACTACCCTTCAAAAGCTCATATGTTCAAATTTAGTGCACCGACCCTTTGCTCATCTACAGTAGCCAACAACAAATAAATTTTCATCTCATTGTAACTCCTATTACAAGTTACAATAGCCTTTTGGGATCAAAATTTGGTAGAATGGCCTCCAAAGTCACTTTCTTTACCTTAAGATCAGTGTCACATATGGATACTTTTATTTTATTTATGTCAAAATAAATGTAATAATTTTGAAAAGTTAACTTGACCAAAAATAGCTAGAGGATGTTATATTTACTCTTTCATTGTATTTCAAATTCTGATGCGATAAATACTCATTTCATTCAGCCAAATCCAAAGTATTTCTAATGTTATTTTAAACTATATATCATCAAAAGATTTGATGTTTGACTCACCATTTTTCAATATTAAGCTTCTTCTTTGCATAGCATATTAGGCAACTGCTGAAAATATATGGATTTTGCAGGCATGAGGGGTAATGTTTATGTGGTATCTCTGACATCTATTGAAGCGCTTACTCTTGAGTTGCGTCTGTGTTCTGAATCTAATTTAAGATTATATATATATATATATATATATATATATATATATATATATATATATCGTGCCGCTCGCCGTGACTTTTTTGGTAGTGCAGCCTTGCATAAGTGCCCTCGGGTCACGGGTTCGATCCTGCCTGAGTGTATTTGTCTTGCAGTATGGGATCAAGTGGTTAGACACATGAGAGTCGTTGGGGCTCGTATCATAGCCTTCGGTCATTCTTTATAAGGTTTTGCTTCATCATAGGTGTTAAATCATCAACAAAAATAGATTATATTATTCAAGTTTTATAGTGCAAAAGCTTAAAAAGGATAAGTAATTTGTTATGTATTTAAGATAGGTATTAAGATTATTGTTTGAAAATTGGTTTGAAGTTGGGTGAATTTACATTAGGTTGGTTGCTACATAAATTGATGCCTATAAAATTTAATTGCCATTAAGTTATAAAGCAATATTGTGCTTTGGCTAGATGTCCTCTTTATAAAAAGTTAAAATTGAAATTATAAAAAGAAAAAACACACTTGAAAGGCCTCTTGAATTGAAAGTTTTCAAAATCAAATTAAAGACTATCAATTTTAAAACTAAGTGTCTCGATAAGAAAAAATTAATACTAGTTAGATGAATAAATGATCCTTAAATTTTGTAAGCTTATAGTCAAATTAAGTGTACGAATGAGATGAATCTAACAAAGTCAATATCACTTACTTCAGACATTATTAAGATACATAAATATTAAGAAATATCATATAATCTAGAGGCTTACTTTTAAGTCGATTGATAGAGTATTATGAAACCTGATGATATTTATAAAATATGTTACTTCCAAAATCTATAAATAAATTATCACTCTCTATATTAGAGGGGCTCTCTATATTAGAGGGGATTTAAGGAAAATCTATATTATAATGAGAAATTCAATGGAGCACACCAAGACTTGCACTTTTGAGCTCCAACAATCTTCCCTCGTTAGATAATTGTTGTTACATTGTTGTCGTCAGTCCATTGAAATAAACGATCATTATACAACCACCATCATAATTGTTAAATTTTATGCTAATTTAACAATAATTGTGTTTCAAGCATGCTCATTTGTCATAGATTTGATCACTTTATGGTTATATAAATGTGATCAAATTTAAGGATGAGGCTAATTTCATTATTGTAAGTACCAAAAACTCAATTGAAACATAGATAGCTCTTGTGATTATACTTATTTTATAACTACTTTCATTTAATATAGTAATTATGTCTCTAATTCATAATCAAATCATGATCTAATAATCTTCAAATGATGATTAACCACAAGAAAAAACATGATCAAATACTAAATGAATGATGACAAATTACCAAATGAACTATGATCAATTGAATGAATGATGATCAAACACTAAATGCACGATAATCAAATACTAAATGAATAATGTAAATATTAAATAAATATTGACTAAAATATAAATACAAGGTGATTGAACATCAAATGAATTACAACTGAATATCTTTAAATCCCAATTAAACACCGATACGCCACCAACAAAATTTCATTATCTTGCATGAATCTCGATGCAATCTTTTGAGCAAGAAATATTCAAATGTTGATGAAAAGTCATCCAAAGCTCTGATTTCAGTAAACTTATACTCAAACTGAACAGCTCGATGAGTCGGACCTAATGATATACAAAGTAGTCTGATCTGAGTCAAATCAAGCCGAGATCAAATCATTAAACTATTCTTAGAAGATTTTCGGACACATTTAAAAGGACGGACAAATGCCGACAATAGCAACTCTATACTCGAATTGAGCGGCTCGACAAGATGAATCCAAAGATCACTCAATTTCGACATCGTTAAGACCATCAAATGCCTCTTAAACATCGTCTGATCAAGGGAAGCACTTTGAACCGTCCGATCAAAATGACTGCATTAATTGCATCCTAAACACTATAAATAGATCCCCAACCTTCACATGAGAGGGAGAGAACCAAGAGAGAGAGTTTGAATTCTTGAGGAGAGAGTAGCAACTCTGCATCACCGCCGACCACCGTCGATCACCGCTGATAGCCGTCGATCACCGCTGTTCGCCGTGAACCACCATCGATCGCCGTGGACCACCACCGATTGTCGTCAACCACCATTAACCAGACACCGTCAGTCGACATTGTAGTCTAAAACATATAATTACTCTTTCTCATCTGTTTGACAAGAGATTTTTGTAAATATAAATCAATAGTAGATTTTCGTAACTGGGCCAGGCCCCGTGGTTTTCTCTTTACGGGTTTTCCACGTAAAAACTTCTGGAATCGTCACCGTTTGTTTGTCTTCCATATCTATGTGTGCTGAATTTTCTTACAATGCTAAGACAATAATCTGCTACTCAACCGCCGTGAATTTTCTATCACACGTCAAACACCATATTCAAAGCATATTTGATTCACAATTAACTTTTGGTTGCAACATTTTTGGACTAGCATCTTTTCGATATGTTATAAATATTAGTTGAGCCTTTTTATTGTGGATGTATTTCTTATATCATGTCTTTGATAATCGAATAAAATTGTACGATAATTTATTTGAACTTTGCTAGAGCTTTTTATTGGAATCATGTTCAATTGATTTTCAAACCAAGCTTAAGCTTTACCTACAATATGGGATTCAACATTTTCTTCAATCAAAATATAGCACTTTGATATGTATTATTGTGGTCGATCAATTAATATATTAATAATAAAAAAAATAATTTTAATATATTTAAAATATTAAAATTAATTCTTAAACTAATTGTTATTATTTTGTTATTATTAAACTAAACTGCAATTTAATTATTGATCTAATTCTAAATATAATAATTTTTAATTAATTTAACATTATTATTTTAAATATCTAGTAAATATTAATCATCTCAATTCATCATATCATAAATAATAATAATAATAAAACATAATATTTTATCACTTTTATTTTCTTAAATTATTCTCATATATTAATGTGACATTTAAAAAAAATATATATTATATAATATATAATAAATCTAATATTTAAAATAAGGTTCACTTTCAAGAGTAAAAAAGAAACGGCTTCCTCTCCTTCCTCGCCTAAATGCTCCGTAGGGTTTAGAGTTTTGATTCCTTCGTCTCCTGAATCTTGGGCACGGATGGCCCTCTCACCAAACTTCACTTCCTCTCTTCACCCTTCTCCAAACCCTAGTTTTCTTCCCCGAAACCCTAATATTCTTTCCCTCGCCACCCCATCCTCTTATAAACCCATTTCACGACCCAATTCTCTCCCGGCCATGGCTTCTCTTAGCATCACTCCGTCTCTTGGAATCTCGGAGACTTTCGTTCGGCTAAAGGAACAAGGCAGAGTAAGTTCTAGCATTTCACTCTATGGGTTTTAGATGTGAATAATCGACCGTGGGGTTCCCATTCTTGTATTTCCAGTGCATTTGGTTGATGACTGCAGTTCCATTATATCCTTTTATACTTATGTTATTCATGTAATTCATTTTATATGTTAAGTAATTGTTTCTGAAAAAAAGGTTATGATGGTCGGCGGAGATAGTGAGAATTTTATGTTTGTTAATCATCAGTACCTGTTGTTTTTTGTGCCATTATTTGTATTTGGTGCTTCCGTTGTTAATGGAATTGGAGAATCTTTTTAATCTGTGTTAAGGGGTTGTTTTATCCAAAATTGTTTGAATAGCAATGTTTTCTTGTAACCTTGGTTGTTAAATCTGATATAACTCAGTTGCTCTGTGAGCTTTTTACCGATGAATGCTTGTTCGAGTCCGTCTATACCCAAGAAGTTATGATAGTTTTCCTAAGGATGCATGGTAGTTTTTAATTATCACTCTCAGGCCTCAAGTCTCACTAAATTCTCATAAAGATTTGGATTGCATATTGGTTTTTATTATTGAAGTCTTTGATGAGAAGATTTCATGTTCGTTGAGAAATATAAAGGTTGGCTTTAAGCTAGCCATGAAATTATTTCAGTGCAATCACTTTTGTTTTGATTGCTGGAGGTGTTTTTCCATGAAAAATTTTTGTATCATGCACATAACTCGGCCTTATAAATTTGAGTAGATTATTGAGGGAATAAATGGAGATTAAGGATTAATAAAGCTGTCCCTAATTTAGCTGGAATAAGGCTAATATTTCGTAATGATAGTGTTTGCTGGATGAAGTAAGAAAAATAGATAACTAACTGGAGATTCATTCCAATTAATAATGAAACTGATGTTACTTCTTTGTTTCATATAACTTTTTAAAAGAAGGTCTCTTAGGCCTTTAAAATGCAATTATTTGCCTTTTCTCATACGTTTTTGATGCTGGCATCCTCATTAAAGTGCATGCATTGTTTTAGCCCCCTATGCTATCAGCTAATACTCATTAACTATCCTTCTGTTCTGTGTCATGTTTTCTGTAGTGATATTAATTTTTTACGCCCCTTAAAATTAGTACTTTATTGTTTTTTATTTCTTGTTTCTAGAATCATGAGTTGATTTGAAAATTTGTTTCTCTTTGTCAAGATGGGCATCTAATATTTAGGATTTTGATGATTTAGGTTGCATTCATACCCTTCATTACTGCTGGAGATCCAGACTTGTCTACCACCTCAAAAGCATTAAAAATTCTTGATTCTTGTGGCTCAGACATTATAGAGTTGGGCATGCCCTACTCTGATCCGTTGGCAGATGGACCAGTTATTCAGGTTTGGTTGGCTATATTCTTCAAACATTATACCTAGACAAGTTCGAGTTATTTAACAATTGTTTGTGTTATGAATCCAGGCTGCTGCTACACGAGCTTTAGCCAAAGGAACCAATTTCAATGCAGTAATTTCTATGTTACGGGAGGTATTTACCCCCATGCCCTTGACCTTCTCCAACCTCCGCTATGTTTCTGCCCCATCAAGCTGCTTTTCATTGAGAGAATGTTAAAACCATTTGAAAAAAATTATATGAAACTTAAACCCCCATCACAGTGTTATTTTAACATTCTCATTGTTTTTTTACGCAATCATTTTAACATTCTGATTGTTTCCTTGCTTAATTTAAATATCAACAATCTTTTATTCTACAACATTCAAATATCACAAAAATTGCCTGTTTAATTTTAGTGTTATTGAATTTTTCCTTAAGCCTTCGTAATATCTCTTATCTTAAAATTTTGACAAACTCCTTTATTTTTGGTCATTCAATCTTTACTTCAGAAGTTTATCATCTTCGTTATCTCTATGTTTCCTTGTAATAATTCAAGATACTTAAACATATCGCTCATGTAAAACCTTATATTATTATTATTATTATTATTATTATTATTATTATTATTATTTTGTTGGGTGGGTATTACAAGTAAAAAACTCACGCTTTGTTAGCATCCATCATCATCATCATCATCATGACTTTTATCCTAACTATTTGGTGTTGGCTGATCCTGGATGCTCTGATTAATTTTGTATAATTAACTTTGTAGAAGTTTGTAAAAGTATTGAAATTTTGTTGTATAAATGAAAGGGGAAAGGATCCCATTGAAATATACAAAAAACTCAAATCTTATCTTCTCTCTTTAGTTTCAAAAAGATAATGCTTGTCGGATCACTAGATAATGTGCTCTTAGTTTGCTTCCTCTCAAAATTTGATTGATTAGATAGTCAATGAAGCTCTATCACTAAATTTATGTTATATAATACAAAGTACTCTATATCTTTCTAGCAAAGATGCTGCACTATTATGAAGGAAACATGATTCATGTGGCTCTTAAGAATATTTGCATAATTAAACTTTAGAAGGATTAACTTGCATTGTAAATTTGAATTGATGAGGGCTACATTGTAAAATTCAGATTTAAATTTGGAATGATAGGACTAGCAACCAACATACGATAAAGATAAATTTACGCGAAAAGAATCAAGCAAACTATCCTAAGATCACACCACAAAATCCTCCCTTGTTTTAAGGAGTATACCACTTCTCAATGAGATAATAAAGTAGGTGGCTATTTTTGAGGGATGGCTAATCATAACTTGAATGGATGTAGGACATTTATGATAAGGATTTCCGAGTCAATGCGTTATTTGGAATTATATATAGAAATGTATTGACTCGTATTTTATTACGAATAAGAGGCCTTAGAATGGAATAAACAAGCTAGAAGCAACTAAGTTTTTTTCCTTAATCTCTTTCCCTCTCTGTACTTCTCGATCAAGAGGTCTACTCTCTATCTGGTGCAGTGAGAGTTACGTTAGCTTAAAACTGTTGAGTTTGACAAGTTAAGCATTGCAATAACTGTCCATTTTGACCAATGCTTGGTTCTGTCTCTCAATTGTGGGCATATAGGACTCAACTTGAGATAGAAATTTATTTGTTCAATTACTTAGTTGATAAAAAGGTAGGTTTTGTGACACATAATACTATTTTGTATGATAATCGAAACCATGAATTTAGCTTGAGCCCCACAATACATTTAGTGACATTTATAACTTCCACTATTGCATAAACCAGATGTCAATCACAACAAATGAGAAGAGCAAGCATTCAGCCTTTGTAAAATCCTTTTATTTTCCAACACTATCACTATCTCTATCTTATTTATTGAAATGCTGTAGGCTTGGGATCAGAGTTCACAGGTTAAAACAATGAAATAAAATAGTGCTCTCGGATGTTAGGCCCCCTTGCCTTCTATGAAAGCTGGAGATTCTTATGCACGGTATATTTTGTTAGACATCATATTGGGTGCATCCTATTTGGTTGGTATATTTTATGGGCATTTACATAAATTCCACTCAATTCCTACATATTTAAATATCTTGCACCTAAACTACATACATTTATACCACCTAAATCTTTCAATTCACATCAAATATACCACTATTTTAATTTTAAAAAAATGAAACACACTTTTTCTGCATACGTAAGATGGTATATATATATATATATATATATATATATATATATATATATATATATATATGAATTTTAATCGTTTTGATATGTACATACATAGAAATTGAGTCTTATGCATATAATCTTCCTATATTTTATCTTTCAGTAAGTGAGAATTCAACTTTCCACCGATACTTGATTCTTCCCCCATCACAGTGTTATTTATTGTTAACTATCATATATGCATTTGATAAATGCCATCAAAGCATTGGAAAGTCTTCAGAATCTTGTACACGTTCTTGTTTTCTTCTCTCTTTTTTTCCTTCAAATATGCATTTCTTTTACTTCAATATCTTCTGAGTATTGGCCCAAAAGTTTTGTATCATAATTATTATACTTCCAAATCCATGTGAGTAATTGCGTATGGTTAAGTAAACTCTCTTTATGCTAGCATTTAAATATTGACATGTATATTAAGTATTTTTTTTGTGTAATTTATAGAAAGTTTGCATAATTTTGATTTTCTTTCTTTCATCATCTTATTTAAAATAGGTATCACTCCTAGTGTTTCTCTAATATAACCACTCTTTATTTTTTTACACAATCATTTTAACATTCTCATTGTTTCCTTGCTTAATTTAAATATCAACAACCTTTTATTCTACATCATTCAAATATATACAACATTGCCAGTTTAATTTCAGTGTTATTGAATTTTTCCTTAAGCCTTCGTAATATCTCTTATCTTAAAATTTTGACAGACTCTTTTATTTTTTATCATTCAATCTTTACTTCAGAAGTTTATTATCTTCTTTATCTCTATGTTTCCTCGTAATAATTCAAGATACTTAAACATATCGCTAATGTAAAACCTTATATTATTATTATTATTATTATTATTATTATTTTGTTGGGCGGGTATTACGAGTAAAAAAACTCACGCTTTGTTAACTTCTATCATCATCATCATCATCATCATCATCATCATCATCATCATCATGACTTTTATCCTAACTATTTGGCGTTGGCTGATCCTGGATGCTCTGATTAATTTTGTATAATTAACTTTGTAGAAGTTTGTATAAGTGTATTGAAATTTTGTTGTATAAATGAAAGGGGAAAGGATCCCATTGAAGTATACAAAAAACTCAAATCATATTTTCTCTCTTTAGTTTCAAAAAGATAATGTTCGTCGGATCACTAGATAATGTGCTCTTAGTTTGCTTCCTCTTAAAATTTGATTGATTAGATAGTCAATGAAGCTCTGTCACTAAATTTATGTTATATAATACCAGTTACTCTATATCTTTGTGGCAAAGATGCTGTACTCTTATGAAGGAAACATGATTCATGCGGCTCTTAAGAATATTTGCATAATTAAACTTTAGAAGGATTAACTTGCTTTGTAAATTTGAATTGATGAGGGCTACATTGTAAAATTCAGATTTAAATTTGGAAAGATAGGACTAGCAACCAACATACGATAAAGATAAATTTACGTGAAAAGAATCAAGCATACTATCCTAAGATCACACCACAAAATCCTCCCTTGTTTTAAGTAGTATACCACTTCTCAATGAGATAATAAAGTAGGTGGCTATTTTTGAGGGATGGCTAATCATAACTTGAATGGATGTAGGACATTTATGATAAGGATTTCCGAGTCATTGCATTATTTGGAATTATAAATAGAAATGTATTGACTCCTATTTTATTACAAATAAGAGGCCTTAGAATGGAATAAACAAGCTAGAAGCAACTAAGTTTTTTCCTTATTCTCTTTCCTTCACTCTAATTCTCGATCAAGAGGTCTACTCTCTATCTGGTGCAGTGAGAGTTATGTTAGCTTAAAACTGTTGAGTTTGACAAGTTAAGCATTGCAATAACTGACCATTTTGACCAATGCTTGGATCTGTCTCTAAATTGTGGGCATATAGGACTCAACTTGAGATAGAAATTTATTTTTTCAATTACGTATTGATAAAAAGGTAGGTTTAGTTACACGTACTACTATTTTGTATGATATAATTGAAAGCATGAATTTAGCTTGAGCCCCACAATACATTTAGTGACATTTATAACTTACACTATTGCATAAACCAGATATCAATCACAGCAAATGAGAAGAGCAAGCATTCAGCCTTTGTAAAATCCTTTATTTTCCAACACTATCACTATCACTATCTTATTTATTGAAATACTGTAGACTTGGGATCAGAGTTCACAGGTTGATACAATGAAATAAAATAGTTCTCTCGGATTTTAGGCCCCTTGCCTTCCATGAAAGCAGGAGATTCTTAGCATGGTATATTTTGTTAGACATCATACTGGGTGCATCTTTTTTGTTTGGTATATTTTATGGGCACTTACATAAATTCAACTTAATTCCTACATATTTAAATATCTAGCACCTAAACTACATACATTTATACCACCCAAATCTTTCAAATCACATCAAATATACCACTATTTAAACTTAAAAAAAATGAAATACGCTTTTTTTTGCATAGGTAAGGTGGTATATATATATATGTGTGTGTGTGTGTGTGTGTGTGTGTGTGTGTGTGTGAATTTTAAGTGTGTGATATGTGCATACATAGGAATTGAGTCTTATGCATATAATCTTCCTATATTTTATCTTTCAGCAAGTGAGAATTGAACTGTCCACCGATACTTGCAATATCTGTATGAATACATACTGAAATTCTTTCCCTGTAGGAAATTTGCAATAGAAAGGAATTTATTTTCTTATCTCATAATATACTCTAATAATGGTATTTCTTTTATTTGTATTTCCTATTTTATGTCATTTCCTATTTAGAGGGATTCTTATTTTTTTTTTCTTTTAGTTATTATATATATATATATATATATATATATATATATATATATATATATATATATATATATATATATATATATATAAAATAATAAAATGATCTTAATTTATTAGAATTAAATGAAAATTTGACACTAAATAGGACGCAATGGAGAAAAAGGATTCATGTAGCTGACCCCACTTAGTGGGATTAAGGCTTTGTTGTTGTTGTTGTTGTTGTTGTTGTGTGTGTGTATATATATATATAGTGTAATGTTTGAGATAAGGGAAATAAAATTATTTATAGTTTCTACATGGTATTAGAGTCGTAGCCCTAAAATTCTCTTTTGTTCTTGTTCCCGATCACGGTCGCAACCACTGATCATTTTCGAGCTTGTCTTAACTTTGAGTTCTTCTGGCAGAGACGAGCTACTCTTTGCTTCCCTAACTATCCTTCTTGTCTCCTTGTCGACTCAACAACCTGCTCCAACGAGTCGCAAAACTTGACGAAGGGTGTTGACTCTACAATCCACTCCAAAGAGTCGCAAAACTTGACGAAGGCCCCTTGTCTTGTGTAAAGGCTTCCCTTGTGTCCCAACGACATATTTAGCAGCCGCTGGAGAACTCTTAGTCCAGCTTCTCTATTTTGTTTTCCTACTCACTGGCTAAATCGGCTCCTCCAGTTGCTAGCTTGAAGAAGGCTTGATCATTGACATCATGCGGGAACCGAGAGTTATGCACCTCTATTTAGTTTTTGTTTGGTCATGCAATCAAGTCGAACTACAGGTCCTCCTATTGCTTTCATCCAAGAAGCTTGGAAGTTACTTCAAGATTCGAGTTTATGTCTTCAACTTCTATCGTGTCTGATAACTTATCTTTTCTGGTCATGGATTATAAACTACATTGCCATAATTTTTTTTAGTGGTCTCGATTCATCTTCATGTACATCTATGGCAGAGGAAAATATGAACATCTTACATGCAAAATTTCGACACCAAAAATGACAAATTCTAAATACCAGGCTTGAAAAAATGACGACACATGTTCATGTCATCATAATAAATTCCTTGATCACAGAGGTTGGATAGAATTTCTTGCTCTATAGGATAGCCAAGTACGAGGTTGTACTTGAAACCTATTCTAGCACTAAAAATTCTTCAAAGTTATTTGAGATTGAAACTAGACTACATGATCTATGACAAAGAGAGTTGAGCGTTACTCAATATTTAAATACACTTACTAGATGTTGGTTGCAATTGGACATTTATGAGGTTCACCCTTGCCAATGCCGTGATGATTCTGCCTTGTACAATAACTAAACAAAAAAGATCTTGATGAAGATAGGGAGAGAATTATGGGAATCAAACTCATTTCTACCGTCCGAGAGGCCCTTGCAGAAGTTCGAAGGGTGGAGAGTGTAGAGAAGTTGATGACAAACAAACACACCCAATCATCTATTGAAGGATCAGCTTTATAGACTCAAAACTTCTCTCAAAATAATAAGCCTAAGTAAGAATGTCCATGATATGATTTTTATAAGAAACTCAGTCATGTGAAATAAAAATCTTAGAAATCACATGACAAATCTGCAGATTAGAAGCCAATGAATGAAAAATATGATAGGGAATACCGTGCAAATGTTGTTGTCATAACCAACTACTATTCAGAATTCAACCCATTCAACAGGGAGAAATTTTAGGCACTGCAGAAAATATTTTATCCTAATTTAGGACAAGTATCATAACTTATCTAGCAAGCAACCTACCAACTTGATCGCAGATCAATGTATCATATTCTCCTCTTATATTGCTAACAATGGAAGATCTTGACCTTGGATAATAAAGTCAAGTATTTTGATCACATGACTGTAGACATTCATGTTCTCATCAGCTACCAAGAGATCACCACGTCCAAATTTGTTAACCTACTGATGGATCTCACTCCAGGATTGTTGAGAAAGGAGAAGTGAAAATCTCCAAAGTTAGTTATCTTTCTTCTGTGTTATATGTTCTACAACTAAATTGCAACTTACTTTCAATTAACAAGTTTACTCATGACTCGAATCTAACTCCTATGACTTTTAGATGGTGGATTCGAGTAAGTTGATTGGCAGTGTTGAATTATATCACAGTTTATAACTGCTCAGGAAGAGTTATTCTCTTTTTCACCATCATATTCTCATGTTCCTTGTCTATTGTGTTTGAGTCTATTGCGAGTCAAGTTTTACTGGGACTTTGTCATCCGAGTCATGTCATTATGTTGTGAAGCTGTACCTACATCCCTTTATTAAATAAAAGTCATAGTTTTATCAGAATGAAATCTGTCAATTGGCTAAGCATACTTGTCAGTTATATCTTGTCTCATTACAAATTCTCATTTCCTTTCCCTATCATCCACAAAGACTCTTGGGAACAATCAAAATTACAAATCACCAATGAAGTTAGATTGTTTGTTTCCTTTATTGATAATCATATTAGAACTAGTTGGATATTCCTCATTAATGAGAAATCTGAAACTACACAAAACTTTCAATTCTTTTATAACATGATTTACACTTAGTTTCAATGAAAAATTCAAATTATCAAAATTGATAATGCAAAGGAAAACTTTAACTCGATTCTTGAACCCTACCTTGCAAAGAATGGTATTATCATGTATCTCATTAATCATCTATCTCCTTAATCGAATGCCATACAGGTCCTTAGATTTAAAGTCCCTCTTTGTATTTTGATGGAAACATACCCTCATGTTATGCCTCTTCATCCAATATTTCTTTTAAAATATTTGGATTTGTATCTTTTGTTCACAATCACCAACCAAACTGCATAAAGCTTAAACTAAAATCAATCAAATGTATCTTCTTTAGTTATGCTTCTAATAAAAATGAGTATAAGTGTCATTCTCTCATTACTAAGAAATACTATAAATTCATGAATGTTACAATTTTTGAAAAACAATCATACTATACAAAATCTGAAATTCAGGGGGAGAATTTCAGTGAATATTAGATTTAGGACACTATTCTAGATACTCACATTAAACTTATCACCATAATCTATTCTACTTCTTTCTAACCATATTATCTCCCAAGCTCCACTGCTTGAGGATATACAACCTAAGATTGACAATAAGGAAATGCACAAGGAACTTTGTGTGTGCACTGGGGAAAAAATCCACAGGATAAAGACAATATGCAACCACATGACTTTCACAACCAAACCTGAATCCACATATTTGTGAAGTTTCTAGGGAGGTGGACTCCAATGGAGGAGCCAGGGAATGTTACACAAATTATCTTATACTCCTTACCTTATAAAGCTTTTAAATTTTATTTTGATGTTGTGCAGGTAACCTATTATATTCATGAAGCACTTCAAAGTCCATGATAAAAAAAGACAGTTGAGGAGGAGATCCAAACATTTGATATGAATGACACTTGGATCTTTACAAAGCTTATTCCATATAAAAGACCTATTAGGTGCAAATGTGTGTTCAATGTCAAATATAAAGCAGATTGGAGCTTTGATAAATTGAAGATTAGTTTGGTGGCCAAGGGGTTCACAGTCTTATGGGATAAAGTATCAAGAGATTGTGGCCAAGTCAAATACTCTATGAATTCTTCTTTCCTCGGCAGGGAGCAAAGAGTGAGAATTGCATCGACTTAATATCAAAAATGTCTTTTTGAATTGAGAGTTTGAGGAAAAAGTGTTTATGAAAATCCAACAAACGCTAAAAAATGACTTAAATAATCATCTGGTTTGTAACTAATAAAATTATTTTATGGCTTCAAATAATCTCTACATGCTTGATTTGATAAGTTTATCAAGCTGATCATATATTGTTCATTAATCATGCACAGAGAGTTAAGAAAGTTATACTCGTTGTCTATGTAGATGATATGATACTAACATGTGATGAAAGAAAAAAGATTGGGAAGATTAAGCAAGTTTTTCTACTGAATTTGAAATCTAGGATCTATGGGCTATGAGATGTTTTTTGGGTATGGAAGTGGCCATGCCCAAGAAGGGAATTGTGATATCTCAAAGAAAGTACATTATAGACATACTAAAAGAGGCGGGAATGCTGGGGTGTAAACTTGTTGATACTCTTATAGATTTCAACAAAATAAAATTACGTGTATAATGAGAAAATACACCAACGGAAAAAGATAGATCCCAAAGATTGGTGGGAATGTTTATCTACCTATCACACGCTAGATTTGTTATCGCTTATTCTGTCAGTATTGTGAGTCAATATATGAATAATTTAAATAAGCAATATTCAAAGATGGTTTACATAATATTGAAGTTTCTTAAGAAGACCCCGGGCAGAATGTGATTGTTTAATAAATCAAACAATAGGGAGGTAGAAGTTTAACTAATGCTAGGTGGACCGGAGAACTCATGGGCGGAAGATCTACATCTTTGTATTTTTCTAATGTATGGGAAATTTTGTCGCTTGGAGGAGCAAGAAATAAGTAATAATCTCTAGTGGTGCAGAATGTGAGTATTAAGCAGGATAAAGGCAATATGCAACCACATGACTTTCACAATCAAACCTGAATCCACTCATTTGTGAAGTTCCAAGGGAGGTGGACCCCAGTGAAGAAGCCACACATTTATGAAGTTCCAATGGAGGTGGACTCCACACATTTGTGAAGTTGCTGAATCCACACATTTGTGAAGTTTCAAGGGATGTGGATTCTAGTGGAGAGTCAGGGAAAGTTGCACAAATTATCTTATGCAGGAGTATATTACTTATGAGAACTTATCCTCATCTTATAAAAGCTTTTCTACTTAATTTTGATGGTGTGCAGGTACCCAATTATATTCATGAAGCACTTCAAAGTCCATGATGAAAAGAAAACAGTTGAAGAGGAGAACCATACATTTGATCTAAATGACACTTGGACCTTTACAAAGCTTCTTCCATATAAAAAACCTGTTTGGTGCAAATGCGTTTTCAGTGTCTATGTATAAAGTAGAATAGAGCATTGATAGATTGAAGATTAGTTTGGTGGCCAAAGGTTTCACTCATACTTACGGGATAAACTATCAAGAGATTGTGGCCAAGCCAAATACTATGTGAATTCTTCTTTCTTTGGCAGTGAGCAAATAGTGGGAATTGCATCAACTTGATATCAAAAATGTCTTTTTGAATAGAGACTTTAAGGAAAAAATGTATATGAAATTCTAACAACTTGATATCAAAAATGTCTTTTTGAATAGAGACTTTAAGGAAAAAATGTATATGAAATTCTAATAAGTGCTAAAAAATGACTTAAATAAACATCTGGTTTGTAACTAATGAAATTTTTTTATGACCTCAAACAGTCTCTATGTGCTTGATTTGATAACTTTGTCAAGCTAATCATATATTGTTCATTAAGTATGCACAAAGAGTTAAGAAAGTTATACTCATTGTCTTTGTAGATGATATGATCCTGACATGTGATGATAAAAAAGAGATTTGGAAGATTAAGAAAGTTCTTTCCACTGAATTTGAAATCTAGAATCTAGGAGCTATGAGTTATTTTTTGGGTATGGAAGTGGCCTGTCCAAGAAGGGAATTGTGATATCCCAAAGAAAGTACATCCTAGACATACTAAAAGAGGTAAGAATGTTGGGGTTTAAACTTGCTGATACTCTTTTGGATTTAAAAAAAAATTTACATTTATAGTGAGAAAATATACCAGTGGAAAAAGATAGATGCACAAGAGATTGGTGAGAATGCTTATCTACCTATCGCACATTAAACTTGTTATCACTTATTCTGTCAGCACTGTGAGTCTATATATAAATAATCTAAATAAACAATATTCGAAGATGGTTTTCATAATATTGAGGATTCTTAAGAAAACCCCGGGTAGAAGCTTTTTGTTTAAGAAATCAAACAATAGGAAGGTAGAAATTTGCACTGATGCCAGTTAGACAGGAGAACTCATGGGCAGAAGATCTATATCTGGGTATCGTTCTTATGTATGAGAAAATTTTGTCACATGGAGGAGCAAGAAGTAAGCAAGAATCTTTAGTAGTGCAGAATATGAGTATTGAGCAATTACTTTGGGAATTTGTGAAGGAATGTGGATTCAAATGTTACAAAACGAGTTAAGATACTCCATGGTCAAATCCCATGAAGATGTTTTGTGACAGTCAAGCTGTCGTAGATATTGCAAGGAATCTTGTGCATCGTGACAAGACCAAATACATTTAGATTGATAGACATTTTATCTCTGATAAAATCAATGGTGACATTATATACTTAGGTTTTGTTCGGGGTGGTTATAGCCTTTAAAAAATATGATTGTAAAACTGTGATGGAGAAATCAATTTCTTATAAAGTTGCAGCGGAAAATATATATATATATATATATATATATATATATATATATATATATATATATATATATATATATATATATATAAATAAATAAATAAACGCCAGCTTTCTTACACACCGCATTTTATTAGGTTAGGTTGAAAAAAACAACTTCCCACAACATAAATTCTAAAAAGCAGCAAAAAATTAGTTCCCCAAGCAGAACTGTGGCGACGGTCTAAAATGCAAAGCATGCAGAAAGTTGTCCTAAATAGGAGAAAATATTACATATGTTGAATGTATGTGCGGAGGATGATGCAGACGGAGGTCTTCGTGTATTTTTTCTTTTTCCGAGCGCATCTTCACCGTCCTCCACTGCACATACATTCAACGTATGTAATATGTAAGTTATCGATGTCTTCATTAAATCTGTACCTCCAGGCGGCTTCGCTGAGTTGAATACCAAGTTGGGTCTTTACAACATGTATGACCCATATACCCATATATACCCAGCCTGAGGGGGAGCGTCGAATTTCTTCCCCATAGAAAATCTACATCAAGAAGAGATTTATTTCCTTCTCAGAATATACTCCAATAATGGCATTTTCTTTATTTATATTTCTTATTTTATGTTCTTCCCTATTTAGAGGGATTCATATTTTATTTATGTTAGTTATTTTATATAATGTTGTGTAGTGTAATATTTGAGATAAGGGGGAATCAAATTATTTCTAGCTTCTACCCATGCACATATAGATACAAACTTGTATTATGCAAACACATGAATGACTTTCTGTACAAATAGTCATGTTAACAATGTTTTGGGCAAATGGGTTACTTTGTGCTGTGGTCATAAAGCATGATTCTTCCAGGGCTACATGGCAGATGCTACTAAGTTAGTGTATCACCAATTTTATTTTAGCGTCTTTCGTTTAATTAATGTATGCATTGCTTCTTGATGAGTTGAATTCTATATTAAAAGTCACAGAATATTTAAATTATTTTTGATGCAGGTAGTGCCACAGTTGTCTTGTCCCATTGCTCTATTTACATATTATAACCCGATTCTGAAGCAAGGGGTTGAAAAATTTATGTCTACCATTAAGAATGTTGGTATACATGGTATTTTCCCATAACGTTTTTTTATGATTGATCTTGTTGCAAGGCACTTTATTAAAACTTATATCTAGTGTACTTGCATGGAGCCTTTTTGGTGCACGGTTGTGAAAAATTAGGATCAAACTAGTTGAATCCCAGCATTACCATGTATGATATCAGCGATAAAATTAAAAAAATTATAATGTACTTCAGAGATTTAAAATTATTAAAGATTGATCAAATAAACATAAATTAAATCATAAGTAAATTTCATCTTCAATATAAAGCTACCCTTGTCATATATATTATATAATTAGCAACTAAATACAATAATTAAATATCAAGTAATTATTAGTGAATTTGTATTTAGATTTAGAAGTAACAAAATATATGATGTAGTTGTGAAATATTAAATTAATATTTAAAGCTCTTTATTTGAATTTAAATTTAAACAATGACATGCGACATGATAGTTAAGATGGTTAGTATTTTTCACAGTCAAATTGTATTAATTGTAATATTCAAATTAAAGAAATAAGATGAATGATGTGATATTTTAAAATTAAATAAAATAATCATGCTTACTAAATATCATTTCATAACTATTAAATTTATTTGAATTCAAATTAAAAATTGTCATGTGGCATTCATAGAATGCGCCAATTATCAAATCCTAATTTCTTATACACTAGTTTAGTATTATATATAAGGATAAACATGTCTTGAATGAAGTGCAAGTAAAGAAAACAACAATGGAGGAAAGTTCTATTTCAAGCCCATGTCTTATAGCTTAAAGTAACTTTTTGATCCTTTTTTTTCATAATGTTCTTTTCACTTTTGTTGTTTATTCCTTGTCTGAGGTTAATATATTGATGAATTATAGTTAATTTTTTCTTGCTTCTACTGTTAGATCACTTTTTAGTGCATGATTTATAATATAAGCTTTTCCTCCTTTTTTTTTTTTTTGCAGGGCTTGTTGTGCCTGACGTTCCTTTAGAGGAGACTGAAATTTTGAGGAACGAAACTACTAAACATAATATGGAGTTGGTATGTCCTTTTATCAGCTATCATCTTTTTAATACTGGTTTGCAATTATTTTATTGTTGGTTGAATATTTCTCTATTTGTTTATTTTTTTTTCTTATTTACCCAAATTGTTGCTAAGAATCTCAATATCAATCTAAAGAAACTGTTGTATTTTTATGTCTAGCAGTTCGATACTGTTATGTGGTCATAGACAATTTGAAATTAGGTCCTTTTATTGTGTTCATGGCCAATAGAAGGTCCTTTTTATCATCTGTCATTATTAAGATTGATTTGCAATGATTTTATTGCTTGTTGAATTTTTTGCTACTTGATTTTTTTTTTAACTTCCCAAATTTTTTCAAGCATCTCATTATATGTTGTGACCAAATAAATCTCCAGACTTCTCTTCCTAAATCCACTGGAATATGCTTCCTGTTATTATTATTTGGCATATGATTGTGGGAATAAAACTCTTTCTCTGTTTTTTTGAATTACTTGGTTTGGCTAATGAAAGCTTGAATGTTAAATTTTTGTTTGCAACAAATATAGGAAGGATAAGGCTGTGACTGACTTATTAATTCAGTTATCCTGTTTTTTATTCTATGAACTTGGATCCTACAAAATCTTGATGCATCTCCTTACCCATTTTTTCTTTTTAAGGGATTATTTTTAATTTCAGCTCACAAATTTTCATTAATAGCAATTTGCTAATGCGTACCTAAATTTCCTAATGGTCATTTCTCTCTAACTTTTGTATTGCTATATTTTATAAAATATCTTGTTGCTGACTACATGTCTCATATTAATGTTAATTCTTGCGCTGCACCCACAACCTACCATGGGCGTTGGGGCATGCTAGTGAAAGGGGTAAATTTATGGACATTTTTTAACTTAAGGAGCCTTTTTCCATTTTACTTTCCCACCCATTGTACCAAACTTTGAACACCAAGTTAGCAAGTCATTGCCACTCATATCCTCCCTTTTTTCCGTTTCCTTTTTGGGGTAAAATTTGTTCTCTAAAAGATAATATGAACATTTCCTAGACATAGTTTTGAAATTGTTGAGCTGATGCTAATTCATCATTTATTGTTGTTTGACCATATTCTCTATTCCTATGTTTTTTCATTTGTAAAAGATACTGGAATTCATGAGATATTATTTCTAATAATTTTTCTTTAGTGAAATTGAGGGCATTAACTACTATAAAGTTTCCTCCATCATTCTAATCTATAAAAAATTAGAACAATGGAATAAATATTTAGAAGATAAGTATCCTACATTTAGTAAAACAAAGATTGCATATATATATATATATATATATATATATATATATATATATATATATATATATATATATATATATATATAGTATATAATTTTAGTATGTATGAAGCTAATAGTTATAATTTAATATCATTGTAACATAAGGTGATACATCTAAGTATTTTGGATATATTATATAAAACAATAGAGATGTGGATAAGGTTACAACTAGAATTAAGGCTAGATGGGCGAAATGAGGAATTCCTTACCAATTTTGCTTGATAAGACGCTATCATGGAGGCTAACAAAGGGTAAATTTTATGAAATTGTAACTAGACGGATGATTTTTTATGTATTTGAATGTTAAGCTATAAAAAAATCATTAGCATTACAGTTGTGTGTAAAAAAAGTTAAAGTGTTATGATGAAGTTGTGACAAAATTATAAAGGCCGAAGGAATGATTATATTAGAGGAAATGTTGAAATAGCATTTATTGAACTTTAAGGTGAAGAGTGGTTTGTATAAGTACAATGATGGATGGAAAATGCACCTCTGGACGAGTCTGAACTATGCTCTCAATTTCATTATCATCGTCATCATCATTATTAACACCTCATGCAAGGCAATACAAAGGAATGAAATTTTATGATTTGGAATAATGTTAATAATGACGTTGATGATGAAATTGAGAGCATATTTCAAACTCTTACTCTTTTATTGTGGTTATAATCATGTATATTTTATATCTATTATTGTATGAATTGCTTGTAATTTAATGAAGGTGTTGCTTACGACACCCACAACACCCTCTGATAGGATGAAAGCAATCGTGGAAGCTTCAGAAGGATTTGTGTATCTCGTAAGCCTTCTCTTTTTTTTTTTTTTTTAATGTTAAGGAACTATTTATATTTTCTCTACTGAATATTTTCACTGATTTTTCCTGCATCTCGTTCTCAAAAATGACGTAAAATTAGGTGAGTTCTGTTGGCGTCACTGGCACTCGTTCATCTGTGAGCATGCGTGTGCAGTCCCTGCTTCAGGATATTAAGAAGGTTTTCCCTCTCAACCTTTTTCACCTTTTAATCTTCATGTATTTTTAATTTCATTACATGGAATGGGTAGGTACTACCATCTGCCTTTTTTATTGATGTATTTTTATCGTATTTTCTTTCTTGGGCTAACATTTACACGTATAAAATCCCTTTGGAAATTTAGGGCCTATTTGGCATCACTTTTATTTCATATTTTTGTTCTATTTTTTCTTTTGTTTTTTGAACAGCGTCCATTAATCATGTGAGAATTGATGGTAAATTGGTAACAAGTCTGTCAAAATTTGTTTTGGCCAGCATCTATTTTAACAAAGAGTTCGAAGTTACAATGGATTAAGAAGATTTACACTCAATTCTTATATATTTATACATCTAACATCTAAACTTCAATTTTTACATCTATGCCTGAAAAGTTTTATTTCAGTCTTTAAAAGTTCTAAATACCGGTACTTTTGATGTGATATGAAAAGATCAGTTGGTATGAATGTAAAAAGGTAAAGTTTAGGTGTTAAGATGTGGTAGATATATAAGAATTGTGTGGCGGCACGTATGTAAAAGCCCCCAATGATTACTATTGCCTTGTCTTTTTCTTATTGATGATGAAGATGCCAACAATATATTAGAAATGCTAAAAATATAGGAAATTACATATGCCTGCATGCATAATACACATATATTCATGGCAAACAACTAAAAAAAAATAGTCCATTAAGATCATATCGTGCAGTCCATAAACTGGACATAAAAATTATGAAATATTTCTTCCTTCAGATCTTATGGCAGAAATAAGTGCAATGTCAATCTTCACTACTTGCAGATAAAATCAAAATAAGTGCAATGTTAGAACGGTAGACAAAATTAGAAAAATATATATGGATAAAAATTTATCAAAACTCGAATCAATACATGTTCATTACTATAATTAACAATATTGAATGGTTGACATGATCATTAAAACTATTGCCTGCATGATTCTATCTTACCCATAATAATTTTAGTTTGTCTTCACACAGGCAACAGATAAACCAGTCGCTGTGGGGTTCGGCATATCGAAACCAGAGCATGTAGAACAGGTAGGCTGTGTCATACACTTTTGCTCCTCTTCTATCAACCCCATGCATATATATATATATATTCTTTTCCCTATATGCATTATCCGCCCCTATAAGGATCGAACCCGGGTCAGAGGAGTCTTAACGACTGACAATGCAAGGGCGTATATATATTCTATTATTATTTTGTTATAATTGTAGGTTGCTGGATGGGGAGCAGATGGTGTGATTGTTGGTAGTGCCATGGTAAAGATCTTAGCTGAGGCTAAAGACCCTGAAGAAGGATTGAAGGAGCTTGAAACCTTCACAAAGCTGCTTAAAGCTGCAATTCCTTGACAAATTCTCTTTAAAATTGTTAACCTTTTTTTTTTTTTCAATTAGTTTTGATCTTGATGTCTAATAAATATGGCTACGAACAAGTTGAAGGGGTAGCTTGATTCTTCTCTTTTTTATTTTAATACAAGGTTTAAATTGACTCAGAATATTGCCCAGATTGTTTGTTGCAAACCTTGTATCTAGGTTAAATGCAGAAGAGTTCCTATTCAATTCAATTTAACTATAATTAAATTAGATTTGTAATCTAATAATAACCAAAATTTTAGAGGCATTTATAGACATACCAATAAATTTCTATATGTTTTTGTATTTAAATGTAAATTTTGTTTTTTATATTTATGCAATCCGAAACTTTCATATCACATAAAAGATTCACTATTTAATTTTAAAAAAGTGAAGTATAATTTTTTTTAAAATAATAAAAAATGGCTTTTATTGCATGTATAAGGGAAAAATTATTCGGTCTGGAGTCCGGACACAGGGATGCGTCCAGACTCTTAAGTTTTTTCGATTGGAGTCTGGACGAATCTTTAGTCTAGACTCCGGACTGAATAATTTTTCTGTATAAAGTGACATATTCGCGAAAAAACTTAGGAATTAAATGGCTTGTATGAAAATCTTTCAAACTTTGGGTCATTTACATGCATACCACCCAATTCTAATTTTTTTACATATGTAAAACTCAAAACCATAATTTTTACCTTACCTTTTACATTTATACCACCCAAAGTCATTCATACCATGTAAAAAAATACTACTAATTTTGGAACGCATCGTTCCATGCATTGGTAGGGTGGTCTATTATGTAAAAATTGAAATTTAGGTGTTAGTTATATGCAAATACATAGGAATTGAGTGGTATGTATGTAAATCCTCCTTTTTCATATTATGTACCATTCTTCTCAATTTCTATGTATTTATATATGTACCATTTAAACATTAATTTTTGCATCAATACCACCTTATCTTTGCATAAATACTTATTATTTTTTTAAAATATAAATACTTATTTAAAAAAAAAAAAAAAAACCTATCCAAGGAATACGGGAAAAAGATCTGTTTCCTGTGTTTTAAATAGCAGCAATCTTTTTATTATTTCAAAGCTCCACTAAAATCAAAATTTTAAAATAAATTTCTTAAAATTTTTCTTGCAAAAATAAATAAAAAAATTCCCATTTTTCAGTTAAAAACGTCTATTTTGATATATAATAATTCAATACAAAAAAATTAAAAAAACAATTTATTAAATAGTCAAAAAAGACAAATTAATGTACCCTCTGCGTTTGCATCACGAAAAGCACTATTCAAATGTGCTGTTTCGGGTTAAACTATAGTCTACAGGGGCTGTTTGTCTTTGACCTTTGAGATATGGGAAGAGTAAAATAAAATGAATATAGGAGTTTTGATTTCAGCATGTTTAATGTTAAATAAATTAAACATAAAATATTTTAAAAGAAAAGGTAAAGAGTATCTCTTTGTTCATGACTAAGGATATGTTTCGTGCCCCACGAAACTGTTACGGACAAGCTAGCTGTCTGTTTGTTTTCGACGGTTTGAAGGCATGGGTAAAAACGTGAGAGGTAATGCATAAAGACACACTCATTAAAGTCGGGCAAGAGGGTCGAACCAGCGGCCTGCATTTAATAAAAACTGCAGGACACCACGGCACGAACGTCATCCCAAACAGTAGTAAATCACGGTCAACCGATGCGCCGCGGTTCAAACGCCACCCAAAACACACCTGTCGCTAAGCCATCCTCATGTTTGTTGACTCCGTGAAATGTGCGACCTTGAACTCATATCTACCATCATATGGCCTTTTGTTGTCAATTTCTTTTAGGGCAGATTAAGCGCTCAAACCTATTTTTTTTAGAACTTTCAATTTTTTTCCAATCAATATGTTACATGTTCAAACTATCTATTATCCTTATATCCTCCTTCACTATCACGCTCACATCTATCATTTTAGCAGCGATCTCACGATCTTGTGATCACCATAACAATAATAAAAGAAATTTCATGTGTGATCTAAATTCTTATTAAAATGTCAAAAATTTCATTTCAAAACAACATACTGTTTCTATTCTTATATCCTTATTGTATAATAAGAATGAAACCTTGTGATAATCTTTCACACTTTGACTTTCTCTAATACCTTCACATTTGTACTTCTATTTGAGTCTCTTTTATTTATGAGAGTAAGATAGCCACATTTCCTTTTTCATTATAGACATTAGGACAAATGCACATTATTTCTTAAATGCTTTTATCATGTATCATAAATTGTCTTTTTTATGAAGCTCTAACACTGAGGTAGATTGAATACTAGAAGTGTTATTCAAATCTTATTCGAACATGTGTTCGAATTAATTTGAACAAAATTTGAACCATATTGTTTGATTATGGTTTGGAACTTAATCAAATATAGCTCGAATCACATTCAAATACCTATTTTTTAAGACATTCATATCCTTTAAACAACGATCTCCATATATGTATTTAAGATTCCCAAATAATTTCCAATCATAAAATCTTTTGAAATGAGCATGGTGGATCAAATAGCTTATTAACTTCTATTGGTATAGATAATGATGTAGACATATCACACATAGAAGTAGAGAATTTTATAGGCATAGCACATACAAAAGTAAGCATTATTCTTGACATGTATAGGTTGCATATTATTGTGGCTCTATGAATGCTTTGCTACTAAAACATCTTTTGTAATTTACTTGAAATAAGTAAATAAATAAAATCTTCTAATTTTTCATCTATCTTGGAGCTAAAATCAATAATACAATATATAAAGAATATATAGATAATTTTTAGCCAACAAAAGACTGCTTGAAAGTAGTTACAATTCAAGTATTAATGATCTAATGTTGTTGCTTCGATTTATCCTCGGTCCAATTATAAATTGGGTAATTTTAAGAGAGTGAAGTATGAGTTAAAGAAGATGTCACATTTATATGTGAAGTTCAGTGAAATTTACATCTATCTTACAAAGCAAGAAAGTTTTACACCTCAAATAAGTTTGAGATTAGAAAACTTAAACTAGAATGCACTTGCAATATGTTAAATCAAAAGACCGCTTTTAAGATTATATATGGCTTATTCGGCTTATAACCACAAGGAAGTTGGGTGGATTAGATTCTAATTTGATGTCATATCTAATTAGATCAAATGTAAATAAAAAAGGATCAAGGCATTGATTTATTATATAATAATGATCGACTATCACAAGTGAACTATCAATCATGCAAAAGGATCTCTCAAAACATCATTGCGGATTCTATCATCATATCTTGTTATTTTGATTAAAAAATACATGTAAAAAGTTCAACCATTGTTGCTTATCTACAAAATGAATTTGAATTTGAAGAGTAGGCTTGTAGTTTCTTCCTTAAAAATCGATCAACCTAATAGCAACCAATATTTTTTAAGGGTTTCAAACGTTAAAGTATGTGCACAATCATTTTGAGACCATTTTATTATAGTTTTTGGGGAACATAAGACAAAATAGTTCTTTGATAAACACCATTGTTGTAAAGCAAAAATAGTCAAAGAAGCACTTTGAAAAGATCATGAAGTTTGCTTACATCATTTTATAATCAAATTGATTTGCATGTTCTTGGTGTTGGTCTTAATTGTGGTGTTAATTTATTTTATTAGGTATATACATGTACTAAATTTAATGTTGCTGGTCTGCCGTGTAAATATAATGGTTGATTAGTTTGATATTCTGAAAATATATTTGTCAGAAGTATATATTCCCATGAGATATCAAATTCCAAAAATAGAATTTTATTATCCTTATTAAAAAAGCAAAAAAAAATTGTCATTAAAAAAAATAGAAGATTTTAAATGACAAGAATGCAATGCAACAAAGGTGCAACTAATATGGTGTGAGAAGCTATAATTCACTTATTTGAAGAGCTAAATTTCATTACTTCCATAACAATTTTTGCCTTATTCTTCATCTTATTATATGAATATTAGAACTTCTTAGTTTTACTATAAATATTATAATTGATCGTATAATGATGTAATGCTTGATTTATACTCTCTTTTATGTCTTATAATATGTTATGTGATAGTTGTAATAACTTTCTAGCGTGTTATAGATGGTATTTTACACTTTCAATATGTGCTTTTTATAACTTCTTAGTTTTACTATAAACCTTACCGATTGATCGTATAATGATGTAATGCTTGATTTATACTCTCTTGTATATGTCTTACAATACGTTATGTGATAGTTGTAATAATTTTCTAGCGTGTTATAGATGATATTTTACACTTTCAATACGTGCTATTTTATAACTTGTTAGTTTTACTATAAACATTATTGATTGATCATATAATGATGTAATGCTTGATTTGTACTCTCTTGTATATATCTGATAATATGTTATGTGATGGATATAATAACTTTCTAGCGTATTATACATGCTACTTTATACTTCGAATATGTGCTTTATTATAAATTTATTATGTTATAGCTGTTATAATTGCACCCAATTATGTCAACATTAAAATATGTACTGTAAAAGCTATTAAAATACAATATATTATTTTTATCATGGATACACCACATTCAAACCCTTTTAAATATGGTTCAAACATTGTGTTTGAACTTTTTGTCTGAATCAGTGTAATTTGAGTTGGGCTTAAGGTCATTTTGGTAATGTTTGAATAGAGTTCAATTAAAATTCAAATTTTTTTAATATGATTAAAATTTAGGGTCCGTTTGGGGCGGTAGTGCGGTGGCGGTGTGACATCGCACTGCAATTTTATTTGTTTGTGTAAACTATATTTTGACAATTTTTTCAAGAAACTGTCGTTGAAATCTACATTTTCCCACCTGTCATAGCTAGGTGTAGTGACACCTTTCTAGCTATCACCACAACATTTTGAACATCAGATTTTTTTTCAACAATTCTTGAGTTATTTTTTAATAACTTGCTGCTGCCCCAAACAGACCCTTAGTTTACGTATATATTGCTTTAATCTTTATGTATTTGTATATCTAACACATAGAGTTCAAGTTTTTCATGTATGCTACCTTACATGAGAACGAAAAAGTGTATTAGTACTTCACTTTATGTGATGAGAAAAATTTGAATGGTATAATTGTAAAAAGTAAAGTTTAGTTTTTTGTAACGTGTAAATACATAGGAAGTAAGTGGTATGAACGTAAATCTTCCGATTTAAAAAATATCTAAAGGCGGAGATATCCTCGCGATAGTTTCATAACCACTGGCAATCTCCCTCCAATCCCCTCAGCCTCGGGCGAGAGACCTATAAGAGACCATCGCTTTCTTTCTCCTAGAAGTTTCAAGATGGATAGAGTTTTCTCCATGGATGACCTGCTGGATCCCTTCTGTGCTTTACCGCCGGCGATCGCCGGCGTTGAGCTAAGCGCAATGATTCGGTGCCCGTCTGAGTGGTTATTGGAGAAGTATATTGAAGAAATGACTGCCGAGGAGGCATTATCGACAGCCGATAAGTCCTATTTGAGATTAGATTCTAATAAGAGAGTTCCGTCTGCTCGGATTCTGAAGGCCGGCCCAAATGATAATGCCGCGGTTTCGTCTTTGAAGACATCGACTGGTAGGGAGGATAGAGGAGGAGGGATGTGGGGTGACGATTCTGTTGTTGCGCAGATGGAGCTTTCGTCTGCTGATCCATTTGAGTGTGTTGCTTCTTTAACGAAGAAGCTTTATAGCTCTTGTGCTGCAACCGCTGCAAAGTTGAAGGTAAAGCACTTGAATGAATGCTTGGGCTTTTATCTATTATTTTCTGTTTTCTGATATTATTTGTATGTGTTAGTTCTGTTTCAATAGTTTATTTTGCCCCCAAGCAGCAGCATGCCTGGTTCCAGCATATCCTTTTTTCTTTGGGAAAGTAGTTCCAGCATCTGTTTCTGTTTGGTTTCGAATTAGGCAATAATGAGTAAGAAGCTACTAGGAATTTAAATCAAATGCTATTCTATCTATCATTCTTTTTAGGATAACTTTTTTTTCTTGCAAAGCTGAGTGTTCCGAGCATAAATTTGATGTCGAGAAATTACATTTTAGATCATGATAATAACTTATAAAAGCTTTATCAACTATTTTTTTTAATGAATCTCGTTAGCTATCTGCTCACTCTTTGGCGGGATGACATGATCTCTTTTTAGGGTGAAGCAGGATTATCTTTGGAAATGCGTGCTTGCGTCCATATACTTTTCAAACAGTTTAGTCTAACAAGATATTTAAATTGTGTAACGTGCAACAAGTAGTTAAATATCTTGGCTCTGTTTAGGGTATTTTTTTAGTAGCCGGAGCATGGGGTCACAACAACCGCAAGACAATATTTAATATTTTTCTTGGGGCTCGTTTCATATTCTATTTTAGATAGGATTTAAGTGTGATTAAACTTATAAGTCTTCCCAAATACAATATTGAGGAAATTCGATTTTATTATTTTGAAAAATCTAGTATGGGCCATGCTATTGATTAAAATCAATATTCATATTAACTATAAGGATTTCTCTGCCTAAAAATGTTTAAATTCTAGAGAGTTAGTCAGACTATTTTTTATAATTTTAAATATATTGATTTATTATGTCAAATATTAGGGATATTGATGCTTATTCTAATTATAGAGTTAAAATTGGATGGTTAAAATAAACATTTGTCTTGGAAATATTATGTGCCGGAAAAATATCATAAAGATTTGAAGGAAAATTTTTCAAAGCTAAATTTGGTCAACTATGCTATGTGGATCCAAGTGTTCAGGTGCACATAAATCGTTGATGGCCAAGTTTTTGTTTTAGAAATTAGAATGGTATGATTAGTATGTTGTAAAATTAATAAGGATTGTTTAAGATAAAATTATATTTATTTAAGGGACTAGTGAAGTAAAATTAAGTGTTTTGGAAATGTACAATTATAAAAGAAAATGTTCCAATGAAAGGATTTAAAGAAATAATATGAAAGACTTATGAGTAATGATAGGCCAAGAATGACATTGATCAAATTTGAAGTATATGCACAAGTGTAATGACTTAAAAAGATTTCATAAAAATTACTCCAAAAAGTTGGGTAACACTAATGGGCTCGTGATGAATATGTGGGGGAGTTCAACTATCAATTCATCCACTTCTAATTTTTATGTACCATAAATTTTCTTTTGTATTATGTGTTAAACTCTAAATTAGGTACTTGGTTATTTATATGTGGTCAATTTAGTTTCAAAGTATTAAATTTTTTTCAATTTAGTCCTTCGACTATATAAAAGTAATCCCAATTCAACCCTTGAGAGGAGCAATTTTATGTACTTAAGGGACAAAAATGAGATTAATTTTGTTTCACATTTTTTACATGAGTGATCATTTTTTTATTAAATTTATTATTTCGACTAGGAGAAATGTGATACTATGGGATTAAATGAGCTATCCATGAATACTTAAAGGTCTATATTGAGATATTATCTGTTTCTTTTTAAATGTGTTCTATGATACTAAGAGCAAGTTATTTAGAAGGATTTATTGAACTTCTTCAACTCAACCTGGTTACTAGTAAAGATCAAACCTCATTAAGAAGATAAATCAAATTCAACCAACTCAATAAATACACAAACACAGGAGCACAACATTTACATGTTTGGTTGCTCCACTTTCATACACGACCGCATATGTAATAACCTAAACTCTCATCTATTTAGATATTGTTTGTTTTGGCATAATGACTTCATGGTTTTATCTCATAGGTGTAACTTCTCAGGAGATCACCCATCCTAAGAGTGCTTTGAATTTTCTGATTAAATTTCAAGTGTTACACAAAAAAGAGCCTTGACCTTTAAGAGTTCAGCTTCTTTCTACTTAAAGGATTTCCCAATCTCCCTCACTTAATCAAATGGATCCTGTAATGATTGGGTCCAAAATTGACCATTTTGACCAAGTTTGACTAATTTTACGAAGTTGACCAGTTTGACAAGTTTGACCAGTTTAGTGTTTAGGTTGACCAAATGGTCCATTTTGACCAATTTGGTTTCTCGGTTGACCAAATGGTCAAATTTGAGCAAGTTTGACCAAAGTTGACCATTTTCACCTGGGTTGACAAATTTGACCAAAGTTGACTAGTTTGCCCAAATTTCACCAATTGGGTCAATTGGATGTCTGTATTGATGAAATGATTATTGTGATGACTATTAGGTTATTTTAACTAAAGTTTGACCAGTTAGGTCAAAGGTTAACCTGGTGGTCAATGTGGTGGTCATTTGGTACAAAATTAACTATTTTAACGAAGTTTGACCAATTTGATCAAAGTTGACCAGTTTGACCAAATTTGTCTAATTTAGTGTTTAGGTTGACCAATAGTCAATTTTGAACAACTTGGTGTCTGGATTAACCCAATGGTTCAAATTGACCCAGTTTGACCAAATTTGACAATTTTGACCAGGGTTGACCAATTTGACCAAAGTCAAAATAGTTTGACTAAATTTGACCAATTGGGTCACTTAGATGTCTGTACTTAACCATCCGAAAAATAGGATTCTAGAAGTGGCCTGTACAGATCGAAGAGGCGGCTCCCTTCATGTAGCACTCCATTCCGCCTAAGTTTCAAGAAGTAACTCTCATGGTTGTCCTGTATGACACTTCCCATCTTCTAGTCGGTGTAATGCTCGGATACCATTTGCAACAACCCAAACTCTCATCCATTGAGATATTGTTCTTTTCAGCATAGTGGCCTCATGATTTTGTCCAACTGGTGTAACTTTTAAAAGGTCACCCATCTTAGAAGTGCTCCGTATGAGCACTCATAACTTTAGAGCTTCTAATGGAAGAGGTCACCCATCTTAGGAGTGTTTCTGCACGAGCACTCTTAACTTTGAAGTTTCTAATGAAAGTTCGATCGTTACACCAAAAGGCACCTCGATGTTTAAGCGCTCAGCTTCATTCTACTTGAGGGATTTCACAACGTAATGATAGAAGAATCCGTGAAACTTCAACAGAATAAATAGAGAGACTATGTTTTATTTGTATTTGACTATAAAGATAAAGATCCCATGTAATTTGTCATTGAAAATTGAACCCAATCACCTTTTGCTATGATGAGGGTTCGATGTTGAAAATATGATGTTGTCATTGTTATCATTACTTTCTTTCATTTATATGGAAGTCAAATGGGGTTACCCCTTACTATAATAAAAAACTTTTCCTGTTGATTTAGTCAAAACCAGTAACAACTCCTGGAAGGAATGAAAGACCTCCCTTCTACAAGCTCTCTAAAAACTCCTCCATTCTTTTGGTTGGCAGCTCCTTCTATCTCTATATCTCCACTTTCTATCTATTTGTTTGTGGATGTTATTGGTGAACCTTTCTTTCTAAGGCTTTACGACACAACAACGTATGTGTGGGGCACCCCGTGTCGAAGGTAGTGACCCGGTCGCTTGCTTGGACTGTATCGGTCTAGGTCTTTTCCCTTATGAGGAGTTGGCCCGTTCTCGCGGGTCATTCCTAATTATCCTCTTATTATATATTTGGTTTCATGAGGGTTTAGAGTTAGCTTTTGGGTGAGTTTGTTCGAGACTGCTGTTAGCGTCTCTATTTCCCATCTAGAGCTATATTCGAGGGTTCGAGTAGTGCTCGAGTTGTATCTCCTTCTCGAGGTGATGATAATCTTCTCTATCCCATTCCGCATCCTCCCCCCCATCGCTCCCGGTGGCCTCGTCCCTGCTGCAACTGCCCGAAACAACAACTATTTTTGCTTTTTTCCTTAATTTCCCTCATTTTCAGCTACCTCTCTCCTTTCCCATTCTCACTGCCACCCCGCATAGATGCCTTCACTCTTCTACAACCTTCCTGCATCACTCTCAATCTCCATTTCTTGCTGTCGCCATCCGAAAAACAACAAATCTGTTGTTTTCCTATTGTACAATTGCCCCTAAACAACAACCTATTGTTGTTTCGGCTACTATACCTTGTTGCTCTGCCATACCCGCCGCCTCTCACCCACAGCTCGGAAACCCCCTCCTTACCCCTAATCATCACCACCAACATCCGAGATTTACCCTAGCATGAGTTTGTGTGTCATGTGTATTTCCCTTTCAACTGTGATTGTTACCGTATATTTGCTTCCAGTAATAATATTTGATTTTTCTATTATAGTTTGGGTTAACTCAAGTATTATTTTGTATCAGAGCTAGTTTAACCTAATTCATATTTTGAGGTTTCTAGCATCCATATATACTTGGCCCTCTCTCCACCTAAAATTTTTCTCTCACCTTACATCACCACACACATTCTTCCACCGACCCAAACTTAAATCCTAATCATGACACCAATGAGATAATAATCAGAAGCATGATCGAGGAGAAATGACACAATGTCGTTTATCAGAAATCATTAAAGAGATGTTCAAAATGTTCTAGGGAGGATATATAGTGGTAAACCCTCCAACTATAACAGAGGCTCCTCTCCTTCGAGAGGAGACCATCCAAAGTGGTCACATAAATTTCACTCGACCCCGAGAAAACACTATACCAAAGATTTGGCATAAAATATTGGAGAAGACTAAATTTTGAAGTAAAGGTGGATTTTTTTCGTCGGCCACATGGATCCAGGTGAGTTCATCGAGTGGCTATGGCTCTTAGAATGTATCTTTGAGTGTCAGTACATCCCACCGGACGGTATGGTGAAACTAGCCGCCAATAAGTTAATGAAGCATACATCTTAGTGTTGGCTGAATTTATAGATTCAGCGAGAAGGAAACAGTAAAATTACTACTTGATCCAAGATGAAAAGTAAAATGTAGTGTCAATACCTACGCGTGCATTATAGGTAGGATATGTGCGTATGGCCTCACTAGTTACAACAATATTATTGGATGACTACCACATCTTACAGACGGAGTTCAATCCCATGTAATTACAACCAGAGTAGACACAGAAGAACATCCAGAGGAGACACTAGTTTAGAGTAGAGAACATGCAGAACCAATCCACATTCCTAAATTCATCTCAGTTAGAAAGTGTTTTAAGTGCCGCAAATTTGGATATGTCGAATCAGATTACACAACCAGGAGAATGATCTTTTTCACTGATCAGAGTGCAATTGAAGAAATAAATAATAATATAGAAGAAGATGAAAATTTAGAGATGATTTTCATTTTCTAGCCAACGAGAAAGAGATACCAGTGAGTCCAGTTGGCCCTTTAAGAGCCACTTCAATTGAATTAATAGTAGCTATTTTAGAAGATAATGAGTTTGAGATAATGCGCATCATCCATGGTATGAGATTACGGTGCCTCGAACTATTTTTCTACAGGCATTGACAAGAGCATTAGTAGGACTGGCATTGAATGTCCAAAAGAAACTTGAGTTTGAGGAGTCTATATTAGGCACCTGTCAACCCCATATAAGAGAATTTAAGACTTTTCAGATATATGATTTACTTCATGAGTTGCCTCTACTGAGGAAGGTCCAACATGTTAGAGATGAGACTCTTTTGTGCCACTATTAGAAAACTATATTGAGTCATTTGGGCAGTAAAATTAGTTCAACAGTGTACCCCCTAGCAGATGATCAAATATGATAGATAAACCACGTGTTAGAAATTGCCTTAAGGGCTTGGTGGAAAAGAAAATTCTATAATGGGATCCAGGTCCTAACAGAGAAAAAGACATCTCTCCTTAGTGGTTGTTAGTGAGAGTTTCTCAGTCTATTATAGTTTTTGTCTTAAATTTTATTCATCCTTAACATACTTGTTTATCAGGTGCATTGAGTAGGGTACAAGAAGTGGGAGAATCAGTTTACAGATGTGATGGCTTGGGACCTAATTTGTGAAAATACTTGCTTATCTATTGCACTAGCTCAGGTTGCGTCAAAAAAGGATAAATATGTATTCTATTAGGATGTGCTTTAGAATGATAACACCTATAGGATTGACTTACCAGGAAAGTACAATATTTTCTCCATCTTTAACGCAGTCAACTATACACCATACTACAAGGAGATAGAAGTTTCGACATATAAGGTTGAAGCTCCCTCAACTCGGGAGACTGATGCGGGGACATATGCGTTGAAAGCAACGACCTGACTACTTGCCTGGATTGAACCGATCCAGGTTTTTTTCTCTTCTAGGCAGTGAACCTGTCCTCGTAGGTCATTCTTAGTTATCCTTTTATTATATATTTCCTTTCGTGAGAGTCTAGAGTTAGGTTTTGCGTGAGTTTGCTCGAGCCTATCGTTGGCATCTATGTTTCTTGTCTTGGGCTTTATTTGAGGGTTTAGTGGTGCTTTGGTTCTATCTCCTTTACGATATGGTGATTATCTTCCCCATCCCCTTTCGCATCCTCTCTACATTGCTCCCGGCCTCCCCATCCCTGTTGCAGCTGCTTGGAACAACATCTATTTTTGCTTTTCCCTGTAGTTCTCCAATTTCCAACTGCCTCCCCCTCCCTCCCTTTCGAGCTTCACTACCACCCCACATAGCCGCCTCCACCCTTCCCCGACCTTCCTACATCATTCCCAATCGTCGTTGCTTGTTGTCGTCATTTAGAAAACAACAGATCTTTTGTTTTTCTACTGTCCAGCCACCCCAAACAGCAAATTGTTGTTGTTTGGACTGTCATCCCTTGCTGCTTTGTTGTTCCTGCCGTCATAATCATCGCTGACCATCATCCACAACCGGGAAACCCCTTCCCTACCTTGCCACCACCTCTCCAAGCCCCCTAACCATCAGCACCACAACCCGAGATCCGCCCTAATGTGAGTTTGTGTGTCATGTATGTTGTATTTTTCTTTTCAAGTGTGTTTGATTGTAACTATCTATTTGCTTCCAGTAATAAATTGTTTTTTTCTATCGTGGTTTGAGTTGACTCCAATATTATTTTATTTGTAGTGGTAGCAAGGAATAAGTTTGAAGACATATAATTTATTATAAGGTCCCATAAGATATCACACGATCTCACAAAATTAATAAAAGATGTCACAAATTCTCTTAAAGTAATAAATAATCTTTTCAATTATTTTATATTGACATTTAACGTAGATATTCAAATATATATTTGATGTGCTAGAAAATTCATAGCAGTAGAGTAATGACTCAGTTAAAAGAAAACAACTAATAGAGACACCAGAAATTTTGACGTGAAAAGGGAAAAATCACGTGGCCAGTCCAACTGAAGAGATCTATTATAAATTGAGGATTACAAGTATGATCTCTTTTCCACAGGTGGAAAAGGGTTACACAATCTTCCGAGCTATAAAGTCGGTGTGTGGATGAACTCGTCATAAGAAGTGAGCGACGATCAATATTGATCGGTGACGACCGGTGAGTGATGGTCGACAACGATCAGTGATTGGTGTTCTGCGGTGATCTGCGCTGGAGTGACGTTGGACTTGAGCTCATTCTCCAATATCAAGCTTTTCTTCAGGCTTCAAGCTCTCCTCTCATGTTTGAAGCTCTCCTCCCAGGCTTCATCTCTCCTCCCCCTCATGAGAGAGGTAAGGTTCTATTTATAGAGTCTCAGTTGCAATTAATCAAGGAATATAAATCACTTTGATCGAACGGCTCAGAGAGGTTTCCTTAATTAGATGACTTTTGATGAACATTTGAGTGCATTATCGACGTCGGAATTGACCGATCTTGGGCTCGTTAGACTTGTATTGTCAAGACACTCGATTCAATCATAAGCTCATCAATTTGGCATATGTTTAAGCTTCTACATATGGTTTAAAAGCTTCCAAAAGCGGTTTAATGGCTTGATCTGAGCGTGATTTGACTTGGATGGACTAAATTTGATATTATTGAGTCTATCTCATCGAGTTGACCGGTTTGATTATAAATTTGTTGAAATCAGAGCTCTGGATGAATTTTAATCAAAACTTGAATGTTTTTTGCTCAAAAAGGTTATCTTAAAATTCGTGTCATGCCTCAAGGTTCATGGATGAAGGATTTGCTGACGACGTAGCAGTTGTCCCCTTATTTTCGGGCGATGTCAACATTGTCGTCCGAAAATATTAAAATTTGGAGTCTCTTATTTTTGTTATCGCATTATCATATATATATATATATATATATATACATATATATATATATATATTGAAGGAATCACTATAAGAATAAATTTCATACGTACATCATCAAAAAGTTGAGCTTATAGCATATTTTATGGTGCTATTTACTCTCTGCATTGGTGTTAGTTTGAAGCTCGCGTGAAACATTAATTTTCTTTTTTCTTTGTTTGTCTGGCCGAAGTTTGGAACGCCGGGAGGGTTGAACGGCGAGAGTCGTATCGGAATTCAAAGGCAGACGGGTCGTGGGAGCAAATAACAGAATTCTTAAGGTTGTAAGGCGGACGGGCAGAACAACAAATTTAGGATTTTTTTCTTACAACTATCATTTTTTTATTGGTTGAAATTATTTTTTATCATAAATGATGATAGTTTTTTTAGTCTATAAATAAGCACGAAGAATATGGTGGTGGTGGAGTCCCCATCTCTACCTTACAGATGATATGGGATTTCTCAGAAGAAGAAAGTTGTCATTGACCTGCGTAGTAGACGATCAATGTGATCTTCTTTCGTGTTCCGGTGCAAGAGAAATTCGTCTTCATTTTGTGTTGCTGGCGATCAACGAGATCATTTTTCATGTTGTAGTGCGAAGAAAAATCATCCCCGTTTGCGTAGCAGGTGATGCGACTTTTTTATATGCAAGAATTTATGAACCTAGATTTATATATTTATATTCATTTTGTAAAGTCACAATTTCAAACGCAAGTATATGTATCGCTCAAGTAGGTTCTAGTGGAGTCCCGTTTATCGATCCTACAGGGAAGCGAGATAAGAGGTCATTAGTCAAATTCTAGTCTACTAATATTAGAATTTAGTTTGAAAGGTCGATATAAGTGGTTTTTTTAATAACTACTCCTAAAAGTAAATCTTAATTTTAAAATAACTAATAACTACTAAAGAAAAATATTAATACTAAAGATAACCTTTTCTGGATAAATTAGTTTGAAGAATTTTGAGATAATAAAAATTACTATTATCAAGTAATGAATTGGATAATGTAAAGGAATGAGATGCATTAAATATTGTATGTGTCAAATAGGAACAATCCTATTTTTTACCCCATTCCGAGTGCATAAAGAACATTGGCTAATCTTAGGTTTAGTCCCCAAATCCGTGGTTAGGCTAGGACGACACTGGTTCTCACTCCAGAGCTCCCACTCCCCTTCGCCTGAAGGCTAACTCTCGTTTTAGTTTCCAAACACTAAGACCAAATTGGGGATTTTAGTCTGTTACCCTAAAATCTTCAGTTCTACGCTCATCAAAGTATATTTCCCTATTTATTTGCACTCAACTCCCATGAACTTCGCCATCTATGGAATTTAAATGTGGATTCACTTTGTTGAGAATTACACCGCCCTCTCGAATCATAGCGCAATTACAACGAGTTTTAACCCTACAACGAGCTCTTATTGTAATGTAAATGATGTGCAAGTAAAAACCATCACATTTATAATTAAATCCACTTCTAACATGCATTAGAATATCTTAAACATGAATCCTACTCATTGCAAAAGAAAGTAAAAGGAAAATAACAACATAATCTTTTCATGCTACTATTCCTAAGAAGAAGAAAGAGTACGAGAAAGACATTACAAGCACGAAGAAAACACAACGGAAAACCTCATTTCAAAGCAAATCCACAAAATAAGTGTTTACAAAATCATAAGATAATGAAAAACAAAATACTTAGCTTTTTCCCCTTGAAATAAAGATGAAAATCTCTCAATAAAGTTTCCCGTTGATCCATGCAATGCTAGTACAAACCCTTACAAATTCTCTCAAAATCCTCTCACCAATCTCTCCAAAAAGGTAAAAATCTGCATTTCTACTCCTATTCTAAGATCTCTAAGCATTCTCCACGTTTTCCCTAACATCTACAACTCTTTTTTGGCTTCAAATTCGCTTTAAAATAGTGTAGGGACAAATTTCCCAAGAGGTGCTTGAAGAAACCTTCAAAAAAGCGTCTAGATTCGATGTATATGGCCCATAACCGCTTCTGGCGCGGTCTGGCGGTGTTTGGGAACCGTTCGGCGCTATTTTTGATGAAATTATCATCGTTCTCTGTCTTCTGGCGTGGTCCGACACTGGATAGGGCACCAGACCGCGCTAATACTATGCAGCTCCATCGTTTTGCTTCGTTTGACTCCGTTTCAGCTCCGATTCGCACTATTTCAGTTGTGTTGTGTTCCTAACAGATAGCCCTACAAAATAAGCATAAAAACAACATTTCTTTAGAGTGTAATCTCATTCAAAATTATGCAAGAAGTGTAAAAGAGATTAAACAAAGAAAGACTTATCAAAATGTGTCAGGCCAAAATTTACTTTTTTTTGCTTGTTTTTGTTCCAAATTACACCATTTTTGCTTCTTTTTCTCCGAAAGTCATTTCTTTTACCTAAAATAAAAAAAACTTACAAAATAACTTCCTTTATAGTGCAATATCATCAAAAATAGGTATGAAATAGACATTAAAAAGCTATCAAATTTTCAGTGGATCAGCAGGTTATCAATATAATCTTCTTTTGTGTTGCGGTACAGTAAAGTGAAAGTCGTCTCCGTCCTGCGTAACAGAAGATTAATATGATCTTCTTTCGGACTACTGAGATGAAGAAAATTGACCCCGTTCCTACTCAGCAGGTGATCTGAGTTCTTCTTTCTTGTGGTGAAGAAGAAAGTTGCCTTGTCCCTATTCCGCAGGTGACCCGGAATCCTTTCTTGTTGCAGTGAAAAAGAAAGTCGTATTTGTCCTGCGTAGCAGAAGATCAACATGATCTTCTTTCGTGTTGCGGTGCAGAAGAAAAGCATCCTCGTCCTGCATAGTAAGCGATTAGCGGGATCTTCTTTCGTGTTGCGGTGTAGAAGAAAGTCGTCACTGTCCTGCGTTGCAAACGATCAGCAAGATATTCTTTCATGTTGTTGAAATGACGACAACTAGGGAACCCTGTCTTGCCGAAACTCAGAGGAAGTGCCAGAACTCTGAGGGGTGATATTGGAGGCGTTGCCGACACTATTTGAAGACAAGCCGACTCTTTCTTTGAGGGAATTAAAGATCAAGATTTTAGAGATCGACCACATCCTTGGCAAGTACAAGTAGGCGACTAACTCTCTTGCCATAGATATATTATCATTGGGACACCAGCTAGCGAACCGTTGGGATGACATATCTTCTATGGCGGCTTTTCTCTCCCAAAAACATCGAGAATTTATGAATGCTCGAGAAGAATTGAGGGAGACGTGAGCTAACCTCGATTAGTGCACAGAGATATTGCGGGCTTTCTAAGGGAGGATGTTGATCCACGAAGAGGAGAATGGATGACTGCAATCCTTCATGAGACGTCTTTAATCCAAAACACAATAGACCCGCTCCTACCCTGAAGGCAGTTCATGAGAGTATACTCTTGATGGCAAGGGGAAAGTTAAAAGTAGACTAGCATTTTTGTTTTTGCTTTTTCTTGCACTTTTATTGATTTTTTGTTTTATGGATCAGACCGGTGTAATCGTTGATTGATATTGCATCTATCTGCTTGATGCAATAAAATTTTTTATCTTGCTTCTAAGCCATGATTTACCTTCTTCTGGGATGTCGTGGCTTCTTAGTTGTGCAAAATTCTGCAATAAAGTTAGTATGTGTATTTCATATAAAAAAGAATCGCGTATCTTTTGAGGCTCATGCTTTCTGAGGTTGTGCCCTTTTAATCCTGTATCTTCTGAGACTTGTGTCTTCTTAAGCTTATGTCTTATAGGAGCTTGAAATAAACTTATGTCTTCTGAGGCTCGTATGCTTTTGAGATTTTTTATGTATCTGTCTTTTGAGGCTTATAGTCTTATGAGATCTTTGATGTACCTGTGTTTTCAGAGGCTTGTAGCTTTCTGAGGTCTTTGAGTGGAGGCCCTGTCAGTCACTTGCTCTCGTGGAGTCTTTTGTCAGACTATTAGTCGAAGTGCGTCTGTCTGACGACTCTAGCTTATGTTGAAGCATAGTTGAAGGAGAATTCATTAAGGGTGCAAGACCCGTCCTAGTTTGTAGAGCTGGAGATGCTCAACGGCATTAACCCATAACGTACAAAGTCATATGAAATCCACTAAAGATGGTTGACTTATCCTAGGTTGTTGGTCGAAGCTTTTGTTTGACAAACATAACTTATTATGGAAGAGGTCGAAGAAAATCCACCAAAGATTTTTGACTTATCCGAGTCTGTTAGTCAAAACTTTGGCTTGGCGATTGTAGCTTGTGATGAAAGAGCTCGAATTGAGTCCCTCTTGGATTGATTAAGCCCAGAATGTGGTGTCAGAGATGCTCTGCGTTTCTCGAGACTAGGCATAGGTCGCTATGGACCGTATTTCTTCTTTGATATATGGTTGCAGTCATACTCAATGATGATGTTTGACAACTTGTCAGTTGTTGCTTTTAAATTTGTTGCTCTTCCGACAAGTGTGTTTTCCACATGAGCTTGTAAAACAACTCATGTATTGAACCTTGAAGAGATCAGCCTCTTGATACGATTGAGGAAGAACTCTATAATGGTGGAGGGGAACTGAGAAAGTGTTATTTGTGAAGTTGCCCCTTAGTCTATATGCAGTTCTTCGAGACTTGATGTCCGAATGAAACTTGAGATGATTACCTTGTCATTATCATGCCTAAGATTTTAATGTGAACGACCTTTCGAGACTGTAGTTAAGGTTGCCCCCTAGTCTGTAAGAAGTTGTGAAAAACTTTGTCTAAAGAGGATGTGAGAAGGCAACCCCACTACAATCGTGCTTGGGCACGTTGACGTGAGCGATCATTCAAGACTGGAGTGAAGGTTGCCCCCCACATCGAATGTTGCTTCAAAGATGATCTTCAAGATTCAAAGGAGTTTTTTTCCCCAGTTGGAAGATGTATATCATTGGGAAATGAAGTAGGAGTTCGATGTCTCAGAGTTGAAGACAATGTTGACTGTTATTTTTTTTCTCACAGACGGCGCCAATCTGATGCACGTTAGAAAATTCACGGCGGTAGAATAATAGATTATCGTCTTAGAGTTCCGCGATAATTCAACACTAATAAAAGAAAACAATCAGTAAAGAAACTAGAAGTTTGTACGTGAAAAAACCCATAAAGGAAAAAAATCACGGGGTCTGGTCCACCTGAAAAGATTCACTATAAACTGAAGATTACAAGTACGATCTCTTGTCTCACAGACGAGTAATGGTTACACAATCTTCTAAGCTACAAAGTTGGTGTGCGGATGAACTCGTCATAAAAAGTGAGCGGCGATTGATACTCATCGGCGACCGTCGACAAGTAATGGTCAGCCATGGTCATTGATTGGTGGTCGGCGGCGATCGATGTCGAAGTGACACTGAACTTGAGCTCCTTCTCCAAGCTTCAATTTCTTCTACAGGTTTTAAGCTCTCTTCCCAGACTTTAAGCTCTCCTCCCCCTCATAAGAGGGGTGAGGCTCTATTTATAGAGTCTAGGTTGCAATTAATGAAGAAATATAAACCACTCTGATCTGACAGCCTGGAGAGGTTCCCTCGATCGGCGGCGTTTAATGGACATTTGAGTGCCTTAACGATGTCGGAATTTATTGATCTCGGGCTCGTTGGATTTATATTGTTAAGACGCCCAATTCTATCATACATTCATCAGATTCGACATCCGTTTGACCTTCCAAATATGATCAGAAAGCTTCCAAACACAGTTTAATAGCTTAATCTGAGCTTAATTTGACTCAGATTAGACCAATTTTGGTATTATTGAGTCCATCTCATTGAGTCGGTTAGTTTGATTTTAAATTTATTGAAATCGGAGCTTTGGATGACTTTTAATCGAAATTTGAATATTTATTGCTCAAAAGATTGCCTTGAAATCCCTGTCAACCTCAAGATTTGTGTTGAATGATGGATTTGTTGATGATGTATCATTGTTGTAAAGATTTTGTTATGCAAAATATTTGGCTTTACTATTCCAGTAGCATCTGTTGCAGCCACCTTAACTTAAAATTTGAGGATTATCAAGAAGTCAAAGGTAATCTTGACTATAATAGAAACTTTTTGTGGCCACTTGGTATGTTAAAGCAGGTTGATTTTGGAGGCAGATAACATGAATTTAAGCAGATCTGAGTATTGCTTGAATTGAGTGGGGAACTCATGCACGTATTTTATTCACTGTAACTCCTTCTATCTGCTTGAGATTTTTTTCTATTTCATTTCATCTGCTTTCTAAATCTTTCTTCTTATATTTGCCATATGACTGGTCAATGTGCACGGGTCAGCTTATGTTGAATGTCTGGTTTGATTATAACCTGTATTCCCTTTGCAGGGTGTTGGCATGATATCTCGCAATTCTTCTACAGTTGATAGTAGAAATGATTCTTCTTCGTTGGGATCTGAAGCTCCATTCGAAGGTATTTAGCATTAACTTTGACATGATGTCTTTCTAGTGGTTTATAGTTTGAATTTAGTTATTTTAAAAAATAGTGTGATTGTATGCAGCTCCCCCAATTTCTTTAGAGGAAAAACTTTAACTAGTGCCCCTGCTTATCTCTTCAAAAACTAAAATATAAATTCAACTGAATTATTTTTGAAGGATTATGAATGAATTTTTCCATGAGGTGTACGGCTGCAAACATAATTTTGTGAACTAGTTAGATTTTGCGGACGTTTGATTTGCTAAAAAAAACATGCGGAGTAAACAAAATATACTGTAAAATAAATAGCGCATTTGAAATATTGTAAATTCATTTATCTGAGTGTGAAACAAATGCACGAGATTTTTTTTTGTTGGCTTGGAACAAAATGAATTTTTATGAAGTAGGACGATAGTGCATTGCCAGATCAGGGGAGGTGCATCTGGTAGCAGTGGCGCAACTGAGTGATAGGAATGGAGGAAACTTAGAAATTTGGGGTAGGATATCTTCCTCTTCAAAGACTGTTAAGATTTTTATCTCTAAAATTCTTCTCCTCCCTATAATGCCTATAAATAGAGACAAAGGGGATTGAGCACATAGAGGTACAATATCTATTGTGGGAAAAGTTGCTTGGATAAATTAATTGCAAAAGAGAGGAAAAACAACACAAAGAAATGCAACCACAAGAACATAAGAAGATTACGTGGTTCGGTCTTTTGACCTACGTCCACGGGAGGGAATCAAAATAATTCACTAAGGTAAGAGACAAAAGGAGTACTTAGCTTTACATAGATGAGCCCTCATCTTCCATGGCCTCCGTCAAATCCAAGCGCTCCAAGATGCACTCCTCACCTCTACAGTAGCTTCCACTCCTCGAGTTCTTTTCACTCTTACAAAACCACACCAAAAGCCTCCCCTTCTCTCATCTATTTATAGTAGATTAGATTACATTATAATATTCTAGAATAAGATGAGGTGGAACCTTCGAGGATCGCATGGCTTCCACATGTCCTTCCACATGTCCTTCCATGGCCTCCCTTCAAATCCAAAGCCTCCAAGATGCACTCCTCACCCTCTACAAGTTTCACTCTTACAAAACCCACACCAAAAGCCTCCCATCCTCTCATCTATTTATAGTAGATTAGATTACATTATAATATTCTAGAATAAAGATAAGGTGGAACCTTCGAGGATCGCATGGCTCACACGTCCTTCCACATGTCCCCTTTTAGAGTCCTCCATCGCATGGTTTCACATGTCCTTTCATACGTCCTCCTTCCATCGCATGCGCTCCACATGTCATTCCACATGTCCTCTTCTAGGGTCTTCCATAATGAGGTGACACCTTCTAGAGTCAACAATAGAGGCTTAAAGTAGGGAGGAATTTACAAGAGTGTCACTTGCCTTAGTGACTAATTGAGGGTCAAAACAACAAATCTCCACCTTGACCCTCAATTAGGAGATTCTAAAGTAGTGATTCCCTCCACCTGGCTCCCGAGGGGCCCTCAGCCAGTGGAAAAGTTTACTAAGTCCAGACAGTGTCTAAACTTAGCTATGGGCAGCGCCTTGGTGAGCATGTCGACGAGTTCTCTTCGGTTGGCATCTTCTCTACCACTATTGAGCCTTTAAGAACGATGTCTCTTACGAAATGAAGCTTCACATCCATGTGCTTGGATCTTTCATGAAATACCGATTCTCGGTTAGGTGAATGGTGCTTTGGTTGTCGCAAAATGCGAGTTATCACCTTCCGATGTATCCGAGCTCTCCGACTGATGCCCTTTAGCCACATAGCTTCCTTGATTGCTTGATCACGGCGATGTATTCGGCCTACTGTTGTTGAGAGGACCACTGATCGATTGGAGGTTAGACTTCCAATTGGCTGAACGATCGAAGACAGATGAAGATGAATCCATTCGATGACTTCACGGTGTCAATGCTTCTGCGTAATCGAATCTACGTAACCGATTATCTTTCTTCTTCGTCTTCCTGCCTTTTGAAGAGTAGCCCCGAATCGATGAGTACATCTTAAGTATCTCGGGATCCATTTTAGTGCTTCCCGAGTGAGCCTATCCCGGACTTACCATGAACCCTGCTTGCAATATTGACGGCGTAGGCTAAATGCCGTGCTGCTATGAACCATACCATACATGATGCTACCAACCCACATCGGCGTAGGGGACACCCTCCATGTATCTTTTCTCATCTTCAGTCTCTGGTGCTTGAGAGTTCGATAGTCTGAAGTGTTGGCCAATAGGTGTTGCAACCTTCTTAGCCTTGTGCATGTTGAACCTTGATAGAACCTTCTGAATATATGACTTTTGAGACAAGAATAAGCTACCATTTTTCTTGTCTGCCGTAATCTCCATCCCTGGGATCTTTGTAGGCTGGTCTCAGGTCCTTCATGCCGAATTCAGAATTGAGCATACCTTTGATCTTCTGGACTTCCTCCTTGCTTCTGCTGGCTACTAACATATCATCCACATAAAGGAGCAAGTACATACCGATTTCACCGTCTTGCTACTTCATGTACACGCAACTGTCGTAGCTGCTTGTGACAAAACCGATCTTTAGCATGAACTCATCAAATTGTTTGTACCATTGTCTTGGGCTTTGTTTCAGTTCATACAAAGCCTTCTTCGATAATGAACTTTGTCCTTTGTCTCGGGTGTCTTGTACCCATCCAGGCTGGTCCATGTAGATGGTTTCTTCAAGCTCTCCATACAGGAACGCAGTTTTAACATCTAGCTTCTCTAATTCCAAATTGAATTGAACTGCTAGTGCTAAGACTACCCTAATGAAGCAGTGCTTCACCACGGGTGAGAAGATTTCGTTGAAGTCAATTCCTTCAACCTGTGTGAATCCTTTGCAACGAGTACGAGCTATGCACTCGATCCTCTCGGTACCTAGCGTGCCTTCCTTCTTCTTAAAGGTCCACTTGCAACCGATTACGCGTTTGTTCGTTGGTCGATCCACAAGTTCACGGGTTTTGTTCTTCATCGGAGAGTCGTTTCCTCATCCATTGCCTCTTCCCACTTGTGTCTTTCCTCGCTCTTCGGAGCTTCATAGTGCTGCTTGGTTCGCTTCTTCTATCACTTCGACAACACTCAGAGCATAGGAGATCATATCTGCATGGCCGTATCTCTCTGGCGGTCTAATAGTTCTTCTTTGTCTGTCCCTTACCAAGCTGTAGTCATCAAATATTCTTTCTGGTTCAGTCACTTGCTGGTCCTCTGCCACTTCATTTTGATCATTCACATTTGTCCTTTGATCAGTCAAAGTTTGTCGTTGTTGCAGCTCCACCTCAATTGACGAATCCTCCTTAGTGACACTGTTCTTGGTAACATAGCTTTGCAGATTCCCCATTTTAGACTTATCGAATGTCACATCCCTACTGATGATGCATTTTTGTTGATCTAGGCACAAAGTTTGTAACCTTTGGTTCCAGGTAGGTATCCGATGAAGACGCACTTCAAAGCCCTTGCTTCCAGCTTATCCTGTCTAACATGAGCGTATGCGATACATCCAAAAGCTTTAAAATTATCATAGTTACTGACTTTCCGTACCACATCTCCGAAGGAGTCTTCGTGTCGATAGTTGTCGATGGGCATCGTTGATGAGGTAAGCAGGCGGTTGACACGACTTCTCCTCGAAACTTTTGGGTAGACTTGCATTTAAGCGACGATACACCTCACTCTCTCTAGGAGAGTCCTGTTCATCCTCTCGGCCAGCGGATTCGTTGAGGAGTGTTCGGATCGTCTTGTGCCTTGTGATGCCATTCCTCCGCATGACTCCTCAACCGCTACGAACGAGTACTCAGGGCCATTGTCGGTTCTCGAGTGCTTCGATTTGTTCCCATCTTATTTTCGGTGAGAGTTAACCAGGTCACCGAATCGTTGAAAAGCTTCATCTTTTGTTTTTAAGATAAAGACCCATACCTTCCCGGTGTAGTCGTCGATGATAAACATGAAGTATCTTCCTCCTCCATGAGTCCGAGTTCTAGTTGGCCCCATAGATCATCGTGTACATAATCGAGAGGTTTCTTTGATGTATGTATTCCAGTGGAGAACTTCACCACAGTGGCGCTTCCTCGGACACATTGTTCGCGGAATTTCAGTTCTTGGACCGATCTCCACATACGAGTTCTCGCTGGACAACTCTTGTAAGCGCTTTTCACTTACATGCCCTAGCCTCATGTGCCATAGTTTGGATCCGTCGAGCTCCGATTGAAGCTGCATTTGAGAAGTTTCGATCAGCGCTCTTCCAACTAGGAGTATAGCTCATTGTTTCCGACTCCTTTCATGAGTATGAGAGAGCCCTCGACTACTACGATACGTCTATTCTCCGCCTTGAATGAGTATCCATTCGACTCAGGCGTCCCTAAAGAAATCAGATTTCTTTTAAGTTACGGGATGTACATGACATCTTCGCGATATCCGGTTCGACTCCATCGAACATCTTTATTCTTATCGTCCACTGCCGATTACCCTACGAGCTTTATTGTCTCCAGTAGAACGGATCCACAATTTACTACTTGTAGTGTCTCGAACCGATCTTTGTGAGGACACATGTGGAAGGAGCACTCGAGTCGAGGATCCACTCCTTGCGTAGTTCGGATTCCGTGATCGCTGGAGCTTGAATCGAATCATAGTCGTCCGAGACTATGTTTGCTTCTCCAGAATCTTTAGGCTTCTCCTGAAAGTTTTTCTTTCTATCCGGACAGTCCTTCTTAAAATGGCATTCCTTGTGGCAATGGTAGCACTTGTAAGATCTCTTAGAAGACTGACCTCTATCATTTCTTCTGGACCTCGATCTGCTCTGATCACTTTTAGAACCTTTCTTGCTCGATCTTCCTCTAACCATCAGACTGTCTCCGCTGGTTTCCTCCTTCATGTCGTGCTACTTCTGAAGCTCTTTGGCTCTGATCAGTGATTGAACCTCTTCCGGAGTAATCGTCTGCGCCTTCCTGAGAGCATCGCATCCTCGAGCTCGCTCATAGCTCTTAGGAGTAGAGTTTAGCAACAACGATGCCTTGTCCTCATCATCCATCTTGACATCGATGTTCTCGAGATCATCTATGATCTTGTTGAACTCGTCGATCCGCTCCGAGAGCGATTGTCTTCGTGCATTTTGAAAGAAGTATAGGCGCTACTTCGGAAAGAGCACATTAGCGGGGACTTGGTCGAGTAGAAGTACCTCGAGTTTGGCCCAAAGTGCTTGAGCCGTTGTCTCCTCGACACCTCCCTCGGAATCTTGTCGCCCGAGCTCAAGATTATCGAACTATGAGCTTTCTCGGCGTGTCAATCTTCTTTTCTCTGTCATGTCGGTCGGCGGTCGCCGCCGCCTCTGCAGCGCATCGTAACACCTGCTGAACCAGCAGAGCTCTCATCTTTACTCTCCACAGACCGAAGTCGTTCTTTCCCGTAAATTTCTCGATGTCGAATTTGGTGGAACTCATTGTCCCCGCCAAACACCTCTTTCTCCTTCTTGCTGCGATTTCTTGGGTGCGATTCCCCCGACCAAGATGTGTCAATATTTTCCCACAGACGACGCCAATTGTTGTGGGAAAAGTTGCTTGGATAAATTACTTGCAAGAGAGAGGAAAAACAATACAAAGAAATGCAACCACAAGAACACAAGAAGATTACGTGGTTCGGTCTTTTGACCTACGTCCACGGGAGGGAATCGAAATAATCCACTTAGGTAAGAGACAAAAGGAGTACTTAGCTTTACATAGATGAGCCTTCATCTTCCATGGCCTCCTCGAATCCAAGGCGCTCAAGATGCACTTCTCACCTCTACAAGCTTAGCGCTTCATTCCGCGAGTTCTTTTCACTCTTACAAAACCCACACCAGAGCCTCCCTCCTCTCATCTATTTATAGTAGATTAGATTACGTTATAATATTCTAGAATAAAGATGAGGTGGAACGCTTTGAGGATCGCATGACTTCGCATACGTCCTCCACATGTCCCCCTTTTAGCGTCCTCCATCGCATGGTTTCACATGTCATTTCACATGTCCTCCTTCCATCGCATTAGCCTCACATGTCCTCTTCAAGTGTCTTCCATAATGAGGTGACACCTTCAGAGTCAACAATGAGGCTAAAGTAAGGAGGAATTCTGAAGTGTCATCATTGCGCTTAGTAGTAATTAGAGGTCAAAACAACAATATCATACATGTTGTACCCTGACTTTGGAAGGCGATGCACCCTAACAACAAAAGATATAATGAATAGACTGACTTTAACTCTTGAGATATATTTTAAAAGTCAAGATCAATTAAACTTGTTTTGTACTTATGTGTGAAAGGTTTTCTATGCAAGTAATCATAAATAGAACATATAAAAGTAAACATAGAAAATTAAGTAATATTATTACATTAACAAATTCTAGAATAAAAGATCAATATGTAATAACAATAATTACTAAAAGTTTACAAGAGAAGCTACTGCACAAGCACTAACTACGCAAACCCAATAGAAGTTAAAATTTCAATATAAGCTCAAGGACCGATTATAGCAACTTATGCTGAGAAATTTTCTCTTGTAATAGTAATTTACCCCTCAATTCGGTACAAGTTGCTATAAGAAAGTTTATAGTGAAAGAGTTTGAAATTTCAAACTGAACAAGTAACTTTTATTGATGAATGTATAAGCATCAAGGCATTGGGGCTTGCATGATAAACGAGTAAAACCCCAAAATAGTTCTCCGACTATTAAGAAATGTTTAATTTAGTCTCGGAGTTTTAGAATGCTCTAATTTTGTCTCAAACAATTAAAAGTTACTCTTAGTTGATCCTAAATCATATTTTCTGTTAAATTTAATTGTGACTTGGATGAATTGAAGGGTATTTCGTCTTTTATGTAATTATTCAAATTTATGTGGTCTCTATATAAATCTCTTTTTTATTTGTTGTTGAAAAATTATAATTTTTAATTTGCATTAATAAATCTTTCACAACAATCATAACATTTTTCAAATGAAAATTTTTAAAATAATCAATAATTATGCAGTAAGAGCTCACTCAATCTGAAATTATATGAATTACTCTATTTCAATTAAATTTTTTATTATCATTTATTAGAGCATGAGTTTTAAAATAGTTCAAGTTTACTTGAAAAAGTAATAAATGAATTTATTTTACATTTAAAATATTATGTATGTGAATAATAAAATAATGTGATTGATGACAAACCACTTAAATTTTTATAGAAAAATTTTTCTTGATATGAATGGTGACGCTCATGATCACTTGTATGGAAAACAATATAAATAATATCTTTCTATACTATCATATTATGCATATTCATATATATATATATATATATATATATATATAAATATATATATATATAAGACAATATATCAACCCTATATCATATCATCCTTATATCTATATATATTTATAGCTATTTTAACTCAAACATCTTGAAATGGAGAAGATCCTAATCATAGATGTAATCGTAGGAATCTTTTTAGTATTCAAGAATTTCTATAGCAATGAATCAAGAACTTATCAATACTTTTTTTTATTTCATTATCAACATTAAATAGGATAAAAAGGTATGTACAATAATAATTTAATGTGAAAGATACGACCACAACCTACAAAATATCGAAGAACTTATTGCAAATGCCAAAAAAATCACCCTAATGAAAAATGATATGTTTATTCCTTGATAAATAGAAATTAATTATCTTAATGTGAATAGTATGAAACTCTAATTTTAATTAATATCCATCTATTCACACAAGGTGAACAATCAACATGATAAGAATCCTATATTAATCATAAAAGCACATATATGCATTGACTAATTTCACATAAATTACCCCATAGTCAATCTGAAATAATTATGATTATGGGAGGAAACCAAAAATATTATATAATTAATGCATGTCCTATCCTAGAGTTTATTAAAATAAAGATGATTGCCCACAAAATCTCGAACCGTTGATGATGGTGGCTGAATGAGCATTGGCTGAGAGGCAAGCGCTTGTTTCTAATGGGTTGTAAACATCCATAAAAATTCAAAAATAAAAGGTTTGTGATTTTCGGTTCTTGGTTGAAGAAAATAAATAGGGACTAAAATATCGAGGTTGAGGACTTATAATGATGGTTTGCAAGGGGAAGGGGAGGATGAAGACTTAAGTCTTGTTCTCAATCCTAGTACTATTACTTCTTAAATTGAGCTACAATGGTGAGGAAAAATGTCAATGGCATGAGATTAATGCATTGATGGTCTATTTAGGTGAAACTAAACATCGAGTGGTTTGCATGAGTGAGAAAGGCATAAAGGTGGGTCGTTGCTTGAATTGGCTAGAGCAATTTCATGTGAAAAGAAGCCTTGGGTTATACTTAAAGTGGCTGATACATATTATCCCCCTAAAAGAATTCGATCAACAAATTTACCTCATACTTCTAGAATAGCAGCCAAATTACAATCAATATTTCTTCAACCTTCTATATTGCTTCTTGTTCTGATTGATTTTTCTAAAGTACTCTAAGAAATAGAATAAAGTAACGATTAAGTTGTCAAACCTTGCTATAGCAAGTTTCCATAACTTATATATTCTTAAATTAGAATGGCTCGAATTGAATTATACGAGTATCATCATGAATGTAACATCGTAAAAAAAATGTGAAAAATAATATGTACTACCATAAATATTGGAGTAAGAGCCAATCAATATGAAATTTTAGTAACTCTCACAATTACTTTAAAATACTAATGAGATGAGGATGAAATTTTCCAGTCATGTTGTCTTGTAACTCTACATGTGTGACAAGAAAATTATGTTCTTAACCTTAGATTCATCCTCTCTTTTTATGGTCAAAATGTCTTTTTTTAACACCCTTGGATTAAATGAATTCATTTCGTCAATATTATTCTCTTTGTTCTAATATGTTCAAGATTGTCCACAAAATTTAGCTTCCTCGAGGTCATCATCTCAAAAGTGCTCCCATAAGTGCTTGCATAACATAAGAGTTTTTGAAGAAATTTCAACCGTTACACCAATAGGTGCCTCCATGTTTAAGAATTTAACTTTATTCTATTAAAGTGTTTCTATATTCTCTCCCACTTAGCTAAATGGGTTGCCCATCCTTCGAGTGCTTCCATTTGAATTTGCATAACTTCGGAGTTTTTAATTAAGTTTCAATTATTACATCAGAAGACATCTCATTGTTTAAGAGTTTAGCTTTATTTGGTTAAAAGATTTCATTATTTTCCCTACTTAACTAATATCTTCATCAATATTTATAACCTAGAATCACCCACCAAGCATATAGGATTCTAAAGATGATCCCTATAAGTTTGAGAGGCTTCTATAACACTTAGTTCCAACTAGGGTTCAAAACATGACTCCCATGATGTAACACGATTTTGTAATACTCTGATATCATTTGTGCTTGTGTTGCAAATGAATTGAGCATTCGACAGACTACTCATGCCTTGGATCGATGAGAGCTCATTTATGTTCAATTAATTAAGTAATCAAACAAGCTTGAATGCTTTCTTAAATACTCTATTATTAAACAAACAAGCTTGAAGACCTCACTACTCTATTCAATTATGATCATGAACAATATCGTTTAAAGCTAGTGAACAAGTTCGTTAAGATGCTCAATTAAACCTCGATATTGATTTAAAATCCAATATAATCTATAACTAAAAATATAATTTAAGTTAATGAAGTAAAAAATTATTTTACCTTTTGAATTATTAACTTAAAGACAATTAAATTCTATTAAATGTCTCAAAAAACTGTATCATATTTTTAATACATACATAAATTCGGAGGAATAAAACTAAATTGCAACAACAAAAGAAAAAAAACACTTGAATGGTTTATAAGTAGAAATTTTCCAATACAAAAATCACGCTGCTTTCACGCTTTTCACTATTTGCATTCCTGGCATTTAGTCCTACATCGAGAATACATGCATTATCATGATTCTTTAAATGTAAAAACAAAGCACTCCACTTTGAACATTTTCAGTAGCAACACGTGATTGTCAGAGGATATTTGAGCTTACTTTGGAAGGCTTTAAAAAATGATTTTCTAAACTTACTTAAGTTATTTTGATTTATTAAGCTATTAAGTTATTTTTTTGGTACAATTTTATATGTTTAATAACCTCAAGCTTGACATAAAAACTGAACGATAAGCTCACGCTAGAGGCTCGGCTCAGCTCAACTTGATAAAAGTTAAAGAAGCTACTCTATTAGTCAAGTTCAAATCGAGCTCAAATAGAGCTTGAACAAAATAAAGTTTAAATGAACCACGTTTGATCGATATTTTAAAAGCTTGAAACGAGATCGAGCCAAGCCTGAGCAAGTTTTTTGTAAACTAGTTCGAGCTTAAACAAGCTGCTACTCGGCTCTGCTCGGTTTGTTTGTAATCCTAATTTGTAGAAGCCCAACTCTCAACTATCAATGCTTTGGTCTGCTATGGCCTAATGTCCTCATTGTTTTGTCCCCTTGGTGCAATTTTTCAAGGGGCCACCCATCATGGAGGTACTCCCATACTGGTGCAGTGCATTTTGGTGTTTTTGTTGAAATTTCAACAGTTATACTAAAAGTTGTCTTGATACTGAAGAGTTCAACTTCATTCTACTTTATAGATTCCACAATATCTTTTGTTTTAAAGATCTATTCAAGTGGTGTTCAGAGCAAGGAGGGAGAACGATATCAGATTTCTTCCAAATTGTTTTCTATTTTTGGCACTATAACAGGATCAGTCTCTGATGTTTTGGTCAAGCTGAATTGCAAAGATATTATTTTCACTGAATTCTAAGTGAGTTGAATTGAAGCTTGCAGTTTTAGGTTTGATTTTGAAGATTCTAAGAAGTTAGTGTTTTTAGTCCTTATTAATTATAACTCAATGTCTCCAGGCATGTAAAATATTGTATATGATTTGATAAAATTTTATTTTATCGCTAGTATTTGTGTGCGTTGCTGTTGTATGTTGACTCTTTGAGTACTTCAGTAGTCCTGACAACAACTTTCCAGGGATTCTTGTACCGGCATGAGATTTGGATCTTCTGTTATCCTTGTCCTTTCATTTAAAATTGGATTGTAATTTATTTATTTGTGCTATTGAGCCCTTGTTAAATTTCATAAATAATGGTTTTTGTTTTCCTGAGGTGAGTTTTAATCTTTGTTGAGTGTCATGTTCGTTCTCGGATTTCTTTTGAAATTTCTTATTTTGGCGAGTTTTTATAGTCATTTTTAATGCTTTAGGTATATTTTTCTAATTTTGCAGATTTCTATGTACTTTGTTCGACTACTTTTTATTATGATGCTGTTTTTCCGTTGATTTGCATTGGAATGGCAGCCGCTTTTTCTTGTTTTTGCTTCTGTAAGATCAGGGAATGATTCTAAGTTATAGTGCAGGTGGTGGAACAACTGTTATTGCTATGCCCCTTGTGCAGCATTTTGGTTGTGCTCAGGGTAGAACAGCTACTAGTGAATCTTCAAGGGAGCAGTCTGATGAAGATGAACCTATTGGGGAAGAAGAAAATATAGAGAATATAGATCCTGCTGATGCAAAACGGTTTAGGAGGTAAAAATGTTTTTACTTTTTGGCCTACAGTTTTGCTCTTATATAATAACAAGCTGTCCCACACTTCGCTCAACAAAGAACAATATTTTAGTAGGCGTCAAGATTTTTTTTTTTCTTTCTTTTTTCTGAAAAGCCTTTATTCGGTCAGGTTGGTTAATCCGTTGAAGTCCAGTTGTGTTTTCAAAAGATGAACAGCTTGTTGTGGAGCTATTTGAATTCATTTTCCTGTCTTTTGTATCTTCTGCCATGGCAGCCATGCCTGGAGTGAAGAGCTGCAGTTATCCCATAGTTTTACATGTTTAGCATTCTGACCTGTTTGCTTGTTGTCAGAATGCTTTCGAATCGTGAGTCTGCTAGACGTTCTAGAAGAAAAAAGCAAGCACATTTAAGTGAGCTTGAGACACAGGTATTATCTGACAAGTTTATTTTTTTAATGTTTACCCTTTATGAATAAGCATGCTCTACTAACTAAGTGTCTGTATAGGTTGCACAATTAAGAGTTGAAAACTCGTCCCTATCGAAGTGTCTCACTGACATAAATCAGAAGTATAATGAAGTTATTGTGGACAATAGAACTCTCAAAGCAGATGTTGAGACCTTGAAAGCTAAGGTAAGCTTCACGCGATTCTTAAAAAGCATGCTGAGCTTGTGGTTTGGTGATTCTCTTTTTATTTGCTGGCCTTTTTTTTATTATTATTATTTTTTTTGTGGGTATTCTGTTTTTACTGCACTTTGTGAATGAGAAATTAACATTGGAATTTTGGCATGCCTCGGATGTTCCTTGTAATCAGTGTTTAAAACTTCTATTACTGGTGTTGGATCCAAAGTTGTCCCGTAAACAAAAGAACATTCAGAATGGGAAAAGAGAGTATGAAAAAGTGGAACTAGAGGATAAAAGAGTACAAGGAGATGAGACTAGGCTCATATTTTTACTTGTACGATGCTTTTGCAATATATCACCTAATCCTCTCATTTATAAATGTGGCTGGCCCAACCTTATTTATATGTTAAAGGGGGTATCATGATTGATTATATAGATGAAAAGAATACAAAAAACATGATGATGCCCATTATTGAGGTATGTCTTGCGGTGCACATGGAGCCATAACACCTCTTCTGGTTTGTACATATGACCCATGTTTACAATAATGTCCTCGGTCATTGTGTGACTGGACAAGCCGACAAGCACAGGATGTTGAGATGGTTGGGACCAAATTGGCCTTGGGTTGCACCCGAACTGATGGTTGGGGTGAACTTTGTCGCCCATCTCCATCATAATAAAACAAAAATATTATGCATTTTCTCTACACGTACTGCTGAGGTTTCTCTAGTAACCATGTTTTAAATTCCGCACCTCGTAACATGGAACATAAAGCACTAAAACTTGAAGCTCTGGCCTCAAATGTTATCTTCTCTCGTTATACAATGATTAAGCCCTCCCATCGTTTTCAGGTAAAAATGGCTGAGGATACAGTAAAGAGGGTAACAGCAGCAGTTCCCTTCGTCAGTTCTCCATCAGAAATATCCTCTGTTGCTGCTGTTCCCATACAGGAGGATGCAAACGGCCGCACCATTGCTCCTCTGGTCCACCAGGGAATCAACAGCTACCTTCCTGAAGCCACCTCTGCAGCTCCTTACACGGGAAAGATGTGCAGAAGAGCTCCTATGCAGCGGATAGCGAGCTTGGAACTTCTCCAGAAGAGGATTTGTAGAGGTACAAACTCATTTGGCTCCATTCATTGGGATACTGTGAACTCCTGCAACCAGAATCAAATCTAGGTTTGAAACAAATTTTGTAAAGTTTATTATTTTGATTATTGTTGTTGCCATAGAAACCAGTTCCATTTTCTCTACCATAGGCGAAACAAATCTCTCTTCCCTCTTTTAATAGTTCTCGTTTGAATTTTGTGCAACATCTTAGTATTTTACATGGTAAATGTAGGTGTGCTAGAATTATAGGTTTTCTTGGTTGAATTTTTGCTCTTCTTTATCAAGAGAATTGTTTTGTACAAGTTCCTCATCTTGCTTTATCATGTTTGATGGTGTGTTTAGGAGCTTTAGCATGTAAACCATTTAGAGGTGTTTGGTAGCTAGTTTTAATAGGATTTAGCCATGAATTTTACATAAATCCTGCCAAATGTAAAAAAAAAATATATAGAAATTAAATCCAACGCTCCATTAAATCAAAATTTTTTACGTTCTATCTTTTCTTTTCGTGTTTCGTCTCTTTTACGACGTAAATTTGGATTTACTAAATTCGAATGAGAGGTTGAGTTAAGAATTTCTTCCATTGTGCTGTGAGCGTCATCTCTATTGTCAATATAAATCCGGTTTTATCAGATTTACTAAATCCTATTTAACATAATAGCCAAACACGCATAAATAAATTTTTTTTGCCCTGATCCAAGATGAGCATGGAGGGCACAGGACTGAGCTTTGGGCTAAGCAACAACTTTATTGGATCTTGTTGTGCTTGTTCAAGCTCAGCTAATCCCTTTTTTCTGACACAGTTTTGACACCGAGAAGCACCGACCTAAAGTAATGTAAAAAAGAGCTTTAAAGCATGAAATTGGGACCCAAATAGACTAAACTAAGGGTCTATTTGGGGGCGGCAGTGCACTGTAGTTTTGTATGTTTGAGTAAATTATATTTTGTTTATTTTTTCAAAAAACTGCCGCTAAAATCTATTTTTTTCTCACTGATCTTGATTAGGTCTGATAGCAGCTTTTTAGTTGTACGATTTTTTAAATTTTAAAAAAAATGTAAAAATAAAAAATTTGTCACCGCAACTTTTTGAATATCAAATTATTATTCAAGATTTTTCCCACCGGTCCTAATTAGGTCTGTGTCAGCTTTTTAGTTGTATGATTTTTCAGATTAAAAAAAAATGTCACTGCAGTTTCTTAACAAGCTTCAATAAGCAGCAGCTGTGCCAAATATACCCTAAAAAATCTTGTTAATGAATGAGAGTAAGCTATATAAAAGTAGGGCTGTAAACGAGCCGAGCTTGAGCGAGCTCAGGCTTGGCTCATGTTCGGCTTGTTCGAAATTAGCTCGACTCTAAATCGGCTCGTGTTCAAAATGGCTCGTGAAATGTGTGTTCGTGTTCGACTCGAATTAAATATTCTTGTTCGTGTTCGGCTCGTGTTCGGCTCGAAATTTGCTCGTTAAAATTAATTGGAAAAATATATGTCTGGCGCCGGATTCGAATCCTGGATTAAATAAATGGAAACAAGAAGCATAACCACGCTACTACACAAACAATTATGATTTATAAATATATATAATATATTAATATATAAATAATATATATAATAAATTATTATATAAATAATTATATGATTATTTTTTATTTCGAGTTGTTCGTGTTCGGCTCGTTAACATTTCGAGCTTAAAAATTTGTTCGTGTTCGGCTCGTTAGGCTTAACAAACGAGCCGAACACGAGCTGTTCACGAACAACGAGCCAAATTGCCAGCCCTATATAAAAGGAAAGTGAAACTTAACAAAATGGTACTTATGAAAGTATCATGCAACTAGCGGTGGAATGGCTAGGTTGCAATCGTCCTTTTAGATTTTTAAATTATTTATTATTATATAATATATTAAGCTTTTTGTTTATCCTAATTTTAAATGTTTAATAACAATTTAATAATTAATTTATTTTTAATTTTAAAATAAATTTATAACTATTTTAAATAATTTATCACAAAGTATATAATGATCTCATTAGATTTTAATATAAAACATTTTATATACATATACAAATTTTAAGTTTGAAGTAAATATTACATAGTGATGAATGATGTCTATTTATGAAGCATATTTTATTCCATTTAAAATAATTCCTTTGCATATTTTATTGAATGTTTGGCACACAAATTAAAGTTGACATTAGTAGCATTGTAAAAAATATTATTTATATTTGTTGATTATTTATTTATTTGATGCTTATAACTAATTTTGTTTTTAATTTTTGTAAATGACTTAAAAATTAAAGATGATTTTTATCAAATATTACAAATTAAATCATATTATATCTTAAATGTGATGTATTTAATATCAACAATAAAATTATATATCTATATATATATATATATATATATATATATATATATATATATATATATATATATATATATATATATATATATATTTATATTTATATTTATATTTATACATATTTTATCAAATATTTTTATGACCAAAAAAACATTCATATATTATTTTATTGAACATTTGATTATATTATTTTTAACACTCATTGTTTTTATAAGAAATAATGTGAATTTTTAGTTGTAATGATTGTCAAGATAATGCTACATAATAAATGAAGATAATTTTCTTGCCAGTTTATTGATAATATATATTAAAAATATATTACAATGAGTTTTAATATATAAATAATAACTGATAATTTTGATGTAATAAGAAAATTTCATGCACAATTTTAGATATGGATTCATAATGATTATATTAAAAGATTTTAATCTCAAACCTTCATAAACCAGAATGCTAAACAAAAATATAGAGGGAGGAGTGCAAAGAGGGTGAAGCACCGCGCCTTCAGATCCCGCTCCCTCTCCCGCTCGCCATGAGGATACCCGGCCGCCCGCCGGCGGACTCTCCGGCGACACCCACCGCCGTAAGTCTTCGTGAAGCCGAGTCTCTCTTCCGCTCCAAGAGGATCCATGAGATCCGCGCCGTGGAAGCCGCTACGCGCCGCGATATCGAACAGAAGAAGGAGGAACTCCGGCAGCTTGTCGGGAAAAGCTACCGCGACCTCATAGACTCGGCTGATTCTATCATCCAGATGAAGTCCTCCTGCGAATCTATATCATCTAACCTCTCCCTCATCGACGCCGCCCTCCGATCCCTGTCCCCCTCCACCACCGATTCCCCTCACACTGCTCCGGATCCGGCCCGCGTCAAGATCTACGGCATTGCGTGCCGTGTCAAGTACCTCGTTGACACACCGGAGAACATCTGGGGATGCCTTGACGAGTCCATGCTTCTCGAGGCCTCCGGTCGTTATCTCCGTGCCAAGGAAGTGCATGGCCTCATTTCAACTGCCGCTGTTGATTCAGAATTTCTCTCCCGCTTCCCGCTGTTGCAGCACCAGTGGCAGATTGTGGAGAGCTTCAAAAGTCAGATCTCGCAGCGCAGCAGGGATCGCCTTATGGACCAGGGCCTTACCGTAGCTGCATACGCTGATGCTCTTGCCGCCGCTGCCACCATTGATGATCTCAACCCCAAGCAGGTTCTCGACATATTTCTTGATTCGAGACGGGCATGGATCTCGCAGAAGCTTGTTAGCCCAGCGGCGGATGGCAGGCCAAATTCGTTTACGGCGGTGCTCTGTGATGTGGCTGGGATAATTAGGTCTAGTTTAGGGCAAGTAGGACAACTCTTACGTCATGCGTTAAATGAGATGCCACTGTTTTACAAAATGGTGCTTGGTTCACCCCCGGGGTCGCAGCTGTTTGGGGGAATCCCCAATCCGGAGGAGGAGGTGAAACTGTGGAAATCCCACAGGGAGAAGTTGGAATCAGTGATGGTTTTGCTTGAACCAGAATTTGTCAGTCAGGCTTGTTCTTCATGGCTTCAGGGTTGCTGTGATGAGATTTTTGCAGGGTCTTCGAATGGTAAGGGGATTATCCAAACTATTTCAAGCGGTGAAGGGCTAGTTGCTGCTGAGAAGATGGTCCGGGATGCACTGAATGGAAGAGAGGGGCTAGAGGATAGCTTGGAGGAGTGGCTTAGAGGTGTCTTTGGTTCTGATATTAAATCTCCTTGGAAGCAAATATGTGGGCTTATTTTAAAAGATGGCAAGGACATTTTTGAGGATAGAATGGAGCAAGCATTCCTGCTGAGGATGAAAGAAATTGTACAATCTGGATTTGAGGACCTAACAAAAGAGGTTAGCCTTAGGGATTCAGTTGTAGCAATTGTATCAGGTCCTAATAGTGCGAAGGATTTCTATGAATACCTGAAGAAATCATCAAAGGGTGGTGGAGTTTGGTTTTCGGAGTTGAATCAGAAGAGAACAGGACTTGCCCAGAATTTCAAGCCTGCTGCTGATGAGAATGACTTTCGCAGCTGTCTCAATGCTTATTTTGGACCAGAAGTTGGCCGAATTAGAGATCTAATAGATAAGGGATTGTGTAGCATTTTGGATGATCTTTTGTGCTTTATAGAATCACATAATTCTACAATAAGATTGAAGGAACTAGCACCACATATTCAAGATAAATGCTACAAGGCAATGTCAGCCCTATTGGGTGAGATCGAAGAGGAGATGGGTGGCCTCTCTGTTTCTTTAGTTAACAAAAGAATGGATAATGCTTCTCAGCCTCCTCCTGTAATTGTTGAAAGATCTCTTTTTCTTGGACGTCTCTTGTATGCATTGCAAAACCATTCGACTCATATCCCGATCATACTTGGTTCTCCAAGGCTATGGGTGAAGGAAACAACTGGCTCAGCTTATACTAGCTTGGCCTCACCTTTATCTAAACAATCCAAAGAAACCTTAAACTCCCCTATATCTTTTAGCCCTAGAAGACCTTCTTTTGATAGTCCTCCTAGTCCTGGAAGTCATTCGCATGAAACCCATAGAAAGCAAGTTCTTTCAGCTGCTGCTGCGTTATTTACAGTTGATAGCAGGGCAAACCTAAAACATGAAGAGTTGAGCCAAAAATTTAAACATCTTTGCATCAGAGCCCATAGCTTATGGATTACTTGGGTTTCCAATGAGCTATCTATCATTTTGTCCAGTAACCTTAATCATGATGATGCCCTTTCTGTGACAAATCCACTGAGAGTATGTATATTCTTACTTAGAATCACCAGATTCACATTATGCATATCTATTCTTCTAATGCTAGTATATTTGGAGAACAATTGACACTCCTGTTTTGATGACTTTTATGCTATTACTACTTTGAACATTGAAGTGTATTTATCCTTTTTTCTTAAAGTCATATAATCTAGTTGTCATTGATAGGACGCTTTTTCAGAAAATCTTTTAAGGGAGATTCAGTTAATCATGTCTTGTGGCAAGATTTATGTGCTGATAATATTGACTGCCTAACATCTCAATCGTTTCCAAAACATGAAGGAAACACTGTTATGAACTGATAAGTCAAATATAGGACATAGTTTTCCTAGTGACCTTTTTTCTTCTACTTTTGTTAAGTGAAGAAATTGCTAAAACAATTTGTTGGTGTAGGACTGGCTGACTCTAAATTTGCAAGTCCTAAAACCTTCATAGTGTCGACCAAATGTTGTATGGTGCCTTAACTCTTCTCAATAAATGAGTGGAAGTGACAATTCAAACGAGTAAGATATAGATTTGTTTCTAAGTTTTCTGCCATGCAATACATCAATTGAAATTGACTTTAGATTAGGATTTTGTTTTAATATTGCGGAAGCATTAATTTTATTTGGCTTTTCTTTGTATGTTTTATATTGTTTACATGACTAATACTTAGTTTTATTTTAGATCGATAATTAGTTGATGGAATTGGTAGTTGTTGCAGTAGTAAAACTAGGATGCATATTCTTGAGAACAAAAACTAGTACTTCTTGTGACATCAGTTAGTGTGGAATAACGCTCGTCTTATCATGCTTGTTTTCTACTTAAAAAAATGGATGGGTTGCTTTTGTATCAAGTGAGTGCTTAATTCAATGCTAGCAATCCTCTTTGTGAACAGTATAGGCTCTTTAATGTTCAACATGCTGTAGTGATTCAAGTATTATTAAAATCATAGGATTTGGTCCAAGAGTTATGCTATTCTTATGAATGCTGAGTGCAAAATAACCACTTTTGGTATTCATTGGAGTGGATTTTAATTCAGTAAAAAATTAGATTTTTGGGTACTAAATATGAATATGAAACAGTTAATGAACTATAGTTCACTGCATACATGGCTGCAGTATTGATTTTAACGGTGACGTTTAGAATGGAAGTACTAATAATAGATAATGAAGCATGAGGTTTCTTAGGGACAACTGGATGCAACTTCTTACGGAATACTAGTGCATTAAATCTTATGAATTGAAAGGTTCATTAGTGAATGTACATTTGATGTAATTTTGGAGATGAATTCATTGTTTACTTCCACAGAAATTGTAATAATGTTATACTTGAAAAACTATTTAGTTTACAGTTCTAGGAAATTAGGTGTTCACAATTGATAACTTCCATAATCTAAGCTCATAAAAACCAACTGTTAAACTTGGCCGAAGATAACATCTCGAATTACTGCAAAGTATTTGCAATAATGTAAGTTAGTCCTTTGGTTAATTCATTGTTTTTCCTCTTCTTATTATACTTTAGCCATTTAAGGTTTGACCATAATTAGTTTAGTCATGATTTCACATGCTGATGAATACCTAGAAATGAAGCATTCATAAAGAAATCCATATGACATCAGCTAATTGATGGCAATGTATTTTCAGGTTTTAATGTATATTGGATAGGTGTTTTTTGTTTAGTTGTTTTTAAAGCAATTCATATACCTAGGCAGTATTCGTTTGTACATCTGATTGTTCTTATGATTCTATGAGTGATGACCTCTTGCCTTAATTAGGGTTGGGAGGTTACTGTGATCAGACAAGAGGAACCTACTGACGGTCATTTAGAGATGCAAATAGCTCTTCCTTCCATGGCTTCACAGTACATTATATCTTTCCTGTTCCAAGCATGCCAAGAAATTCATAAAGTTGGAGGGCATGTTCTGGATAAAGTTATCCTGCAAAATTTTGCGTTCAAATTGTTAAAGAAGGTAAGCTGTCACTTTTGCTGCAGATGGTTCTACCATTTTACATTATATCTACGGGCCATTACTTCTCAACTTAATTCATTTCTTGCTGCTTCCTTTTTTTTTTCTTTAATGTTCTTTTCCTGCTTGATGCAAATTTGGGATAATTCTGTGTCTGTGTAGAAACTTTCCCAATCAATGAGATAACAGTTGGGGCCATGTGACTGGCCTGTGTGAATAGCACCCAATTGTTCCATGATTAAAAACCTAACAGTGATTTTCTTAAGCTTTAATGGTCGTTTTTTTCTTTGGATCAATGTCCAGCTTTTTGTAGGGTGAGACTTGGTACTTGTTATATTTTGCACTAAATTATTCTAAAATTCTTTTGCCTGTATCCTTAATTTTGCTAAAGTGAAAAAGTGAATTTGACTTGATTTATTAACATAAGATGGTATCACTCTTGTTATTTTTATTATGATATACTTCGCTGATATACTTAAATGTTAGGGCTGTTTATATATATAGCACCCAAAACATTGCTATTTACAAATCTGGTTTCCTCTTTCATCCATTTTTCAAATTCTCACTCAACTATCAAAATTCATGAACAAACCCAACCCATATTTTTCATTTTTATTAAATTCTCAATGTTTTGATCATGGCACGTGTAAATACATCGATTCGGTAGTTCAAAAATATCACCGGGGTGCTAGATTTTGTAAATAGCAATTTTTAGGGTGCTATGTATGTAATATTTTCTTAAATGTCATCACTATTTTGTAATATTGCAGTTTAATCTTCGTCCTTTATCATTCATTACATGATTTTTCAAGAGACATTAATTGACATGGTTATCGAATGTTTATTACCAACCTCTTGATCATGGATTAACTTGAATACAGCAAACTTGTGACAGTATTATGGTCAAACTGGATGCAACCACTCCTTTTTTAGTCCATATTGTTATTCTTGATGTGCTATAGTTTTATTTTAAATCACTTTTCGTTAATTTTACTTCACTATTACTGAAATGTTTTGTTTCACACATTTGTCTTTTAATATAATTCTTGATTTTATGTCCCCCACGGAGTTTCTTCAACAGGAAGAGATTATCTTTAATTGAAATTCATCATGTCTAGTAGGCCCATTTACTAACTTTCTATTTCATAGTAGTTTCCTTCATGAATTTTGTATAAATCATAATGTTTGTTTAGCTTAGCTGTTTATGCCAATGATCATTGTCATAAGAATACTAATCCAATTGATGCCCAGGTTATTGAAGTCTATGAAAACTTACTTGCAAAAGCTGAGGCCCCCGAATCACATATATCGGAAAAAGGTATTCTGCAGATTATATTAGACTTACGATTCTGTGCTGATGTTCTTTCTGGAGGCAAGGACACAAACTCTATCAGTGATGAATTGCTCCCTGCAAGGAGAAAACTAGTGCTACAGCCAGACTCAAGTATTATGGAGCTTGTTTCAGGGCTAATACAAAGGTTCTCACAAAGATTGGATCCCATTGATTGGGCAACGTAAGATCTCCAACATATTTGAAATTTACTCGTTTCACCTTTATAACATTCCAAAAGTAGAATAGATGAATGCTGATTGAAGAATTTTTTATTTTTGGTAATAATTCTTAAGTGCTCATTGTCCCTACTTACAACATATTATATATTTTTTTTCAATATATTGTTCGACTAGAATTGTTAATTTATGACTTTTTTCTGTTTTCTTTGCATTCTAACCTTTCATTCTATAATGGGTAGGTACGAGCCTTATCTTTGGGAGAATGAAAAGCAGTCATATAAACGATGTTCTGTACTCTTTGGATTCTTTATTCAGCTTGATCGCCTCTACATTGACACAGTTCAAAAATTACCTACAAAGTCCAATACTGAATCAAATATACTGAGATGTTCTACAGTTCCAAGATTCAAGTACCTTCCAATCAGGTAATTTTCTTCTTGCATGTTTGCTTTATTTCCTACACTTTTTTCAGTATTATATTTTGCTAATTTCAAACCAAGGCACCATTGCTATATACCTAGATTAGATGTTGTTTAGAGTCAAATTTGTGTTCCATAAGGCATAATATATTTATGGTTGCTTGGGGTTTGAAGGTTGAAGCAGATTGTAGCGGTTTACCTCTTCTATGAGTTAATCGATTGATTCCGACTTTGATTAATTATGAACAAATTTTTATGCATTAAAATTGAGATGGAATTTTTCATCAGAGAAGCCAGCTACTTTCCTCCTAATTTTATTTTTACATCTGCCACTTTAATGTACTTTTCAAGCTCAAGATCACATCATTGATTATGATCTACAACATAATAAGTATTTGTGGACCATTTTCTCATTTTTAAAGATATTTTAGCCAATCATCTATCGCGTAAAAAATGCAAGTATGATTGGATAAAAAGTAAATTTATTTAAAAGTCTAGCTTTATTGTGTGTTTTATCTATTACAACGATGAAATAATGTATCCTTCTCAACATGGTGTGCTGCTCCAAAGTACACCCTTTAAGAAGACAACACATGCTACACTACCGCATGCACATTGCCCTTTACGAAGACATCACACATGATAAACTATCACATGCACTTAGCACCACCTAGTGGCTGTACCTTTCCCTCAGTCATAGGTTAGCGGAAAGCATCCTGCTAATGAGTAAAACTAACAAGTTAAACTCAAAAAGTAAGTAATAGTGATGGAGGCAAATTAGCAGCATCTAACACAATGAGCAAAGGGAAATATAGCTTCTGATTTTAAGGCATTTTTTAGCCTCCTTATTGGTAAAATTGTTTTTATATCTCTCGTGTTCTCCTCACAAACTATATCTCCCAAGTTCCAACCAATCTCAAGCTTTGGTTAAACTCTCCATTTTCCCCTTTTTTAATCGCCATTTTGTGGTGAGAAGAATATGCTCTAGTTTTATTGTATATCTTATTAAAATGGTGTTTCTTTAAGCCTGCCAACTCATTTAGTGAGCTATCAGGCCTCCATTGGTGGAACCGGGAGGTGGAATGAAGGGTTGCTTTTGACCTCATGTTTGTAGTAGATCTCTTATAATTATATATTTTTCTGAAAATTTTGGCACCACAAACATAAATGTATGATTAGAATTTAAAATAAATCGTATTTAAAGATAATGATTAAATATTGTAATTTAAATACTTTTTATTAGTGATATGAATTTAAGAAATTATTGAAGTTAAAAAACACTTTTGCACCCAAATTCTTGAAACCCACTTGTTCTCCAGTTCTCTTTCTTGCCCGAATTCTTGAAATCGCTGCTCTTTACAATTTTTTGTCTCAAAGTGGCTTTTACATTTTAAGTTTGTGCTTTTAGAGGTCATGATGTATGTTTAGGGTTTAAATAATTCTGTTGAATTGATTAAGTTCTTGGCTTCCTATAGTGAGGATGTAGATGGAATGATGCTAATGCTTTCCACAGTTTTGTATGTATATCTTTAAAAGAGATTTTCTCTCTCTTCTCCAGCAAAATTTATATGTTTATAAAAGGTGAGATTAATGATGCAAAATATTATATTATAACGGTTAAAGCTTGAGAAAAAAAGAGCTTATGGCTATTGCATTAAGGCTTATTGATAGACATGGATCTTTAAAGGTGTGATTCTTTGATATTCATATTGAAGGTAAGGTAGCAGTACATCAAATTTTAAAAAAAAAAATGATACGCTTTCACATCTAAATTTTGATATTCAAGGCATTTGAGGTTAAGAATGTGGTGCAATTGACATGGGGTGAGTGGAATGGATTGAGAGTTCTATATATACATGATTTCCCTTTTACATATTATATTTATTGCTTGGCACATGGACTTTAGCTGTAATTAGTAACATCATCAATATATGTTAATTCAATTAAGAAACTGAAATTATAATTTTTTTTGCAATTTATGAAATAGAGACGGGTAAAGGATGAAATCAAGGGAGTTCCTTAAAGCATACTTGGGATATGCTTTGGGTTCTTTTCATATTATGGTTGGCATATATAATGTCACTTTGTGTTATTTTACAAGAAGTTACTAAGAGAGATAGTATGAGATTTTTTTTTGCTTCAACTTATGAAGCTAATGAGATGTATATATTCTAAGTATGAATAGTTCCCATTCTGGAAGTTGAAGATGCCCTGGTCATAGAAAAAATGCTATTGCATTTTAGCATTATTATAAAGGTGATATTTTTATAGCCACTTTAAATATGTAATTGTAAGAAATTAACACTAGATTTATCAAACATGTTGTAGAATTACTTTTGCTTAGTTTAGCATTGGATCATAGAGTTAGATACTAACTATTTAAAATTGATAATATTTATCACCTTATGAATATGTTTTATCCTTATGATTTTATAAATCAGGAGAAGTTGCGCGTAAAAAATTAGTTGGAGCATTTTGAAATTCAAGCTTATAAAAAAGAATAATTTTTAAGAATCTTTCCATAATTTACGTTTTATGTCAAATGTTGATAAAGTATAGAATATTGATCATATATTCTCTCATTGATTAATTGATTTGATTGGAATTAACTTTATTTATTTTAATTATAACAGTTAAACATGTATTTTCAGCAATGACACATTATCAAATAAGGTTAAATAAGGTTGTTAAATAAGGCAAAAGATTTTTTTTTTTTTTTTGCAAGTTTATTGTTGACATATTAAGAAAGATTTAGCAAGAGTTGATGATTTTGAGGAAAAAAATAAGCATTGAGAACAATTAAGATACTATCCAATAGCTAGATTTAAAAAAAACGTTTTTATGCGATAGAGATTATTCTTACAACAACAAACAAGCCTTTATTTCACTAAGTGGGGTTGGCTACTTGAATCCTTTTTCTCCATTGTGTCCTATTGAGTGTCATATTTTCATCTAATTATAATAAGTTAAGATTAATTTTTATACAATATGTTGAAGTCTTTCTAGGTTTATCTTTGCCTTTCTTAACATTGGTCGAATCTAAAACATCTACTCTCCTAACTGGATCACCAGATGTTCGACGTTTGTTGTGACCAAACCATCTAAAGATGACTCTCTCAAACCTTGTCTGCTACTAGAGCTTCCCCGATCACGGGTATATTCATTTCACAATTTGTCTTTTAAGTGTAAAGCCACTCATCCACCTAAGCAGTCGCAGCTCGACAACACTTAACTTAATTTTTTGCTTTTGTTTTAAAGGCCAACATTCTGTGCCATAGAGCATTGCAGGTATCTCCACTATCTTGTAAATTTTCCTTTCAGTTTAAGCCCGAAGCATTCCTCCACTTCAACTAACCAACTTGAATGCTACTAATAACATCCCCATCTATATCACCATCACTTTGAACAATAGTTAAAACGTTCACACCTTTTAATAATTTAATCACCCATAGTTATAACTTTGTCACTATAGTAGCTACTACTAAAATTACATTCCATGTATTCAATTTTAGTTCTACTCAAACAAAGGCCTTTAGACTCCATAGATTATTCTTAGTATATATATATGTATGTATGTATGTATATATATATTGTTTGTCATCCTTCTCTTTAAGTTCGGATTTTTGTCATCAACTCCATGAACACTAATGTGTTAGATGAATCATTACCAAATGGCTTGATGAGTCAATCCTTCATAGCCTCTCGACAATTGATTAGATTACGGATACTGAGCTGACAAGTAATCTATAGTTTATATGCGCCTCTCAAATTTTGGTTGCAACTCTTCATGCCACTTTGTGCACTTGCAGGAGTTTCATTCACCATAACATTTTTTTTTACCAAAAATCTAATATATAGTATATGTTTGTAGAGCTTCATTCAAATGCTTTGTGATAATATTAATGTATCATTAAGGGTTTGTTTGGGGTAGAGCTGCAGCTGAGAAGCTGCTGCAGAAAAAACAGTTTTTCAAAAAGTTATAGCTATTACAAATTTATTTTATTTTCAAAAAGTCAAATTGCAGCTTTCTGGCAGTCTCCACACTTTAACAACTCAGGTTGAATAAATTGCTTTCTATCCTATAAATTTCTAAAAAACAGCAAGAATGCTTTCCACAAACAAAACTATGGTGATGGTCTAAAAAATAATTCAGGCAGATAGATGTCCCAAACTGACCCTAAGATTATATAATGGATTTGCTTTTTAATATAAATATAATGTTTTATATATGATAACTCTTACATGCTATGTGAAGTATTGTTGGCAAAACTTCCGGAGAGTTTTAAGTTAAGACTGAGAGAGAGCATTGATTTTCCTTGCCTCTCTTCTACCCTCAAGGCATGACTTCCCTTTGTTGTCTTTATATGAGGAATCATTCCATAGATTTATTGCCCTTGCTTAAATCACACCTTAGTTGATTTATGAAATTATACTTTTCGCCCAAGTCAAGATTTAATTACTAATCTATTTTTTAATGAAAGGATTTATTGTTTGTAGCCTTAAATCTCCATAGAAACTTTACTCAACCTCTTTCATTATTCTTAAGAAGCCCTCTTTTAAAGTGTCAAGAGCCTCTTAATTTGTTTCCTTATTTCTTAGGGTGAAGTCCTTCATTAGCACTCATAATTCTTATCTTATGTCTAGATCCTTAATTTATAGTTTGATGAATTCATTCTGATCATTCCGTTTCTTTGAAAAGATACCTCATTTCTTCTCATTTATCCACTCTATCATTGAGCTTTTTCCTAGATGGTTTCCTGGCATGCTCGAGTCTCAAGCATCCTTGGTTATCTCAATCAAACTATGTCTCCTTATTTGAGACCCTCTAATTCCTCTTATAGAGTGGCAACTTACTATTTTGAGCCAATACATTTATAGCTTAACTTAAATTATACATCCTAAGTGTAATGAGAAATCTTAATCAAGAATACTATTGGGTGATGTGTCTAGAGATTTAATTGACTATGGGAGCTTGCATCTCTATTGAAATTTTTTATCCCATGGATATAGAATAAACAATGTTTTCTTTCTATTTGCTCATGAGAAATCTACAAGACCTTATCATTATTTGACATCTATTGATACTCACGAGCTTATGTTATATATGTTGGTCTAAAAAACTCACGAGGTTTTTTCATAGCTCACTCATTTCTGGCGCTCCCTTAAGGATAATGTCCCTTCTTTGGAATGTCATTGTGCTCTGTCTATATAACTGGCCCTAGCAATTGTAGCCACATGTCTCTGTGCTTTATTAGCTCATAAGTTAAACTTCGATGACTTCTAGACATCAATTGCAACTTATCTATTTGCAACTTGTTACTTTTGAGATTTGTCAACTCAACGATCATTTAAGAAGTTTATTGGTCCTTCACGGTAGATTTCCTTGCTGCTTGGAGGTTGTAATGGCTGATGAAGATTGAACTCTTAAGGAGATTGAGGATGATGCTTCCACAATCAGCCCTCATCATTGGAGTAGTTGGATCATTTTTTTTCTTTGGAGACAACCAGATTCAGATAAAGATTATTATGGAAAGCATAAGCAAAGGCTTGGGATTTCTTCCCGCGGCAGTGGAAAGGGTCTACTGCTCAGGGGAGCCATAGTTGAAAGTGCTCTTCATGAACACTAATATAATGCCTCTTTCTTCTAGCAGAAAAAGGCTGAATACCATGACAATCGGTCTGCTTTTGTTTTTTCGGGCTTATATATCTTAAGGTAGGTTTTGGGCACTCTGGTCGGTGTTGGCCCCACCAATCAATTGTGATCTTTCCAATATTCTTCATGTCAAATATGATTTTGACATCTCATAAATGGCGGAGTTGATCAAGGTTGATGTCACTCTCGCCACCTTTGAAAGGCAAATAGTAACTTTTAATGAATTAAAGCAATGCTTAGGTTGCGGGCACTTTGGCCGGTGTTAGCCCCACCAATCAATTGCCATCTTTCCAATATTCTTCATGTCAAACAGCAAGGTTGATCAAGATTGATGTCACTCTTGCCACCTCTGAAATGCAAAGTCACTGATAAGTGGTATGCCCATCTCTGAGGATTTAGTTTATATAATCAAGCAATGCTTAGGTTGTGGACACTCTGGCCGGTGTTAGCCCCAACATTCAATTGCCATCTTTCCAATATTCTTCATTTCAAATATGATTTTGACATCTCAGAGACGCCGGAGTTGATCAAGATTGATGTCACTGTCGCCATCTCTAAAATGCAAATAGTAACTTTTAATGAATTAAAGCAATGCTTAGGTTACGGAAACTCTGGCCGGTGTTAGCCCCACCAATCAATTGCCATCTTTTCAATATTCTCCATGTCAAATATGATTTTGACTTCTCATAAATGGCAGAGTTGATCAAGATTGATGTCACTCTCACCAACTCTGAAATGCAAATAGTCACTGATAAGTGGTAAGCCCATCTCTCGGGATTTAGTTTATATAATCAAGCAATGCTTAGGTTGTGGGCACTCTGGCCGGCGTTAGCCCCACCAATCAATTGCCATCTTTCCAATACTCTTCATGTCAAATATGATTTTGACATCTCGGAGACGGCGGAGTTGATCAAGATTGATGTCACTCTCGCCACCTCTAAAATGCAAATAGTCACTTTTAATGAATTACCTTATTCATTTTTTATATTTGCAAAATAACACTCTAAGGGTAAGGACCTGCCAAAGCGTGGCCTACTTGACCAATTTAACTTTTTGATTGGCTAGTGCTTCTCAGTTGACTGTACTTATTTTTCTGAAAAATCGAATGAATCTTTCTCATTAATTATAAAAAAAAAATTATTAATAAAGAAAATAAGGTCATGGAAAAATTTCACCAAAGTGAAAAAATAACATTAAAAAAAGTAGAAACTCATATATACTTGAGAAAAGCTCTAAAAGTTCTAGGATTGAGGAATCTCCTCTATAATTTGATACAAAACTTCAGAGAAATTAGGGCAAAGATAATAAATTTTATTCCACTGATATCAAATCGAAACAAAACAATGCCAAATACCTAAAAAAGGAGCACCTACAATTCTAGAGGTAGGACTACAATTCGAGAGGTAGGGATTCTCTCTTAAACCCTAACCAGAAGACTCACAACCACAATCTCATGCATAACCTTAATCCTAAACATATTAGCCCTATATATACTGAACAATAAATAACAACGGTCTAAATTGCCCTTAGAGACACCAAAGACTAAATTGCCCTTAGGCACTGGCGTAACATAATTTTATTAACCATGAAAGCTTTTTTCGCATGACCATTGTTAATCTAAAAATAGGCATGCTTGATGAGTTCAAATCATAGGACATTTTTTCCTTTTGTTAGAAAAATATCTAACATTCATTTCTTTCCAACTGATATCAATGCAAGAGAAGATGAAAACATCTCAATATCCTTAAAAGTCTTTTTTGGTGAAATTGATTCCCCAAGTGTCGAAAAAATTCCTAGTTATGAACAGGAGTGCACATATTGAAAATATTATAGAACTGCCTCTAAATATTATCAATAATGCAGCAATGAAGAAGATATGGAAGCCATCATCCGATTTTTCCTTGCACATTTCATAAATAGATGATTAGATAATCCCTATTTTATGCAGAAAAACCTTTGCTAATAATTTTCCTTTAGATAAGCCAACCAAGCATGGAAGTTTTAGAAGGAACAGTATATTATTCTAACCCTGTGACCTTGAGCTATAATGACCACCTTCATCTATCAAGAATGAATGGGAATGATTTGACCAATACAAAGCCTTTGTTGAAAGGAAATATTTCTAGTGTTTAAAACTAACTAGAGTAATTTCCATCCATAAAATATTTTGAAATCAATTGAGAAGCAGCATAATTTTGGAAAATGTCATTTAGTGCTTAGAAATAATATTTTCATTCACAAAGAAATAAACCTTCTAACATATGAAATCAATAGTCTTTGCATGAAAATTTTCTGAAAATTGAACTAATATTTTTATTTACCAATGAAATAAAATATTTTTCCCCTGCTGTAAATGCCATTTGTAGTGTTTTACTTTTTCATAATTTTACATAATTTTAAGTTTTTTTTATTTATTTTATTTCTATTTTCCAGTGCTCCCGCACTGTCATCAAGAGGGGTACATAAATCAGCACTTCCAACAACTGTAGTTGACGCATCTTCAAAGAGCCCATGGTCAACATATTCAAATGGAGAACGGTCTCCAAAGCCTGATTTTGATGATTCATCAAGCTTTGGAGCAGCGACGCCGCTGCTCAAGTCCTTAATGACCCAGGTTCCAACCTTTTCTCAATCCTATAATTATAAATTTATGTTTTATTTCTTTGCCATTTTTCATTCCATTACTAATAAATAAAGCTGGAATGCCTATTTACATACATACCACACAATTTGTATTTATTTACATGTCCAACACCTAAACTTTCATATTTACATGCATACCACCCAAATCCTTAACATCACATAAAAAATACCTCTAGCTTTCATGCATAGGTTTATAATACCAAGCTATTATACGTTTAAATATCAAATTTTGGCAGAAATATAATTTCGTTCAAACCCGAAACATGAACAAAACAAAATAAAAAAAGCAAAAATCTAAAATGAAATGTCAAACGGGAGCCATTATTCCATACGGAAAACGCACGCATCCGCACGCATCTCCTCCAGTACCCATCCAATACCTTCCTAATACCCATCCAGTACCCTCCAATACACACCAATACTCACCTAATAGCCAATACCCAATATCCAATACACATCCATACCCATCCATACCCATTCATACCCATCCAGTACCCAAAAAATCCGCACCCAACGCTGCGTACGTGCTCCAGATGGAATAATTTATCGTCAAACGGCCCCTAAAATTTTTCGATCCTGAATTGCGTCTCTCTTATCATACAAAACCAGGTAGGAAGCAAATTCGGTGAGAGTACATCGCGATGGGGATTGATGCTTTCCGACGGGCAAGTCGGTAAGCTGAAGGACAAATCAGCAGCTGCCATGTCAACATTTGGCGACATGCTTCCCGGACCGGCAGCCGGACTCCTATCATCATTGACATCCACTGCATCAAGGTTTGATTCTTTATAAAACCTATCTAAGCCATCATATACATCATTCATACATTACCAATGTTCAATCAATCCCCTCCAATTTTGGCTATATATGGCTGCTGAAGCAGCGGTTGGTTCTATTTCATGAAAATGCTCTTTTCTTGGGGTCCAAAACGGGGATTTGTAAAGTTTAGCCTGTAGGGAGTAATATAGCAGAGTTGTAATATAATGAATTATGAGGACAAGGAAGAGATAAACCGGGCAATTTTGTTTGTTTTAGGTTTAAGGAAAGCTATTTAATATTGTATTTCTTTGATTCAATAAAGGTTTTTTTTTTAATTATTTAAGAGAATTTTTTTATGATGTGTACCACCAATTCACAAATCACTAAAACATTTAAGATCACAACCAATCACAGCCTTTTGAAGGGCAATTATTATTTATAGAACTATCATGATTGTTTTCATTTAAATATCAAAATTTACAAAAAAAAAAAAAAAAAACTCTACTCTTATGTGCTCGCTTCCATCAAAATTTACATGGGTATTTAAATATATATGAATAATTGCTTAAATAATATATATATAGACAATTATTTAAATAAATATATATATAATTTTAAATGAATTAAATTATAGTGATAAAAAAACTTATTTAGTAGTCAGTAAATAATTGCTTGATAAATATTTTATATTTATGTGATATATATTATTTAAACTAAATTTTATTAATTATGGGTTAAAAATAATATATTATAATTGAGTATCATTATGCTATTGTTCATAGTATTAATACAATCTTTTTTACTTTGATGAACTAATTGATACTTAATTAAAATTTTTTAAATTAAAAAATTATGTATAAGCTACATATTATTTTATTCAGTTAATAAAAGTAGTTCGATATTAATTAGAATTTATTCAATTATTTATTTCTTTGGTTGTTAACAATTTTAATAAAAAATCAAATAAACGTTTCATATTTTTAACTTAATCACTAATTTTATATAAAAATTAAATACTCATTTATAATTTCAAATATATTTCACTTGATATACAGAAATCAATAATGACCATTAAAAAAAATTTAAACAAATGAAATATGAATAAAAAATTAAATACTCCTTTAAAATTTCAACATATTCACTTGATATACACAAATACAAATCAATAAAGACCATTAAAAAACTTAAACAAATGAAATATGAATAAAATAAATAAATACTCATTTACAATTTCAACATATTCACTTGATATACACAAACCAATAATGACCAATAAAAAAATTTAAACAAATCTAATATGAACTGTCATGTAAAGCTCAACCTAAATTCGAATTGAACGAATAAATTTATGACTTCGATCAAGTCAAGCCCGATCCACGACATACTTTACTGCACCTTGGCTCGATAACATCTCACAAAGACAGGCCACGTCGAGCAACCTATAACATATTTGTTGGTCAAGATAATGTAAATATTGAGTTGAAGCATATGAATTCAAAATGGTTGGGAGATGGGCATGATATGTTGTAAATTTTCAGAATAAAATAATAAGACAAGATCTACATATAAAAAGCAGGCCCGAGAGAAATTTCAATCAAGCTTAGCCGATTGATAGACACATTACGTTAGTTAATTATAGAGTACCAATCAATCTGACTTGATTGTATTAATTTTCTCATACAACCCAAGATGGTTACCTTATCCTTACCCCGTTTTTGAAGAAAAGTTGGGGCAATCAACAAAATATAAAATATCCACAATGCCACTACTGAAATAAATGGAAAAATATTGATTAATTTAAAGTGGACATGCTTTTAAGAAAGGAATGAATTTTTTAAATAAAGAGCGCAGGCATAATCAATTTCAAAGGATTTTTTATTTTATTCGCACCTACCCACAGTTTTAAGAAATAATGACACTCAATAGGACGCAAAGCAGAAAAAAAGAACTCCCACTTAGTTGGGAAATTATTGCAAACCGACAACGCACGCAGCACTGCGTTCGTACTCCCCCCTAATAACCATCAAATAACCTCCACGGTTGTGTATTTCAGGATTACTGGAAGGTTATTGGGAGGTTAATTCTAAAAATCTCCCAATAACCACCTAATAACGCCTCAATAACCTCCGCAGTTTCACTTTTATATTTTTTTATTTGTTATTATGGTTTTTATGAGGTTATTGGGTCATTAACTCAAATAACGTTAAAATAACTTTCTAATAACCTTCCAATAACCTCTTCAGTTCCATTATGGTGTTATTCATAGGATTTTTATGGATTATTAAGAGGTTATTTAGGATTACGTACGCAGCACTGCGTACGTTGTTCGTATGCAATAATTTTCCCACTTAGGTGGCCTGTTGCACACTTACCCATAGGACACATCATAGTTATTTGAGGGGTATAATTTCCTATTGTCCGTCTACTCATTCCTAAAAAAATAATAATAATAATGATAATAATTCTCTTGTTATTTATCTCTCCTTGATTTTTTAAAACACATATTTAGCATATTTTTTTAAGCTTTGCATTTTCTAAAACAAATCAACTTATTTTTTAAAATAATCAAAATAATATTTATATATTTGAATGTTTTAAAAATCGTCATCCGCACATATTTTAAATTATTTTATGTGTAATAGATGTCATTCTATCTGTTTCTATGATATAATCATTCATAATTTTGCAACATATCCATCTCAACATCTCATTTCTATCATGTTACATTTAGATTTGAAGTTAGGACCCAAATCACAACAATTTAAGAACTTGTCATTAAATATTCAATACATTCAACCCCTATGGTACTTATCTATTGTAATAAGTGAGCCATAATAAATTATAAGATCACCAATATCTTCATTAAATCATTCTTCCATATAATAGATCCAAATTGCTTAAATTTAACATATCTACAGACCATCTTATCTTCTAATGATATTGAATGATAATTGTTACAATTGGATTCACTAAAATTAAACATTATACACTCGTCTTTATTCTACTAATTCTAAGTTCTCTCACTTTTATACACTAGGGTCGCCCCACAATTAACTGATATTGAATTCTAATCTGACTGTCAATAGCCCATCTAAAATGATTAATAACTTGCATTTCAAAATTTTATTTATGGTTTAATAGCTCTGTTTTAACATAACATTATTCACATTCATAGGATACCTAAAATCAAGTAAAACTACGTTTATCGATGAAAACTTTCATAGCATGCCCTCACACAAAAACTCATTTAAATCACCTTCAAGAAACATATGGACTTCATCATATATAAGCTGTATAAAAGCAGATTAAAAAATGCAACTTCAAATAGTTACATAGTACGAAATCCACTGAAAACTTTCTTTTTCTTGACGATAACAGTTCACAATAGAGAAGTATTTATATAGACTCATTGAAAGGAGGTACGATATAAAATTAACAAATTCAACACAACCAAATGTAAATAAAAACCCATCACATATACCTGGAAATGAGGGCCGTTAAACAGAGAAACCATGTAGCCATAGCCAAACTAAGAAGCCTGGGTGCCCTCCAGTAACTTCTCAAGCTTTTCCTTCTGAAAATTCGTGACAGGCCAATACTTCACCAGTCCCTCCTATGATTCTAATCCTTCTCCACAAATTAGGTAATGCGGTGTAAAACGATATTGATTTTGGCTTGTGCAGAGAGATCAGAGATCTGAAGAAGGAAAACCTTGTGTTCTTCATTCATGGGACAGAGATCTTAAGCAGCTCCCCACTCCTATTGTTCATGTGTGTATCGAAGATAAAGCTATAAAAAATGCTATAAATCATTTTTCTAAAGAAGGAAAGATGTGCCATGAAATTTCTGTGGAAATCTCTAAGTTAAACAGGTCGAGTGGATGGATTTTTTTTATCAATAAACTGTTATGGGATCGAAGAGGAGACGGCGTAACAGATAGACGATATGTGGATGAGGCTAGGTGGGATCAAGAAAACGGTTTTCTTCTGGACTAGCTCCAAGCCGGTGTGGTGTATTCGTAAGAATCAAGGGAGTCAGCAGAAGATGTTGATGCCCATTGTAAGGATGAGCTCATCCTGGAGTGGCTTGGAAAGTGGGAGCTGGACTGGATGAAATCAACAAGCTTGAGAAGAGTTGGGTGTCAGAGAAATCAAAAACCATGGAACAGATCTGTAGCTTGCAGAGGAGAAAGTGGTTACCATTCTAGGATGTAAATGACACCGAAAATGAGTTCTAGATTTGTGTCCTCCACCGCCACCGGGGTGCGCATGGTGCAAGGTAACGTTGGAGGTGTATACGATGGGACCAGCCGTGGCAGTGTGATAAAGGAGAGGAGAATCATTGTCTTCACCCATTTGTACCTTTGAAATTCTCCATCTTGTTCTCTCCCTTCTCTAGTGCATCACCCGATCAAAGGCATGGAAAGGCTAAATAGCAGATTTATCTAATGGGAGTCGAGTTTGCCAGGAACCATCGGAGAAGAACTGAGAAACCTACTTGTTTGAACCCTCCGGAAGAAATTTATAACTATAGAAATGGCAGATAGATAGAGAGAGAGAAAAGAATAAAACTTATATTAAATATCAAGTCAATCTCAACTCCTATATATTTACATATCTAACGCCTAAACTTAAATTTGAAAACTTAAAATGGAGATATTTTGATGTTATATGAAAATTTTGGGTGGTGTAAAAATAAAAAAAAAGCAAAGTATAACTGTTAGGTAAGTAAATACATAGGAATTGAGTGATATAATGCCCCTATTTTGGTTACCGTATGAAAGAAGAATAAAACTCGGCATAATAGAACACTCATGGCATTCTTTAGTATAGCATAAATATATGTCAAAATCAATTTATTCCCAACATCTAATGATACATCTTCCTGCTTAAAGAAAATAAATAAATAAACTGATAAACCCCTCACGTGCTTCATATCTGATTCATCTCTTGTTCAGTTCAATTATCAGTTATCCATCAGCATATCCTCGCTTATATACTTTCAGCAAATCAGCTATATAACAAGGTGGATTTCCATTACAGAGAACAAAGATGTCATCTGATTTCTATTCGTCCTCTGAAGACAGTGCATCAGAAGCAATAGGTTCTCTAATAAGCCAAACATGAATTCAAGAGCTATAAACCTCTGTATGCTAACATCAGTAATCAGAGACAATTATCTATCCATCAGTAATTGCTCTTACAGATGCCAAAAGGAAAGCAAGAATAAGCAAACTGCGCAGATAGGTCACTATAAACAAAATAGAGGCATTCTACATCAAATTTTGCAGGCTCAATTCAGCCAAACCATCTATCTGCATACCAGTTAAATGTGAAATGATGAACATTTGAAAATCTAAATACTTATATGAGAAATGAGAATATTAGCCAGTTCTATCTCTTGGATTAATACAGCCCACCATTAGAATTCTTCCTTCTATTTTACCTTTTTTCCAGGCAGCAATTTATTGCAGCAGATCTTTAACTGCTCTGAATTGCAAAAGACCCTAACTCTTTCCATGATAACCATGACAAAGAAATTTCTAGCTGCAACTGATAACATGAGAAACAAAAACGGATAGCAGTTGCATGAAATGCAGATATTTTCCAGCATAAAAAGGCAGACCTCAGCATAGCAAAGCACATACTACAATTACCGTCACAAAACAACAAAAGCACCAGTGAGAACTTCAAGAACATAAAACTACAAGCATACAACATCTGATGCAATCCCAGCTTATAGTAATCCAAAACAACTACTCCATTTAAATTAACCAGAGCATGGAGTGGATCATAGACGGGTCATGTCATAAAACAGAATCCCAGTTTTTCACTATAACACAATGCTGCAGAAGCTCCTGCCATCAACATCTGATCATTGGAGAAAAAACAGAGAGACAAGCATGCGTCAATAGCGATCATCATAGGACGGACGGCCACCTTTGCTGGGCCGGTCATATGGCCCAGGCCTGTCACGATAGCCACCGCCACCCCCCTCATATCTCGTTGGTCCACCAGACACATATCTGTCACCTCCACCTCGCGGCCCAACATCCCTGTCAAAGCTCCGCTCTTTGCTGTACCCATCATGCATAGATCTGTCAGGTCCACTGCCATATCTGCTACCAGAGAAGCGATCGCTAGCAGGAGGGTAATGGTCATTTGCATAGCGATCACGGCCCCCACCACCACCACTATACCTACTACTGTCCCTTCCATCAAGACGAGTTCGATCTCCATAACGGCCTCCATCATACCGATCATCCAAATGACGATCGCTGTAGCGGTCTCCACCACCAAATCTATCCCGGCCACCACTACCCCCATCGCCACCTCTGCCAATTCTAGAACGAGAAGAGAATTTTCCTCCACCTGCTCCACTAGATGGACATTCGCGAGCCCAATGTCCTGGGCGTCCACACTTGAAGCAATCAGAATGGACAGGTGGTGGTAGATCATCAGAACCACCGCGATAACCTCCTCTACCACCAGAAGAGTAGCCACCACCGCCATAACCATAGCCAGGATCATCCGACCCCACCCTTGGCTCGGCTTTGTTGACTGATATTTGTCGACCGTTCAGCTCTTTATTATGCATCTCACTGATAGCATCCTCCATCGCACGTCTGTCAGCAAAAGTCACAAATCCAAAGCCACGAGGCCGCCCTGTATCTCTTTCAACCATAATCTATGAAACAATATTATCATGAGGAACAATAAAAGAAAAACCATTCTGTTGCAGATGAATGATGGGAATTGAGATCGCCGCACAAAGCTTTAGAACATAAAAAATGCAGGGCAAATTCAATATACAACATGACACAAGGCAGTATTTTCCAATAACTAAAGCGAAACCAACATACACTAAAATCATGTGATAAACATTAAACAACAAACCTAACTTCCAACACATCATTGATGCATTTTGACAAAGGTAACATTATCAGTTTCAAAATTAAAATTATACAAGAATTATCGAGATTTCTGGAAAAAAAAATACACTAAAAAAGCCTTCAGGGGCGTTATTTTTCAGTGGTAATAATATCTATTTATCGAGAAAGTTATGTGATGCTAGCGTTAGAGTTACTACATACTTTAAGATACATGATTCCCACAGGGTTGATACAATATAGAGCGATCCAAAAACACTTAAAAGCAGGCATTTTTTTTTTACTGAATCAAAAGAAGTCTCCATAACGGATTATAACCTCATGCAATTGGCTTGATTTGAAAAGTTGGCTACTTACAAATATTTAACACAAAAGGGCCCCCACATAAAATGCACAAGTTTCCCATCAATACAGCATTTAGGGAGCAATGCATGGTTACCCGACATTACAAAAAAGTTTATTTCCATGTTTCAAACTTTTGAGCAACAACAACAACAAAGCCTTAATCCCACTACATGGGGTCGGCTACATAATCATTTTTCTCCGTTGCGTCATATTTTCATTTAGTTAAAATAAATTAAGATCATTTTTTATATAGTAAGCCCAAGTCTTCCAGGTCTACCTCTGCCTTTCTTAACATAAGTCGAATCTAAAACATCTACTCTCCTATTTGGATCATCAGATGGTTGACGTTTAATGTGACCAAACCATCTAAGACGATTCTCTCTAATTTTGTCCGTCACTGGAGCTACACAAACCCTATCACAGATATATTCATTTCGCATTTTATCTCTATGTGTAAAGCCATTCATCCACCTAATCATTCTCATCTCAGCAACACTTAACTTAGTATTAAAATTTTGAGCAAAGTAAAAATTCAAACAATAATAATAATAAGAATAATTTCATTTGCCATTATCAAAAGATTTCATTGGTATGCCATCTTTGAAAGGTTGGAATTAATCAGACCTTAAAAGTACCACAAATACCAGTTTAAAAAATATCAAAGATAAAATTACTGATTTAAACCCATAAAATAATATGATATCAAAATTTACCATGGAAAATGCATTATCTTAAGCGCTAAACAGAAAACAGTCAGCTATTAAGCTTTTACTTGCAACTTTTTTTGCTCATCAAAGAATTGATAATGTTTGTTAGTTAAATCAATAAAATTGAATAAAACAAGGAAACGAAAGTTCTCACACAGCTCAAGCGCACAATAACAGAATCAGATATTTATAAGCAATAAATTTGACAAAGGTTTGCATTTATCATAGAAAATGTATTGCATTTTGAATATCTGTCCTAGTAAAAGTGGATATATACATATTTTGCATATGCAGGCTTAACAGAAGTATTGCTCCAATTAACCTTTAAAGCAAATAAATAAAATAACGCCCCTTTACTAAAGTGCACTGCGCTTTGAAGATAAGGTACAAGTCATACAAACATAACATCAAGCTTATATATTTAAGCTTTCAATTACAACATGCAAGGCAATAGGTGTTGCCAATTTGAAGATAGAGATGGCATCATCGAGATTTGAAAAAAAAGAAAGACCCACTCACAAGCACACTTCTGTGTTCATATTTTAACCAAGCAACGTTTACAAAAAGTATCAAAGAACATCACAGCAATATGAGTTCTAACTAGCCGTGATGAAAAAAACCCGTAGCTCAACAACGTGTGCCTCTCGATGCAAAATAGGAAATTTTCCAATGATTACTAAGAATACTTGATTGACCATTTACCCTTCTAATAAGAAATAAACCTCAATTCTAGAGTATATGCGCTCAACTTCTTAGTGACAACAGATCTTAACCGAACTCCAAATTCAGAAATGTGTGCAAATGTTGTTATGTTACACACAGCACTAAAACATCATCATCACAACTAGACTAATTTAACTTGTCTAAGTTCCTTTCATCCAACGCCAATTGATCCTTGCTATAAGAACTTCAAGTCTACCACAAGTAGTTTGGTAAAATATATCAAAGAACTGAAACAATATAGAGCTTGTGATAATAAAGTTCCACAAACCATGTTTAGCTGTGAAATCTGCTCATATAAAAATGCTTGGAAAATTCCTCACCAAATCTTTTATTAGGATGGATCTCAAAACTAGAAGATTCACTTAGATGTAAATGCAATAGAAATTTACATTCATTTGTTAATGTATTTAACTCATCTTAAATACATCCAAACAATTTTGAAATCCATCAAAACCAAGATTTAGTCGATAACAATAAGCCAAAATTCTTCCTCAAAGATCATTAAAAACAGGATCGATTTCTATGTCAAATTCATGCCAATCAATCTATGCACATATAAATCGAGCTTGAATAGAGAAAGATAGGCCAAAAAGCGCATACTTGAATGTAGGAACCGCATGCCTATATATTTATGTGTTAACTTATATTTGAATCAACATAAATTGATTTAATGAATCTAAATATGTCAATCAATCTATGCATGTGCATGCACTTACTTGGACTTAAAATTTGTTGTGTGCGCAACAGGGTTGATATTCTAAAAATACAAGTCATTCTATACTGCATGGAAGGACACATAAACATGAAATCATAAACACGTACTCTTCTAGTATTAAAAATATAACACGAGTATCTATATATATATATATATATATAGAGAGAGAGAGAGAGAGAGAGATTTTATTATATATATATTAAATAAATAAAATATTAAGAATAATACCAAAGAAAAAAAAATTAATAGTATTATCTTTCAAAAATTAAGATGTTCATAACAGGAAATACAAGCCCAAGCAAGCGATTGGCAAACTGTCAAGCTTGTTTGCGAGAAAAGAAATCCACCAATAAGTTGAACAATATAAGTATAATCTTTAGATAAAAAATATTTTCTTTGATTGGCAAACTGTCAAGCTTGTTTGCGAGAAAAGAAATCCACCAATAAGTTGAACAATATAAGTATAATCTTTAGATAAAAAATATTTTCTTTATAAAATTTTACTTATAAAAATATATAGAGATGTTTAAAAAATAATTTTTTTAAAATTTTTAATTTGCTAATTTAAGACGCACTTGTTAAACACACATCCTTTTTTATTTTAATATTATTTCAATCAGACATGTCAAAGACGTGTCGACATGTGTCCGGGGCATGTCGGTTTTTGAAAAGTATTTGACACTGCACAACTATTTAGATAGAAGTGTTCTTGTCTCATAGGATACTATAAAAAGGAAGAATAGCTAGCATGCGTGTGTTTTAGAAATTCAGGAGTTGTTTGGATGAAAGAAAATTAAATACACTGAAAACTTTTCTTTATTTGTAAAGATGCATTTCATACACCCTTTAATCTCCCTTTCTCTCTCTTAGCTCAAATGCAATGTCACGAAAAAGGAGGTAGAAGATGGGTAAATGCAAGGGCAATGCAAGCGAACAAAGCTGAAGATGATGGCGTGAACAAGGGTGAAGGAGATGGCGTGATGGGTGGCGGAGGGACAACAAGCAAGCAAGCAGCATTGGATACAAAAAACGACAGATTAGGGCAATTACCAAACACAACAATAATTAAGAGTTTTGATATATTTCAAATTCCTCAAAATTTTACTTTGCATTTCCTTTACTTGAAACTAAACGTCAAAACAAACCAAAAGCAAGAAAATGTCATGCAGTACACTTGTAATGCATTCGCCAAAACAACGCTTGAGAGATTGAAAATTGTTCGAAATTAGCCAATTCATGACTTAAATCAAGCTCCAAAATACATTGGTGAGACACACCCCTCAAAGCAAATTGGGAGCAAACCACATTAAAACCACAATTAACAGTTCCCAGATAATGAAATAGGTATTTCAACTAGAGAAAATCATTGACCTCGCTGTACTCAAGATTGATATCATGGATGTTAACCTAAGGGTACAATAAATAGCCAGAGACAATGAAGTTTCGTATTGTTTAACAATATACTGTTAAGAGTGATATTCCTAATGCTTCACCATTTGTATACATATATTGCCATCAGATTGTGTAGAGCACCATCTATCTAACCAGCCAACAAATACACAAAGAGAACAAAAGAAACAAGGAAAAGCCACTCCAAGGGTACTCTGCCGATAAAATAGAACTAAGTAGTAAATTTGCATTGCTGTGCAAAAAGAAATTCATAAAATAAGAGAAATGTATATAGCAGTGCTTTATACCACTTAAAATTTTAATTTGTGCCAGCAATAGCACAAACTGGTTGTGCATATTAGAGTTATTTAGTTGCTACAAATCAAACGATTGCAATAAGCACGGCACTAAATAAAATGAAATCAAACAGTGCGCTCAATAAAAAAGAAACGGTCATACAGCAAAAGTAAATTTCGCGTGGCATGCCAAAAATCTGCCAAATGACATGGCCACCTGACAAACAAAAAAAAAAAAGAGGGGACTATTTTCAGCCTATCTGCAGTTAGGGATGCAAATGAGCCGAACCGGCTCGAACTCGGCTTGTTAATGAGCTCATGAGTTGAGCTTATCAAGCTACGAGCTTGAGCTTGTCCCGGCTCAGCTCGTTGGCCTGCGAGCCGACACTATTAGCCTACCACTAGCACATTTCTAGTGAGCTCCCACTGTCTCCTCCTCCGGTCGCCAATACCTTTTCTCCAGTATGCTCCCATGAAAATTGAGTTTTCAATTTGGGCTTGCAAGCCGGCTGCTACCAGTACGAGCAGAGCACAACTTGAGCTCGAGCTCAAAGTTGCCAGACGAGCCGAGCTCGAGCTATATTCGACTCGTTTGCACCCCTATCTGCAGTACATTCCTACAGGTGATCCTTCAATTTTATACCCATGCAAAAATCAGTACTTTTAATTTCTCATGTTCAACCAACTGTTAAAGAATAAAAATTCATCATAGTTTAAAATCCTGCAATCGGGTATGAAACAAGACATAAAGCTCAAGGGGTTCTAAAGTGTAAACCTTTAAAAAAAAAATGAAAACTCGAAATAAAAGTTAAAGTTAATAAAGTAACATCATAACTTATAAATATATTTAAACATGTTTAACATCCTAATATAGTAAGGAGTGACAATTTGTGTTTATATCAAATAACAATTTACAAAAATCGCAAAATATCATATAACAAACTGCACAAAATACAAGTGTAATGCAGAATATAAGATATCAAATGAAAGTAACATAAAACTATCAAAGTGATACAAACGATAAGTTTAACATAGTAGATCTATCCCATTATTGTTATTTAACACAATAACATCCAAAGATTTGAATAAAAATATAATAAACAATCAAAATCCCTTTAAGAGATCTTTACTCGGGAGCTCTTCATTGGATTCATCATCATAATGAATAGTTTTCTCCTGTGCCTCTTCATCTACTAAGTCTAAGTTCTCTCATTATTCATCTCTTCTTCAATCTCAATCATCTTTCTCTTTCACAATTAGCAATAATAAATAAAAAACAAAGAATATTAATTAAATTTTAAAACAATTTTAAATAATTAACTTTTTATGAATACTTAACTGAAATCATCATCATAATGAATAGTTTTCACCCGTGACTCTTCATCAATTGAGTCTAAGTTCTCTATGAATTAAAGTTCAAATCAATTTTAAATAATCAATTATTTTATGAATACATTTTCTTTTTATCTTTTATTGACATGTTGTGATATGCTAGCCTTATTTCTATCTCGATCGAAAAACAATATTTAGATCGTATTTTTATAACTCAGATGATATGATCTCATTGTCATCATTTACAAATCATTCATCAAAAAGCATGTCTTCACATATTAGGGGGGTCCTCATCATTCTTCCTGTTTGTTTTTTCATATTTTTATCCTGCAGTCTATTATTTGTACATAATGTATGCCAATAAATTCATCCTTGAGATCGTTAGATGGTTTATATGGTTTCTCCTTTTTGTATAAATTATATATGCTATAGTTGCACTTACATTCAGATGACAAGTATGTTAGTCACAATATTTTAACAACACAAAATAGCTCTATAGTAAAATCATCAAACTGTATAACCATATTAAATTTCAGAAAAACGTAATATAATTAGAAAATAAAATATTAAATTTTGAAGTATCATTTTGCACTTCATTGAACACTTCAAATAGTTAGAACGTTTTCAACAATATCTTAAGGTTGCTAAAGCTCAAAAAAAAAAAAAATTCCCTCATTCCTAAATAGAACAAGTTGCATATAAACAATTGCTCTCTCAATTATGTCATCAAGCAATCTATCCACGCAATAGTATAGTCCTAACTTAATCTCAATATTAGTAGATTTGTTCTCAGAATATTGAAAAATGAAAGTTTAACAAATATTCAAAAGCATGCAAATGAATGTGGAGGCGAAACTTTCATTTCTCGTCAATGATATCTCAAAATCTCCATATAATTGTCATCCTCTCCGCTTACATTATGGGTTATTAGCCCTTTGGCCTAATCCACTGCATTGTGAAGAAAGCACATAGCTTGTTTTTTTTCTCTGCATCCACCATCCTCAAAACTTGAAACAATTGTCTTGTGGTTGATATCGCATAGTGACTATAGATCAAAATATTTTATTACTTTTTTCTTTTTTCCTCTTTATTTTTTTGTTCATACACAATAAGTAATTGAGAGGAAGTCAAAATTACCTCTAATGGTTCTCTAGCTTTCAACATGCTCTGTTGAGCTAAATAGACAATAGTAAATCTTGTTGCACTACTGCGTGTAAAGCACTTTATTAAAAAATGGTAGACAATAATAACTATAAATGAATTTACTAATCTTCTTTGTTTTAATCAGCACATTTTTATGTAGGGCAAGTCACCGAGCTTTTTAAATTCAGGCCTACGCAATGTGCAACATAAGATATTCAGTATAAATTATTCAGTTCTCCCAACTTATTCACAGCTGTCCTATAAGCACTAGCACTATTTGTCACAACCTTGAACCGTAAAATGTTTTTTTAATTTCCATTATCACTCCATTGCACAATCCAAAAAAGCACTGCATCATTCAACTGATCAGACGCTTCTACTAATTTCAAATAAATGGCGCTATGAAAATTATTTATCAGAATGTCGATCATACTTCTAATCTTAATATCAAATTATTCATTGAATATGACTGTTGCTCCAATTTAACTTCATGTTCTTTTAATCTATTATGTATTTCTTTTCATTACTCAACTCCATCGAATGTTTTTAAATTTTCATTATCACTCCATTATGCAATCCAAAAATGCACTCTGCATCATTCACCAGATCAAGCTTGTACTACTTTTTCAAAAAAGATAGTGTTATGAAAATTATTTATCAGAATGTTGATTAAACTTATATTCTTTATATAAAATTATTCATCGAATATGATTGTTACCCCAATTTAACTTCATGTCTTTTAAATCTATTATGTATTTCTCTTTATTACACAACCCCTCCTCCAACGCTCAAATCCTCAAATCTTATATGAACAAAGGGTTTTAAGCATTCAAATCGTATGATAAGCCTCTATGAAATAGATCATACTAAAATAAAAATGAGAGGTTGCCACGTTAAATAGATTGACATTCTGCCGTTCTCAGATTTTAAAAAAAAAAAATTTAAAACATCCGAGCATTCATGCAGATTATACCTTTCTAACATGCTATGAAGATATCCTCTAAGCTACAGTTGCCCTCTCTCCATGAACCTTATCATCCTTCACATTTACTATATAGTGGTCCTCAAACTGCTTGCACCTCTACTAGATATCGATTACAAAAATAATTTGTCTCTGTAATTATGCTCACACTCATAATAAAAATCTACATCAATTCTATCATTAAATTGTCGACGTGAAAGATGTATCAACATCGTCGACTTATTCATATATAATCAAATCTCATTTTTTACTGTTTCTAGCACTTCAGCACATGGGGCAACATTCCTATTCGAGTCAAATAGGTATTCCACAAATCCTTTTAACATCCACTTTACTATCTTTTAGCAATAGTTTCACTTCAAATAAACAAATCTTGTTGTTACCTCCAATGTCGACTTGTGCTCAGGTATCAGTTCATTTTGATGACCCGTTATGAATTTCTCTTTGACTCTAATCATATTTCCTAAAATTCTAGGAAAAAAATTTTGCATTTAAAATTTTTAACTATATTTAAATAATAAAAAGAATAGAAATTAAATAAATTGGACTTAAGAAAGAAAGAAAATGTCATGGAATTATCACCAAAAGTAAAAAATTAAGGATGAGATGACAACAGGTGTAAAGATCAATGTTGGCTTCAAACACAGCCAGCATCTGCCAGGGCGGCAAGAAGGGAAGACAGGACTACGGTTGGAAGAGGGGTGTGGGAAGCGGTCGAAAGCAGGGACGATGGAGGCTGCAAGCAGGGATGATAACAATGGTTAGTGCAAGGAGGTACGGCAACTGCGGCTACATAGATGGATGGCAACAGCTGAGTCTGCATACAAGGACAATGGCGATGGGGGCTGCAAGGATGGCTACAACAACATCAACATCACAGAAGGCCAACGACGAAGTCTCAAAAGGCCTACGATGACATCAAGGTTTAGGGTTTAGGATAAACCACCCTAATGACATCACAAAAGATCAACGATAACACAGATCGAAGAGGATGACGTTTTTTTTATCTAAATGAGTAGGCCAAGGAAGGTTGTAGGCGTGAATGCCTGAGTGTCACGTGAGTCATGACCACATGATGTATAAGATATTTATTAAAAACAACACTATTGAGTAAGCTTCATACATAGTGAGGCAAGGCACGTCTTGGTAGGGTATGGCGTCCGGCTCACTAAATTTTGGAATAAGCCTCATTATGGTTTGGCTAAAAAGAACGTTGAGTCTCACCTTTTGTTGTAAAATTTGAAAGGAGCAATTAAATTTTAATTGACATCATGTTTTTTATACAAAACATTAACAAAGCTCGGTCAAAAGATAAAAAAGGCACATTTAACATTAAGGAAAGAATTCAATCAACCAACATACATGTTACATTGTGGTGGTATGCCCAAGGCTTCATAGAATGTTTTAATGGAGGACAACTAGCTTTGTACATGGAAAATCACCAAGTGTTACAAGTTCCAATATTGTGGTCAATGTGTGAAGCACTCTCCAAAGCATAATCTACTCTTGTGAAACCAAACATCAAAAAAGACTAGGAGTGATAGTGTATGGAAATGCCCAAATAAATTCCATCGCGGCAGTGCAATTCCTCGATCACTAACTCGTATAGGGGTGTAAGCGAGCAAGCTTAAGCGAGCCCAAAGTTTGTTCGTGATCGACTCGTCTGAATATTATCCTTTTTGTGTTCGACTTGATTCAAATTCAAATTTAATTGAATTACCCTTTTATGCTCAATTTGACCTACACTTGAGCTTGCATATTTTATTCATTTCAGCTCAAAATAAATTTTAATTCTAAAATATTTGCAAAAGAACAGAAAATACAATACATCTCATCCCCGTTTCAATACTGCATGCAGATGAAAGCTAAATTTTTTGTTTTTGTTTTTGTTTTCGTTTTTACATCTAAATAGCATTCCTATTTGAAATGCTTCCCTATGTAGGCGACAAGGGACTATATAAACTGAAATCGGGCATGGGCTAGCAGGGTGGAATTCTAGAGTCATTTACATACATACCATCCAATGCTTATGTATTTACATAAGAAAAGACAAGGGGCAAGCAACAGGGGCGGGATTTTTGGGAAAATCCTCATGGCATTTACATGCATGCCATCCAACTCTTTATGTATTTACACATACAATCTCTAAATTAGAATAATGGAATGCGGGGCCCTAGTGCTCTATTTTAGGGACATTTATATCCATACCACTCGAATCCTATTTATTTACGTATCTAACACCTAATCAAATATTTTTTATAATTATACCACCCAAAAAAATTTGGAAAATAATAAAATGTACATTTTTAATACATATAAAAATTAATATACAACAACAACAACAAAGCCTTAATCCCACTAAGTGGGGTCGGCTACATTAATCCTTTTTCTCCATTGCGCCTTATTTAGTGTCAAATTTTTGTTTAATTCTAATATATTAAGACCATTTTTTATGCAATAAGCCCAAGTTTTCCTAAGTCTACCTCTGCCTTTCTTAACATAAGTTGTATCTAAAACATCTACTCTCCTAATCGGATCACAGGTGGTCGACGTTTGATGTGACCAAACCATCTAAGGCGACTCTCTCTAATTTTATCCGTCACTGGTGCAACACCAACCCTATTACGAATATATTAATTTCCCATTTTGTCTCTAAAAAAGTCACTCATCCACCTAATCATTCTCATCTCGGCAACACTTAACATTATGCTTCTCTTCTAAAGGCCAATATTCAGCATCATAGAGCATTGCAGGTCTCACCAACATCTTATAAAATTTTCCTTTCAGTCTAAGCGGTACTTTTCTATCACACAATAGGTCGGACGCATTCCTCCACCTCAACCAACCAACCTGAATTCTACTATTAACATCCCCATCTATATCACCATCGCTTTGAACAATGGACCCGAGATATCTAAATCGTTCACACCTTTTAATAATTTGATCGCACAGAGTTACACTTTTGTCACTAGACCTACTATTACTAAAATTACATTTCATGTATTCAGTTTTAGTTCTACTCAAACGAAGACCATTAGACTCCAATGTAGACCTCAATAATTCAAGTTTTTCCTTGGCTTTTTCTCTCGTCTTATCCACGAGGAGGATATCATCAGCAAAAAGCATACACCAAGGTATATCCTCTTGTAAATGCCCAGTAAGACCATCCAATAAATAAAGCAAAAAGATATGGGCTTAAAGCCGATCCTTGATGTAAACCAACAAAAATAGTAAAATATTTGGTCAATCCTCCTTCAGTTTGAACACATGTAACAGCTCTAGCATACATATCTTTAATAACTTGAATATAAATCATATCAACACCTTTCTTCTCAAGGATTCTCCAAAGAACATTTCTAGGAACCTTATCGTAAGCTTTTTCTAAATCAATAAAAATCAAATGTAGATCCTCCTTATTATCTCTGTACTTATCCGTCAAACCTCTCAATAAATGTATAGCTTCTATAGTAGACCTGCCCGACATAAATCCAAATTGATTACGAGAAACCTTGGTAATACGTCTTAACCTATGTTCAATTACCCTCTCCCATAATTTTAAAGTATGACACATCAATTTAATTCCTCTATAATTTGCACTCTTGTGCATCTCCGTTATTCTTAAAAATGGGGACCAAAATGTTGTTCCTCGACTCCTCAGGCATCTTTTTAGTTTTTAAAATAATATTAAAAAATTTAGTGAGCCAAGAAACCCCCAAATCACCTAAACATTTCCACATTTCAATAGGGATATCATCAGGTCCTACACTTTCCACCCTTGAGTTTCTTTAAAGCCTCATCAACTTCTTTTTACTAATGCGACGGTAAAAATGAAAAATTTTATTATTATTAACGATATTAAGATCACTAAGGTTGATCGTACTTTCAGCATCTTCATTAAAATGTTCATCAAAATAACTCACCCACCTTTGTTGAATATCTTTTTCGAAGAAAAGCACTTTTCGATTTTCATCTTTAATACGCTTTACATTTAAAAATTAATATAAAATGATATATATAATATTTAATTATTTTGAGACAAAACATGTCCAACATTAACAAACAAACATTTGTTCGCATTCGATTCATTTATAAATCGAGCTCAAAGAAAAATGTTCATATTCAGCTTGCTTATTTAACAAACGAATAGAATATAACGAGCTTTCTTTTTTTACAACCCTAAGTGCATACCATGATGCTGTGAAGTAAAATATAAATATTAGATCGAATGGAGACATATATGTAAAATTTCAATGAAAACAAACATAAACATGTGATTAGAATGAAAAATATAGCATTTTATTACAATTGCAAAATAGAAAGAACTATTTTGCACATGGAGGATATCTAAAATGCTTTATTTGTAATTTTGAAAAACAAAGAGCATTACTGAGTGTCAAAAGTATGAACATAAATGTAATAAAATTGTGCATAACCACGTTCACATTATAGCTTTTCGATTAAAATGGTTAGAAGGAGAAAGCTCAAAGCTATTAATATATGCAAGAGCTCAAACTTCAAAGACTCAATTATTAGTAATTTTGCAATGTGAAATTGGACAATAGCAAGGCAAAAAAACACAATTATTTTAGCATGCTTTCTTTGATGAATGCAAGAGAAAAAAACCTGTGCATTATATATGTCCAAGGAAGAATAAAATTATTAATTGCTTCCCAGGATTGAAGCAGATGTCACCTAAACTGGAAATTTCTACTCAACTAGCCAATTTGATGACCAACAGCAAAGCTCAATTCAGTAAGAAAGCGAAGCTTATAGATGCTCATGGATGATGCCAATATCTTTGAAACCATTATTGCGGTAAAATGAACATCGCAACTTCTATTTCATCAGTCCTTAATTAAGCCCTCTTCCAGTATGATACATGTCCACTTTGCAAATCAGATGCTTTTACCCAATGCTAACAGATTAACACTCCTGATCCAAATATTGCTCCTTGCAGTAGTCAGAAGAGCACCAAAATATACAGCCATGCGGCATCAAGAAGCACGAATCATGTCCATGAAGACATTTAGAAGCATCTGAAGTTCAACTGTTTCCAATATGTCAACCTTTTAAGTATTTCCACCGCTGAACTAGAAACTTGTGTCAATTGAACCATGATGACATCGAGCAATAAGTGAAACGATTCTTTTTTTAACATTATCAAAAGATGATTACGATTGATCAATACTAAACAGCTGAAAAGGTTGAGTGCACCAAAATCGAACACTGACAGATAGAACATCCAATCAGCAGCAAAATCAATCACTGAAGTTGTCATTCTTAGTAAAAGAAAATATCAGAAAAATATTTTCTATCAATTTCTCTTCACAGAATAGCCTAACCAATCAATAAACGTACAAAGCAGCATAAGAATCACACCAAAAATCTTTACAGTATCGTTGAAGCGACCCGTCAAACTACCACAGAATCCTGAGCAAGAGTTAATGCCAAAACTAGCAGAAACTGCCTTTGACTGAATTAAGAAAAAAAATGCAAACCAATCTTTGCAAGGAATGGGGTCTTGTACCAACCAAACAACTAAGTGAATGACAGTGCACTTTACAAATCAAACATTAACTCAATTTCTGCTGAGAAATTAAAGCTTGTTCCAAGGGGATATATTGGGTCATAATTTACCCGATTATAAACAGACAAAAAGTGCCCCGCGACAAGCTGAAAAGCAGCATTAGAATCCTAATCATTGGGCCTGACCAAATCTACAGCCACACAAAAAGACTAACAAGTGGCATATGAAATGCAAGTCTGCTACAAAAGACCAATATCAACAAAATGGACAAAATTGCAGAAAAGGTTAAGTTTGCCCACAACCATGAGCAAGGTTCACAAAATTCTGCTTTGACAAGGCTTCTAGGGATATCAATCCTAACAGCATAAGTTCACCTAAATCAACTTCTGTCATGGACCATAGAAAAGTCCATGTGCAGGATCAAACTAGGACCAATAACTGGAACAGTCAACTATCAAATATTCAAAGTTTGAAGTCGAAGTCATTGTAAAAAAAGTACAACAGATATCTGAGGTCAATCTCAATAAAACATAGTGTGACCTGAATTTGCATCTGATATACTCACGGCTAACCAAACAACCCAAAACTACAATAATCATTTGTGTCAACTGAAACCAAACACAGTGATTCATTAAGCATGTAGATGCATTGGCAATTGGCTGTCACTGAACTGACAAGATGTAATATGAAGAATTAACCATATAGCCCATCCTCAACATACCATCTCAGTCAGAAGAATAAGAAAACAATTATTCGTGAGGAGGAGCTTTATATTTCCAAGCACTGCACCAATAAAGCAGCGTGATGGTTGGATCTACCATCTGCGGAGACATGCTGACACTCTGTGAGCTAAACAGCTTCATGCTTTGTACTCTTCGTTTTTGAAAGCACTACTAACCATCAGAGAATTTATCATATTTGCCCAAGAAACAAAGAAAAAGGCTCATAAGTAAATGAGCCACTTTATAGTTAATTTTCTATGAAACAAAGCTAAACATATTGTGTAATGTGGAGTAAAGCAATTTTATGATACTATCTGGGATCCAATTGAAAAATGCCTTCTTCAGATCAATGATAAGGAACATTTTCTAAAGGCATTCAAACTTAATCCAGAACATCAGACACCCAAGGTCATAGTGTTGAGGTGAGAAAGAGCTAGTCGGATGCACTCAACATAGCAGAATAACAAGACAATATCTAACCAAACTTCAGCGCTCAAATGCAAAAAATATCAACAGAAACAAGAGTTTTGTCCATTTATAATTGATGGTCCAAACTGCTTTTCTGCACAACCACATTTTGTGAATATCAAACATCATTGACTGCATCAGAATACAACTCTCCTTGAGAATAAATTGTCAGAGTATTCTGGGGCTAGCTGATATGCCAAAGCATCCCAGGAGAAAGTTCTATTTTGTCAAGTAATAACAACATAAATAAATTTTATTAGCAAAAGTGAAATAAAAAAATAAATAAGTTCAGGCATGAAATGAGCGTTTGGTTAATAAGGGCTTCAGATTTAATCATATAAAATTTCCTACAATAAAAATAACCAGATGAGTATAGATCAATACATAGACGTATTCTTGGGGTGAAATATATCATGCGTGTCCACTATAAATTTCGTATAAAATCTAAGCCCCAAAATAATGACGGAAGGCTTAGCACCGAAGACCATTCTATCACACAAAAGTAAACCTCTCCAGTTTGCTTGAAGGGTTTTAAAACCCATTAAATTCCCAGAGGAGTTAATAAAAACAATCCAAAAATAAAAATGAATTACCCAAAGCATTTGTCAAGCTCTGTGATGAGCAAAATTAAAATAAATAAATCCTTTCTCAAACTAATTGAAGTCAAGGTGTTCGATAATGCAAATCCATAAGGATTATAATCTGTTATGTACGTAAATCCCCCCAAAAATTAAATGAATCTTCAGTTATGAAAAAATCCATAAAACTAAAAGGAAGAAGCCCCGTTAAAGAACCATCGAATTCATCAGCCATTACCTGCGAGTCCAGAACCTTGCCGAATCGGCTAAACGCAGAGCCGAGCTCCCGTTCCGTGGTTTCCCATGACAAACCTCCAACAAAGATACGCGCACCCTCCTTGCCAGACATCGCTGTAACTATCTGGAATGGAGACAAGCGAACTTAGGAGGATCAAACCCTAACCTACCAACATCATAAACTAGGTAACGATAGACGGAAAACCTCTCGAAATGGCAAGGTATCGAAAGCTCCGAAGGAAGAGAAAGAAATGAAATGCTGCGGTTGAGGCAAGAGACACTTCCAAAAGAGAAGCCGTTCTGTAAGCCTGGTGAGCGAAACCCTAATTACGTACCCCGCACGAGCGTATTTATAGCCGGGTATGAGAGGAGGGTTTATGAAGAAGGATTAATAAATCCTGAAAATTCATTGTAATAAACTATACTTATCTCCCCTAACAAAGCACCTTATAAATGAGATCTTCACATTCATCTATTTTGTATGATTGTAGCCCATCCTCTTTACTAGTCAAACTATTCTCAAAGGATTAACAAAATGTTATGGGAAGTCCAAGGGCCAATAGACTAATGAACCTTACATGGATGCAATTACAATAAATTAGAAAAATTCAGAAGTTTTTACAAAAATATTCATATCGAACTTATCACACAATACATTAATGTGAATATTAGCAATGGCTCTTAGATTTTTGTAGAACAAATTTTTTCATAATATTAATGCACATAATTTTTATTAATAAATTAAACTCTATATTCTTTATGTGACTTCTTTAATTAATCACTTTGTTGATGCAATGTTTTATTAGTTTAATCTTGCTGAGAATATGAAACTTTTTGATATTATTGTTAATGGAGCTTGGGATTAATCTGGAAACATTTCTACTCATATTCATTATATTCATGTTATTTATTGATACATCAAAAATATGTTGAATTTTTCACATATGTTTTATACTCATTTTTTGTGATATTGCACTTTAAAGAATGGTACTTTCATGTTTTATTGCAGGTATGTGATTTTTTGCATTTGGAGCAAAAAAAAAAAGCAAAAATGATGAAATTTAGAATCAAATGAGATAATTTTTGGAAAGTGCTCTGGCGCTGACAGCGTCAGGATGGACGCCGATGGCGCCAGCATCCAGAAAAGAGCTGAATTCTAGAACTGCGCTCTGGCGCTAACAGAGCCAGGATGGACGCCGACGGTGCCATTTGACAAAGCGTGTGCACCGACGACGCCCAAATCCAACGTCGACGGCGCCCAAGACGGTTACTTGCAATTTTTTTTTTGCAAATTCAATTTATTTAGACGATTCTTTGAAGGTTGCTTGAGGCATATCTTGAGAAATTCATCCATACACTATATTAGAGTGCTTAAATGCCAAAAAGAAAGAGAGTCACTCGGGTTTTGTTGTACATGTGAGGAGAGTTTGTGCGTGTGGCGTGTGTAAGTGTAGAAGAGTGAAGTGAGGTTTTCTCTGGTGTTGTATGAGATGAAGAAAAGCGAGAGATTGCTTCTTTCGTACTTTTCTAATAGAGAATTGAGGGTTATTATAAAGAAGTATAGAGATTCAATGGAACTTCAAGGGATTTTCTTTGGGAAATTGTTTCAAATAAGTTGTGTTTGTTAATTGTTGTTTCTATAAACTTTCTTTCCCGTGTTTTGTCGTATCTTCCTCATGAATTATGAGTATATTTCTTTGTCTTTCTCCTTACAATGAGATATGTTGAAATGAAGAGATAGATTGGATATATAATTTAAGTTTTAAATATTTATGATGATTTTACACTTTGTACTTCATTTATTTTTTGATCTGGCCAATTAAAATGTTAAAATTTGTTGTGAAACATATGATTTGAGAGGAATATGCGCTCTACAAAAAAGTGAGAATCACATTCAATTCCATGGATGAGAATTTAGCCCATGGGTTTTAGTACAAATAAATAGAGAAATATACTTTGTTGGGCGTAGAATGAAATATTTTTATGGTGACAAACTAAAATCCTCAATTCGGTCCTAGTGTTTGGAAACTGAAGCGAGAGTTAGCCTTTAGTTGAGGGAGAAGTGGGAGCTCTAGAGTGAGAATCGGTATCCTCCCAACATAACCACAGATTTAGGGACTAAACATTGGATTAGCCAATGTTCTTTATGTACTCGAAAGATGGTAAAGAATATGATTGCTCCTATTCGACACAATACAATCATCAACAATCTAAATCTTTCATTAACCATAACCTCATTGCAAGGGGAATGATATTTTCTCCAATTTGAACATTTCGTTACAAAATAGTAAAACTTTGTTTAAAACTAGTAAATTTACTGTGGAGTTTAGAAAGTAGTTTTATAAACTTAGTTATTTTAGCAACATTAAACATTGCCAACTTGTGCTTTTCACTTGTAGGTTTTATATAGTTTGAAGATTGTGTTTTAGTGTTACTATCATAAATTTACACATTCCCTGTGGGATCGATAACCAGGGCTCCACTAGAGTCCTGTATTACTTGAGTGATACGTATACTTGCGTTTGAATTCTGGTGACTATAAGAAAATATATAAAAATACAAAACACCACATCATTTATAACACACCAATTACTAGTGACACTGTCTGTCTCTGAAACAAAGAAACATTTATGCTTGTAATTTTATTTGTTGCTTCTTTTATGTAAACTTGTTGTGCGTTGACTGGTATAAATTGGTTTGGTTTTTAAGGGGTACTCTATTAAACTTGTTGTTCATGTTTAGAAGATTATTCCTAATATATTTAAAACATGTGATTTTATTTACATTAGAGGTATTATTCTTAACTCTGCTCATATTTTATGTATTGAGTTGATATTGATTTTATTTTGGTTGTTGTTCTAATATGTAATATCATTCTTTGTTATTGTTATGCTTCAGATTGCTCTGTTGGAGTTGACCCATGAGATTGTCTTGTTTTTCTTGGGTGCTTGTGATTGAAGTTCTTTTTCGACCTGCTTTTTTTTCTAGTGGCTGAGGATTAAAGTATTATGATTGATCTAATTCTTACTATTTCATATTTTATATAAGACTTAAGCTCTCAGTCATTCTACAGATTCTTATATAATTAGAACCAATATAATATATTTTTCTTAATCGTAGCAGATAAAAACATATCTGATTTTGATCTTACATCTTTTTAATTTGTTTTTTGGTTGAACTTTGATGAATTCTAGCCTTACGTTAAAATTCAACGGTATTTTAAAATTTTGGATCTTGGATCTAAGATATTCATGGTACCATTGACGGAATTTTAATGACTTTATGGGTAGATGATTCAGAGCTCTTGTTCTCTTACTGACATATGTCATATCTAATCTTTAATAATTGTTTATTTTGTTGTAAGGTTATGTTCCTACTTCTGATCATTACTTGGACTTATTATTAAATTATGGTGAATGTTGTTTTCTCTTGAAGCTGAATTTGACTTTTAAGGTGGTTATTGTTCGAGCTGGTGATTGTGATTGATGTTTATTACTAAACCTTCTTCAAAGAGAACAATGATTTTTCCTACTTCAAGAGCTATAAAATTCATCTATGTTAGAGTCTTTATTCGAGATTGTCATAATTTTTTTAAGTGTATGTGGTTGTTGTTCAATTATACTGATGTTGTCGTTTTCCTCCCTTGACTGTGGATGACACCTGAAGTTAGAGTGTTGTTTCTTACTTTGTATGTTTTTTGCTTGTATTGTTAGTTGTGTTGTTCCTTATTTTTGATGTTGAGTTGTATTTTTCTTTTGAATTCATAAACTTCTTTCTATATTATTTTTTGCTTTTAATTAAAAGTTGTTCGCCGCCCTCAGTTTTCCAAAATACATTATTGGAGCCGAAGAGAGAAAACATGTATTCTCACCTTAACCCTAGTAAGATACTTATAAATATAAGAGATAGAGAAATAAGTTCTAAATTTCAAAAATTTCGAGGGCAAGTTTTATTTTTCTTAAAATTTGCTAAAAATGAAAAAAGAAATGCATGCTAGGAGGATCATGTGTTGATGTAAACGTGCTCGGAGTAAGGCTCACCTAGGTGTTAAAGTTCGGAAAAAAAAAAATGAAGAAGTGTAAATATGTATGCCCGTGCCAAAGGAAGTCGAAGGCTCTCTTGCTAGTTGGTTGACTTCACCGCAGCTCGCAACCAGGGGTCTAAGCCCACTTGAAGAAATATAAATACATAAGGATTGTATTGTATGTATTTCATAATTAATAATATCAAGCAATTAATTTTTCTTCAATTGAATTTATGATATTTAATAAATTTAAATATAATTCTAAACAATAATAATACTTCTAATAAAAAGAAGGTAAAATAAAAAAATTCAAATCAGCTGCCAAATCTCCATTACAGAATCCCATCAAATCTCATTATATTGACAATGGTATTAACGATGAAGGCTGATGAGAATCACAAACTGGTCGAGCCATTGGATCCAAGCCGAATCATTAGTTGAGATATCACTTGTCAGAGAGAATAAAATCAAAGACAACAAAGTTAGGCTACATACACCAATATTCAAATAAATTTTGAACCCATAGGCTTAATTTCAGAGGCAAAAACAAACCACATGATGTTTCTACACCAGCATTTCTTTCAACAACCCAATATAAAAGAAAACCAACAGGAAGTGCCAGAATAGTACTCTGACTATGTACATGTGGTCATTTTAATCTCAAAATTTATAAAAAATATTGTATTAGCATGCATGCTCTTTTAATAGAAGAAATATTAACTCCACGTGGAAGTGATAGAAAAATAAAAAAACAGTGTGGTAACACAAGAGTAACATGGAGGAATATTCTCCCTGTGTTATTCTGCATTATTAAGTGTTATTGTGGTCGTTTTGATGTGTTATTGTGCTATGAGAATATTCTCGGTGTTATAATAACACAATAATACATCAATAACACTTGAATAACATATAATAACACCCGAATAAAGTGGAATAACAAGGAGAGAATATTTCTTGTGTTACTGGGCCGATGGGGGAATATTCCCCCGTGTTATTTAGGTGTTATTGTGTGTTATTCATATGATATTGTGTGTTATTGTGTTATGAGATTATTTTATGTGTTATTATAACACAATAAAACATCAATAACACATCAAAATCACCAAAATAACACGACATGAATATTCCCCCGTGTCACTCCCGTGTTACCGCACCGTTTTCTTTATTTTTCTATCACTTCCACGTGGATTAATTTTATTGGACTCCGCACCTAGCTCTAGGTGCAGAATCCTGATGTTATATTTCTTCCTTTTAATATGGGTTGAAATAATCCCATGAAAGGACTATTTCAATACTCAGTAAAAGAATTTGTGGACTAAATTGATATTTTTATAAATTTTGCAACTAAAATAGCCCCATGTAGAAAGCCACACAAACATTTCGACATATTTCTCGATCATCAAACCATAAATCATTAGGATCAGATTCATTTCCTTCACGAGAGAGAGAGAGAGAGAGGAAAAGCATGAACTTGACTTTCTAGTAAAGAATAAAAGGAAAGCAGCATAAATGGAGAATCCACAAACTTTATAATTGGGAAAGGGAGAATCGTTTGCTTCCACCATCAACTTCTCAGATAAAAATTTGAACTTGCAATGCAGGTAAGGGCACATCTAATTTTCATTCATAGCTCATCAGCTCTTTTCTCATTCATCACAGGTAAACCATGCCACTAAATGGTAGTCTGAATCAGATTTCCAGCTGCTCTCTCTTGTTCATCTCATCCCTTGTAGCTACAAGCAGGTTCAAGTTTCAGGTTCTTATTGTTTAGCAGAAAAGTTGCAGTTTTCAGACATCATGCATACACTGTAGTTTTTCCACAGGTATTTTCTATAATTTCTTGGTGCGAATGTAGATTACAGAGATCAGAAAGATAAAGCAAGTTCTTTTTGTTTTCAAAACCATGGTGTTATCAAACCATGTTCATGGCCTCTCTATATGACTTGCATATGGCGAAGATAAATTTGTTTAAATGCCCCACAAAAACCATTTACCATGTTAGAAATACAGAAACGAAGAGTCTTACTTTCCAATTTAAACTTATCTTTGCCTATAATTACTTCGGATTATTACAGGGAAAAAAAAATCAATCAAAATAACTTGATCGAAATCTACAATTGAGATAAGAGCAATATATTATCAAGCAATCAAACATCTAATTTTGCATCACTCATCCATTTACCCATCAAAGAAACCTTAGAAATCTGAATAAATTAAAAATCTAGGACTAGAACAGCAGATATGTTTGGGTGATTATGGCCTTTACAAAACATTCTATCAAAACAATTTAAATCTTTTGCATTTAATAGGAATATTCTTATGAACAGCTTGAACAATAGCTGGTGCAGCTTCATAAAAAAACAGACTATAAAGACAATAAAGAGCCAAATGAGCTACTTGGAGAACCTCAGTGATGGCGAATATGAAACTGTTGTCGCAGCAACTGCCTATGCCATCACCTCTCTGGAAGAAGAAGAAGATTCATTTAAACAGAGGAAAACAGTTGCAGGGTTAACACGAACCAAAAGCAAACTCGAAGATAGAACAACTGGAAAAAGTTTCAAGTGGTCCTTCAAATGGCTCAGCGGTGAAGAAGCAAAACAGGAAGAGAAACAGAAAGGTTAATATTCATAGCATCCTTTTTTCTTTCAAAAAAAACTTCCAGTTTAGCGAAAAGCAACTTGAATTTAACATTTAAATGCCACTTTTTGAAATTGTAGGCAAATCTGCATGTCAAAATCAATACAACTAAGCGCATAAATAATTCCAATCTTTACATTACAATGCATGGATATTAAATTATTAAGTGTGAAAAAGTTCTAACTTTTAAGTGTTCGGCAATACTGTGTGGCGAAAAAATGATGAAGTCGAAAAGGCAGCAAAGGAAAACTACAGTAGCAGGCACACTGATGCTGGAGAAGAACCAGATGCCTCCCCAACTCTTATAAAGACGCCCACTTTCACAAAGAGGGTTCAAAGCAGGAAAGAGACTACGGTGGGAACAAAAGCAACATCCACAAAAAAGCCTGCAGAGCCTGATAAAATAGAAACAGAAGCAGATACCTGGGAGAAGGCTGAGATGATTAAAGCTAGAAATAGGTTATCTTATTAACTCAGAATAAACTAAAAAGATTTTATCTTGAAATTTGTTAAAGCTTGTCTAAGTTGCAGGTATGAGAAGATGATGTCTGTGATATCAGAATGGCAGACAAAAAAGAAAACCAAAGCGAAGAGCCGAATGGAAAGGAAGCAGGTTTTGCATCGACCGCTTTGTTAAATTTAAATATGATAATTAATCACTGTTTCAGTGAGAAAGCTTTCAAAATATCATTTTTTAATTCAATAATCCAAACCAAATTACTAATACTCGACTTTAGGGCAGCTAACTTCATTATAAGATGTTAAACAATCTTAGAGGCTGGGTAGGGAGATTTTTTCAGCAACCAAAATAGCCTTGGAGAAATATTTCCTACTTAAAGGACTTCCAAACAAATGAGCCTAGCAACTAGTTAAATTTTTTTGCTGTTCTAGACTTTTAGTTGTTCTTGAATTTGAAGGGGTCGGCTAAAACATAATAATAATGGAAAATAAATTTATATTTCTTGATCTCTAATTGAGCAATGAAGACTGATATTTATAAAATAGCTCTATGACTGTAATAGGAAAGAAAAACTGTCATGTTCTAAAAATAAAAACTAAAAATTTGTCTAATTACATCGTAAAATTCTGCTCATAGAATTAAAACTATGAATGTCATATCAAGGCTATTAATGTCATTGATCCTTATAATTACGTTAAAGCCCTCCCCTCCTCAAACTCATGATAGTATAGTTGATGTCATCTTAAGTTTGCTCAGTAGATCTTGTAAAACACGTGAAATGATGGGTTTTGGTGAAAATATTAGAGCTTTGTGTTGTGGGAATACAACTTGGCAAGAAGAAAAAATCACAAGAAAGAAAACAAACACAAAGAACACAAGGGGTTACGTGGTTCGGTCCTTTAGATCTACATCCACGGGAGGGAATTAATCATGAATTTCACTAAGGCAAAACGAGAGAGAATACATAGCTTTACATGAGATGAGTCCTCATCTTCCATTGCCTCCCTTTCAAACACAAGGCCTCCAAGGTGCACTTCTCGCCCTCTACAAGCTAATCTCTTCTTCTTGATTCTTGAACAGATTTTCTCCACCTATTGCTTCTCTCACATTCACATTCACATATCTCTCCCTAAGCCTCACGCCCTCGTCTATTTATAATAGATGAGGCCTACACCTTAGAGGCTTAATAGAATATGACAATATTACAAAAAATATCACTTTGCCTTAGTCTAACAAATTGTAAGTCAATAATAACAATTCTCCACCTTGACTCTCAATTACGAAGCTCCGTAGTAATGATTCCCTCCACCTTGCCCCTGAGGGGCCCTCAGCCCGTAGCAGAGTTCACTAAGTCCAGGCAGTGTCTGAATTTAGCTGTAGGCAACACCTTGGTTAGCATGTCAGCAGGGTTATCTTCGGTAGGTATATTTTCCACTATTATTGAACCTTTAGTGACAACATCCCTCACAAAACAAGCTTCACATCTATATGTTTGGACCTTTCATGAAAGAGCTGATTTTTTGTTAGGTGAATAGTGTTTGGTTGTCGCATAATACAGTTACCACCTTCTGATGTATCCCAAGCTCTTCAGTCATGCCCTTTAGCCATACAACTTCCTTGATTGCTTCAGTCACAGCGATGTATTCAGCATCTGTTGTTGAGAGAGCCACAACGGATTGAAGATCCAACTGACTGCAGTACCGAAGACAGTGAAAATGAATTCGGTCAGTGATTTTCTGGTGTCAATGCTTCCTGCATAATCGAAATCCACGTAACTAACTACTTTTTCTTCTTTGTCTTCTTGCCTTTTAAGGAGTAGCCTCAGATCAGTAGTGCCCCTTAAGTATCTCATGATCCATTTTAGTGCTTCCCAGTGAGTCTGTCCTAGGTTTGTCATGAACCTGCTTACAATACTGATGACGTAGGCCAAATCTAGTATGTTGCAAACCATACTATACATGATGCTACCAACCCCACTGGCATAGGGGACACCCTCCATGTATCATTTCTCTTCTTCAGTCTCAGGTGCTTGAGAGTTTGGTAATCTGAAGTGCTGACCAATCGGTGTTGCAACTCGCTTAGTCTGGTGCATGTTGAACTTTACTAGAACTTTCTGAATATAAGGGAGAGTTATTTTGCAGATTATTATGTATTAAATAAATATTTGATTATTTATAAGTTATTGTACATATTACATTTTAGAGTTATTCATAGATTATTATGAGGGTATTACATGGTTATTGAGAGTTGCACACGTATTATGCGTGCATATTCGATATGGAATAATTTCACTTGATTTACGCTCGAGGCAGGACGTGTTTGAGTGTTTAATACAATGTCATATTGAATCGAGACTTTAATATAAGAAGTTCTGCTTTGAAGGAGAAAATTGTGAAGTAATGGAGTAGTTGATCTCAAATCCTATAAGATAAATGCTAAATCTTATGTTGTAATGAAATTATTGATGTAATGAGCTAAATTAATTAATGTTATTATACTTATTACTGTTAGGAAGTGAGAAAGAAGGCCGACTAATCATTTTGATATGAAGAAGAAGGCGGATAATTTTAAAAGATAATGTATGTTTTAAAATTTAATTTAATTAGGAATTGTTCTTTAATAAAATATTAAATTTTAAGTGTAACTTATGTTGAAGCATATCTAAGCCTAGAAGATTAGGAGTCTGTGTGACAAGCAAGTTAACCAAAGTGATTAATTATTTTTTTTATATGTATTAAATTTAATGTTTATTAAATAAAGAATATCTTTAATGCTTTATATAATTATTTTAAAATTGTATGCATGCTGCAGTTTAAGAATTAAAGGAAATGAAAAAGAAAGGAAAAATGGTTGTTTAATATGTTTAAAAAAGGAGATAAATTAAAGGAAATGAAATGCTAAGTAAATATTTAAGTCATACAAGATTACCCCTAGATGGTACTGGCAAGGTACGCAATATAGTCGTACACGTTAATTGAAATGGTAAATGTGCACATTCGGTTATAATTTGAGGGTACCTTCAGGTGCAATTTTGAGGGTGCAATCAAACACATTTTTTAGTGTATATTCAAACACATTTTAAGGATACTTTTGGGTATGACAGTAATCTTGTGATGACTATTAAAAAGGTTAAAAACTGTATATACTTAAAGTACAATGAGAAGAGATAAATCTAAAACTTTAATGAAATTAACTATATTTTCTTTTGATCGTTCATGTATAGCATAACATAATATATAAATTGAATGCATATTAAATTCTAATTACTCACTAAGTTTTACTTGCAGTTGAAGTTAAATGTTTTCTTTTAGAAGAATGAAAGTTTTAGATTGATATATCTGATATGAGAGACTTATTTTATAGAAAATGAGCGCTGCTGCTAGGTATTTTAATGATGATAGTGTCTCTTTACTGTTTTTGTCAAATATTAATTTATTGTTCAGTACTAGATAGAGATGTTATTGTTTTTTGATGCTTTAGATTTTATTACACTTTGTGGATTAGTTGCTCTTTTAAATATATTAGAAGTTTTCAAAATGTGAATAGTTAGATGTTAATATTGTTCGACCATTGTTCCCGCCATAGTTAATTATATGCATCGAATTAGGTTGTGACGGCAAGGGGTAAAGAATTGGATCTTATAGGGAAGATAGATCATGAGGTTTTGAAGGTATTGATCGGGCTCATACAGGGAGCTAATGTCTCGACGGGAGCCACTACCTCGACGCGTGCTCTGATGTAAGTGAAGCTAGATCCCCCTCATGTGGATCTGAAGCTTGATCGACCAACCACTTATTTGAGTTGTTCGCATCAGATCAAGGCTACTTTAGTATGGAAGAGATTAGAAGGATACCATACAGAGTCGAGCCAAAGAGTGACAATGTTGAGGGAGATGAGTGAAGGACTACACAGGCATTGATTTTTATACCTGGCTACATAATTCAATGGTTCACTTAAGGCAAAATCAGTGGATGACATTCAGAAGGTGAATGACATATGCGGGATGCTAAAGAGACTAAAATTATGACTTAGAACCATATGAGGGTGTTCAAGATTCAACTTGACATAGAGACAATAGTATAAGGCGATAGATCGATTCAGGAGTACTCAATAGAGTTTGAGCTTCTGTGGCAAGATATTGATCACTTCTCACATATGTCAAGCTGTGATGTATGGCGTGCAAGAAGGGGAGATCTCTACACAGACGAGCACTATGCATTTCCTGGATCATATGAACCTAATCTTTGATTAGAGGAGATTGGTCCACTTAGCCCGGACATGATTGCTTCACGGGATGAGGTCATCGACAAGATGTTGCAGAAGGTGAGTCGCATGAGGCTACAGTCTGAGCTCAGTGGACTTTCAGGTGTACGATCTTCTTTGGCTTCCTCGAGCTTACGTACGATGGGTGCCCGGGGGGAGACCTGCAAGTGATAGAACTGTGGAGAAGTGGGACACCAAAGCATCACTTGTCCAAAACCACCTAAGAAAAGAGAGACGTGTGGACGTGGATAGTTGAGGGGGCCACCGAGTGAATCTGATGGTAGAGGAGAAGGAGGGGAAGATAGGGGTGGTTTTTACTGATGAAGATAACGAGCTCTTAGAGATTTTGAAGAGGAAGCAAAGAGCAGTAAGTGATGTGATTGATGATACATCCACTTTATCATCATCCAATAGGAATACAACTACTTACATCCACACAACCAATTTTACTCGTGACACACATGCTCTTGCTTTTATATTCGCCACATAATCACCAGACTAGATAGTAGATTCTAGTGTATCTAGATATGTGTTAGGTGCTACAATTGAGTTTTCATCATGTACTAATCTAACAGTTTCATAGAGCATTCATGTTGTTGATGGTGCAACACAATCTGTGTTTATTAAGGGTATAACGAGATGTATCAATTCTATAACTACGTCTAATGTTTTGCATGTTCATTCCTTTCCAGTGAACCTTTTATCCATTAGTGTCATAATACTTCAACTAAAATGCATTGTTTTTTTTTAATTATTCCCAAGGGTTCTTTTAGGAGAAGGGGATTGGTCAGATACTTGGACTGAATAGTGGACTCTGGTACTTGAATAGAAAGGGCATTGACTCAGTCGTGACACCCTAAGTTTAAAAAAAGTAATATGAAGTCTAGGTGCTAGATATGCAAATATATAGGAATTGCATGGTATGCATGTAAAATTCCCTTTATCGAAGGCATATTTACATACATACCACATAATTCTTATCTATTTATACATCTAACACCCAAACTTTAACAATCAAATCTTTAAAAATCACAATATAGGTGCATAACATGCGTGAAAATTGCAGGGAGGACCGGAGCACAAACGAGCCAAAGCCATTGAACACTACAACAATGAGCTATCAAGGATCAACAAAATTGCCGGCAATGCACGAGCACTCGCCAAAGAGAGCCTGCAAAACGACGAAATGAAAGTACGAGGAAAGGCAGGGAAAATAAGGTCAGCTGGGAAGGTACCTGCCACCCGTTGGGGCTGTTGTTGAATCAGAAGGTTAACTGATGGAACAAGCTCTGAACAAGCAGAATTGTATGTATCTGTATCATCATATGTATGTATTTATTAGCCTATTCTCAGCCACCAATTAATGCAATAACTGATATAGTATGCATGAATTTCATGTTTTTATGAGAGAAAACAGTCCTGTCAGTAAATAAGTGGAGTTCTGTTTAAAATTTTCTTTGTTAAAGCTCTAAACACTCAAAATTCTCTTGTAGTAGAAGAATATTACATTAATCAGGGTCTGTCATGTGTGAAACAGTCTCCTCATATATTAAATTAATTAATTTTTTTACTATAGGGGGTCTGCCTGTACAAGTGAGAGACTCTGATTGGAGTCTTGTCTAGAGATTCTGATTGGAGTCTCATCTACATCAGGATTTATGATGCAATATATTTATTAGTAGGATTTAGTAAATCCGAAAAATTATTTGTCAATGGATTTAATGAAACTAATTTAATATCATGAAAGAGTTTGATCTCTCAAAATAAAAAAAAAATTATAATTAAATTTTGATTATTCAACCATTATGATAAAAATTAATAAGCAAAATCTAACTAAATTCAATTTAAATTTTATTTTTAGTTATGTTATTTAATAATTAATTATTCATAAACTACTTTTAACAAGTTATTTATTAAGCAAAATTTTACCATCTATAATTAATAAGTAGTAATTAGTTTTATTAAATAATAATTGCTTATATTTTTATTAAAAAAATGAAAGTTTAATATGTATTTTATTTTTATTAGCATTTATTAAAAAAGGATAGATAAACTTATCTTATTATAATTAATATGGTAATATATTAATTAGTTATGATTATTAATCAATCAAATTTAAAAAAATATTAACTTAAATTAAAACTAAATACCACAAACTATCCACCCCTTTCCTCGCCTACATCACTCCCGCTCTACCGGTCCCTTCCCTCTCTATCCAAAACCCTCGCCTAAAGGGATGTGAATTTAGCTCAAAGATTTTTAATTGTAAGAAAATTGATTCGAATTTTGGCTCATATCGAAATAAACGAGCCGAGTTACGAGCCAAAATTTTGGATCGAACTTGTTTGAGCCGACCCTAACTCGGCTTGAAATTGGATCATTAATAACCCTAGACTAATATTTGAGCTGTGAATTTAGCGAATTTGCTCGAAGATCACTAATCGCTCGAAAGTTGATTTGAATTTTGGCTCGGAACACGATCAGATCAAATTAAAAGAGTCGAGCTACGATTCAAACTTTTTGATTGAATTTTTTTGAGGCGATATTGAGCCGCCCCCATCTCTACTCAAAATCAGATCATTAACAACCCTAGTCACCTACGTCCCTCTCGCTCTCTCTGTTTCACCCAATACCATCATATTTTTGGCCCAACCCTCTAGCTTAGAAGGCACAAAAGAGAATCAAAGTGTAAAGAGACTGTCGAAAGTCCCATCTTTATTCTCATTATGCTTCACTCTTACTCCAAACAATTGAGGAAGGTGAGCCTATTCGCTTCGTTCTTTCTCTTCACTCTTCCCAAATTTACTAAATCCTTCAAACAACAAAATCAAGTAAATATTTGATTTACAGCTGATATCAGAATTTATCAAATCTGCGGCTTTATTTTATCCAAACAAATCTTCCAGCAAAGATTTAAGCCTAAATTCATGTTATATCTCGATCTATCCGTTGCCATATAGCCCCTAAAACAACTGAAGCAAAAGAATAAGGCTCTTAAAATGAGGAACAAGAGACTATAAGCTCAACAATCCAAAAATAAAGATAGTCTTGCCAACATTTGAACTCAAAGCATCTTCAAAAGCAAAAAAGGGCTATAAGAAACTCCATCCATTGGAACTACGATCATATATATGAAGTTATTAAAAGCATTGTTAAGACTCATAAAACGCTATTGCATTGAAGAAGGTTTCATTTAGAGTCTTGTAAAGGAAGATGTTTGAATACACTACAAAATAAGAACGGGTTCGCATAGAAGGGCTCTCACTCAACCAGGCATCGGAGTAGTCCTCAAATATGAAAAAAGATGCTGAAAGTGAGCCCATGTCTAGCAATACAAGCAAGGGAGATATATCATATATAACTCTTGGATAGGGCTGTCAAAACGAATTGTTGTTTGACAATAGTTTGTGTTCGGCTCGTTAAGAAGCTATTGCTCAATTCATTCGCTAAGTTAACAAGCCGAACAAGAACAAATGGCTTGTTCGTGTTCAGCTCGTTGTGACTTGAAATAAGTAATATATATATATATATATATAATTCTTTGTTCGTGGAGAGTTCGTGTTGGAGTCGCTAAGCAAACGAGCCCTTAGGAAGTCGAACACGAATGCAAGCTGAGCCTAAACTCGTTCATATTCGACTCGTTTACACCCCTTCCCGTGGATATATGCTTTTATTTTATTTTTATTCTGTGTAGATATAGAAATGCATACGAATTGTGGGAAATGCTTGAAAATGCCCCCATCTCTTCATAAAAATTTTTTTAACAATTAAAGTTTGGCTCAACCAGTGATGTTAGGTGTGTGGATGGGACTAGAGCGTGGTGTCAGAGATATTTAGTCCCACATCGGCTAGGTGTAGAGCCGAAAAACAATATATAAGTTTTGGGCTGCCCACATTTCTTAAGAGCTCTTTTAGGAGCGTGACAAGTGGTATCAGAGCGGAGCACTGCCTGTCGGGTGTGGAGATTTTCCACCGTGTAGGGCCCTCAGTGGAGCCGATCTGTGACGAGAGTGTCACATGATTGGGTGGTGGAGGAGAATGTCAGGGACATTTAGTCCCACATTGACTAGTTGATATGGCCAGAAAGTATATAAGTTCTAGGCTGCCCACCTCTCTTAAGAGTTATTTTGGGAGTGTGACAGCGGGCATTAACGGGATAGGAGGGGGCCTGCTGATCAGCTAAGAATTATCTATAAATAAAAAGTATTAACATAACATGTTACGATAACTTCAGATAAATTTGAAATAAATTAAGATAAATTTTAATTTTAAAATTAAAATTCTAAGCCTATTTAAATTTTATTTAATTTTGATAATAATACTCGATATGCATTAAAATTTTTCTCACAAAAAAATTCAATTGTTGCATCTGAATTGTTGATTGGCTCATTTGAAACAACTGTGTTTTTGCCGTACTTGCAACTAGATTTGAGTTCTCGCATGTCAATTTCATTTTCACCCTACGCGATGGTTGATTTAGACAATTTTGATTAAAATCAAAGTAATTTAATCTAGGCTTGCATAATATTGTGCTTACCTTTGGTTGTAGACATCGCATTTGATTAAATATGCTGAGTGCTAGTAAATTCATGATGTTAAAGTGATATATTTTAATGTTCTAGTGTTGTTAAAAAGATCTGACACACACACAGATAAAAAAAGAGCTGGTAGAGGGAACGATAAGAATTTTTACGTAGAAAATCCCAAAGGGTTGCTGAACCTTAAATAGTTGGAAGCAATATTATACATGTAGTGGTTATCGATGTGATTATGGCTAGGGGAGTGACGAATACATTAGGGAGTTGCGGACGAACTAGCAATTATGAAGGAAGACTGATGATAAAGGTTGTGTCATAAAATTTGATGTCAACATTATGGGTAGCAGTTACTCGATGGGGGTCGTAGTCGGGCAGTGGTGGTCTGTCGGTGGTAGTGGTTGGACTGTGGTGGTGCGACTGCAATGATAGTGATGGTCGGGCAAAAATGGTCTAGTGATGGTGGTGGCCCAATAGTGGTGGTCCAATGCCGACACTATGGTGCCTGAGAAACATTGGTCAGGCAACGATGGTGATGGAGGCTGGGTAGCAGTGGAGGACAGACAATAGTGGTTTGAAGGTGGCGACTATGGTAGTTTAGTAGCTGTGGCGGCAATCAGACAGTTGTGGTCCAAATGTTATGATGGTGATAGCCAAACAGTGGTGGTAGAGCAATGGCGGGGACTGAATGTCAAAAATCAAATGGAGGCCACTGTGGTAGTCAGATAACGGTGGTTTGGTGATGGCGGCAGCCAGATGGCGATGATGGTGGTGGTCAGGCAGCACTATTCTAGCGTGGACAGCGAGACGACGATGCTATATTGGTGACTAGGCAATGGCGACAATGACCAAATGATGCTGGTTTAATGACAAAAATGAATGATGGTGATCCAACGACAACGAATTTGGTGGTGCGATGGCAGCAACAACCACATGGCAGTCATAATTGTGGTGGTTGGGCAGCTGTGATCCGAAGGCAGCTTCCATATGGCATTGATCCAGTGGTGGCGGCGACAACGATGGTCAGGCAAAGGTGGTCCAGCAATGGCAACAACACGATGACGAAGTTTTGCGGTGGTGGAGCTCTAAAACTCTCAAGAACTAGAAACTCTTTTAGCTTTCTCCTCCAGGTTCAACTGCCCTCATGAAGAGATTATAGTTCATTTATAGATTTTTAGAGTGCCACTATGTAAATATTACTTATTCTGGACCACTACATCGAAAAGCCCAGATTGATTCTCTTGATTGGATGTGGTTTTATAAGTATTTAAATACTTTAAGATATCAAAATTATGTGATCTTGAGCTCTTTTGATTCATCTTGTCGAGATGCTTAATTTGAATATGAACTTGACATGTTTAGAGATCATTTGGTGATTATTTGGTCCTCAAAGTATGTTCTAATACTTTTCTTTATACTTCAAGTGCACGATCTAAGCCCACATTAGTTTAGATAAGACCATTTCTATATCGTTTGGTTCGTCTCACTGAGACACTCTATTTGACCATAAATTAGAGTACGAACATTTCCAAGCTGATTTTTTAATCTTCTAATCCAAATATGTGTCGAGATTCGTGCAGATTAATATGATTTTTTAGGAATGTATCAAGATCAAATATCTCAATTTTTTTAAAAAGAATTTCTTAGTTCATTTAAAATTAAATTCAATATATATATATATATATATATATATATAGCCTCAACAAGAACCTCATGCAGCTAAAAAATTATCAATGAAAATGAAAAATCCCATTTAAATTTCAGATTGATCTGTCACATATAATTAGCCATCTCTTTAAATTAAAATAAGGTAAATAAGCAATGAGATCCTACTAACTTTTCATTTATCAAATCCAAAGTTCATACCTGGAAATAAAACCAAGACGTAACAACAAGCTGATTATTACAACGCACCATATTTTATCACACGCAAATATTAAGAAAAAACAAGTCATTTTCACTCAGAAAGCACTAGGGAAAACTTATTCCTCTTTGCTTATGAAATACAGAAGCCTCTCAACATAGCCCTTATGATATACATATACTTTTGGAAAGTCCAAATATAAAAACTAAACGCGGCATAAATTTCATATTTTCGATCAATAGATAAAACAAATACTACTCACAAAATAGTTCTCTCTTGAAGAGAGATGATACCTTCAAAAGCACTAACCAGAGCTTTCACCTTGCTCTTACTAGGTTCCGCCAGCTTGTTCGCAGTTTCTTCAATTAAGTCATTAGAAAAAGCCTGTGTACTCTTTTCCTGCACAACTTGGTACCTCAGCACAGCTGCAGGCAAACCAGGACTAAAAGTGCCCAAGCATGGCTTTGTTGATTCTCTACTCTCCCTAAAGTTAGTCATCCCTGGTTCACCTTCAAAATTCTGAGCTTCCAAGGCTTCCTTCCCTCTTCTTAAAGATGTGCCAAGCAAAAATGATTTACTTTCAAGGTATGGATTTTCAGTTCTTTTCTGTATTTTTTCCTCGTCACTTTTTTTAGTGCAGAGTGGTGTTCTCCCATCCCCCTCATCAATCTCGGTCTTCTTTGATACACTAGTTTCACTAACTGTCAACTGAGATCCATCATTCTCTTCTTCATAACCTGAAGAGAGATATTGCGAAGATGATATTGAAGACCTGGAAGATGAGGTTCTTGATGACAGCTGAGGTCTCAGCTTTGTGTTATTTTGTTCTTCAGTCATTAGAGCCACGCCAAAAAGTTTCTGCTTAACTACATGAAGCGGTGTTGTCCCTTTTCTCTCACCAAAATGAGTCTTCTTTGATCCACATGTGTCGCTTACCATCAACCTAGATGCAACGTTTCCTTCTTCATGATCTGATGAGAGATATGCTGAAGATGATATTGAAGACCTGGAAGAAGAGTTTCTCAGCTTTGTGTGTTTATACTCTGTAAACTTTGGTACTGCACCAATGGGTTTCTGCTCAACTACATGAAGCTGTGTTCTCCTTTTTCTCTCACCAATATGAGTCTTTTTGAAAACATTAGCATCTGTTGACCGAGATCCATCAATCTCTTTTTCACAATTTGATGAGACGGATGCTGAAGATGAGGTTGAAGACCCAGAAGACAATGTTCTTGAAGACTGCAGAGCTCTCAGCTTCATGTGTTTTTGTTCTGTAGACTTATGAGGTACACTGATGAGTTTCTGCTCAACTACACCATCCACGTTTCCAGCTTCCACTTGTTTCTTTACTGATCTCGCCTTCCTATTATTCAATAATGGAGCAAAATTAAGACTTGACTTAGGGACCAGAGATTCTGCAACTTGCTTCAAAATCTTCTCGTCTCCCACCTTAGACAAGCCATCATTATAGGCATTCTTGCTGCTCTCCTGGCTACTTCGACATCTGGTTCTTCCAGAATCCGACATTGGTGACCTGTATTTTATGGCCGAAGATTTATTTTTCAGTAAAAGTGATTGCTTTGGGGATAACTGGATCCTCTTTGGAGGTGACAAATTTTTTTTCTTGATTACTAAGGGAGAAAAAGAAATACTAGGTCCGTTGTCTGGCATCACGCCAACCTGAATTGGCTTAACATATTTAACAGTTCTAATCAAAGTTGATGATTTTTCATCTGTAATGCTGGGTTCCACAACTGCAACAACTTTCTTCTTGGCCTCGACTCTACCCAGAAGACTAGTTTTCACTGGCAGTGAGGACCTCAACATTGGAAGCTCTCTTTTTTGTTTCACATCTACCTTCAAACCATTCACCTGCTTCTGCTGCTTTAGCTTCATACCAGCAGTATCCTTAGAAGAACTCGCCACTGCATGTGTCATACTCTTCCGAATATTCTCTTGCTTCGTGGTTCTAAATCTATTAGATGGCTCTTTCACTTGATCTGTAAGTTCACCAGCAGCTAAAGGTATCATTTTCTGTGGTGCAACTGGAAACTCCATGGAGGATCCCTCTAGTTTATGATCATGAGAAGTCAGGGTAGACGCCATGCTCTCTGGTGCAGATGGAGGGGACTCGAGCTCCATGGCTGCAGAAGCTACAGAAAACCCATCTGACCAGGCCCAAGGCACAACATCAATGGAGATAGGGTTTTCATTGAAGGTAAAAGTTACTTCATCAGGCACCATTACTGTTGATTCCCCCAAAGATCCATCTTCAAAAAAGGGACTGTTCTGCTCATAAGTTCTAATGTTCTTCAGGATGTGCGGTGGTGTCTTTGGTTTCATGTTTACGGATTCCTCAGACATACATTCAATCAGGTCACTTGATGCATCAGAGTGCTGCGAGTGTGCCAAATTGATAACTCCCGAGCAGCGGGAAACATTATCATCTGTTTGAAACGCAATATCCAACACAAACTCTTTTCCTTTGCGTCTAGCTTGTGCAGTGCCAGCTTTTTTGAGACTAAAATTTTTATCTAGGATTTCGGGACTGCTCAAGTGCCTAGGAACCACACCATTCATTTTAGCAAGCAACGAATCGTTCTTCTTTCCATAATTGCATGAATCAAGACAGGAAGTTGCAGGAATTCTGGGGTAATGAAGATGAGATTTTCCATCTTTACCATCTGCTTTTTTTGCTAATTTTCTAATCATCCCACCTCTATGGTCCATTAGTCCATCAAATCCGCCTTGCTGACTCAATAACCCTATCCATGGCTGCTCTACTCATCTGAACTAAGCAAGGTTAATCTGCTGAGTTCTGCAGTACAAAGCAAGCAAAACCTAGAAATCTGGATTAGAAATCAGGGGGAAAAAAGGATAAAGATTATCAAAAGAGAGAAAAGGGAGAGAAGGTTATCACCAAAATGCTTATTGTGGCAATAAATGGCTTTTAGCACATGAAATTCAAAGTTTTGCAGTTCAAAAAATGCCAGCATTGAGTTATAGCTCATGAGTTTTCAATATATTTTGTGGAGTCAATTGTCATTAACTTCTCATTTCATTCAACAATGAAGTTCTAACCAGTATAGTGACGGGATTTGTAAGGGACAAAAAAAAGCAAAAATGTAAACCAGTATACAATAACAGTATGATACATATTTATTTTTAGAGCAAACTGGTCCAGAACGTTAACATCACCAATGCATCCTTCTAAATATAAGCATTTAAACTGAAATAATACATTTTACATCACGAACTGTAAGATATTAGCATTAGTACACTAGACCAATCTCAAGTTCAATTCATGAGTTATTTCTCCGTTTTATTCAGGAAAGCCATCATTGCAATCTATTTACAAGTATTGTTAATCAAACTTAAACAAAACAATATTTCATACTAAAGCAAATAGTAGTCTATTAAGACAAACAACATCAGAAGAAAAAAAGATTCTCATCCACACGTTTATTTAAAAATTTAACCTAAGGAACCTTTGATGGTTTATTTTATTCTATATTCATCTGTCAGAAAACAAACTCTTTTACCAGAAAAGAAATCATAAAAAATAAAAGACTGTCAAATTTTATCCAATCTAAAATGATCCTAAATTATGCAACACATTAAATTAAGTTACAGAAATTAACAAAAATAAAATGTCTAACTAATTCTTGAAATTTGTATTCATACTAATGACACTTTGTACTGCATAATCCAGATTTACAAGCTTTTGATGCTTATTTAATGCAGGAAACTGAGGTACAAAGGTTTATTTATATTTAATTTTTTTGTGATTGCCTTACTAATGACACTTTGCTACCAAGTTTATTAGTATAGCGAAGAAATGCAGGTAAATAAATCAAGTAAGAGTATCACATCTGCCTTGGAAATCTCTCTATGAAGGCAATCCATATAGTAAGAGACGGATCAAGCATGCCATATTACAATTAAAAGATTAAGAGAATGAATAAAATGGAAAATATCTATGTCTGGATAGGGAGGATGAGCAACAAAATATAACACCACCTAGACGACCATTAATATAGTTTTCTGAGATAATCCTATTATGTTCTTTGATGAAATTATACAATAATGGGCAACCTGAGAGTATTATAGTTGAACAATCATTATTTTGGAATGTACAGAAAAACAATGTTTGAGGGGTCATTGGGGCCGCTTTTACTTTCATGTTCTTATTTTGCTTTTGAATTATTTTGTTATGTTATTACATAAAATAAAAACATGTATGATTTCATTTATACACTGATGTTTAAGAAAAAGAAATGAAAAGAGCATAATCTTACAAATAGTATTATGAACTAAATTTATCTATATTATTGTATTGATAGTTCTTATAACAATATCTACTTTGTCTTTAATATTTTATTATTACGATTACTCGCTCAATGAATAGATATAACATTTTATGTCTTTGAATAAAATCTATACAAATTGATTGAACCTAAATTAATATTTCTTCATTTTGATTTGACTACTTTATATTAATTTATTTACTCATAAATATAACTTGTTATTTGGCCTTATAATTAAGTGTTTTGTGTGCGACTCAATTGGTCATAGTTGAAAATCTTACAAATAGTATTACGAACTAAACTTATTTATGTTATTGTATTGATAGTTATTATAATAATATCTACTTTGTCTTTAATATTTTATTATTACGATTACTCACTCAGTGAATATATATAATATTTTATATTTTTGAATGAAATTTATAAAAAATGATTGAACCTAAAATAATATTTCTTATTTTGTTTTGATTACTTTATATTAATTTATTTACTCAAAAATATAACTTGCTATTTGGCCTTATAGTTAAGTGTTTTGAGTGTGACTCAATTGGTAGTTGAAAATCTTACAAATACTATTACTAACTTAACTTATCTATCTTATTGCATTGATAGTTCTTATAATAATATCTACTTTGTCTTTAATATTTTATTATTACGATTACTCACTCAATGAATAGATATAATATTTTATGTTTTTGAATGAAATCTATAAAAAATAATTGAACCTAAAATAATATTTCTTCTTTTGCTTTTGATTACTCTATATTAATTTATTTACTCAAAAATATAACTTGTTATTTGGCCTTATAGTCAAGTGTTTTGTGTGCAACTCAATTGGTCGAAGTTGAAAATTTTTGGCTTGCTCAAAAATGACAATAAAAACCTAAAATGTGGTTTGTAAATTTTTAAATTATCCCAATTTGTTTTTAACAAAAGACAAAATTAAGAATTCCTACATGGATCCGCCATCAATTTTTCTTCTATTGCTTAGATTACAAAATCAAACCTTAAAAAAATTGTGACCCTCGAGGATAAACTGAAATAGCTTTTCAAGTTGCATTACTGAACAGGTCAAAAGCTAAAATTAAATGAAAGATTAATGCATGAGAATCAAATATGCACAACAAAGGCAACATCCATCAACAAATTTTTAGAAACCTTCCTAACATACCAATCAGAAAAATATAAAAAAACTGATTAATTGAAGAAAATTTCCATAAAATAACATTGATTTATCTAACATTATCATTATTTTAGTATTTACACCACAAGAATTATCACAAACCCATTTAACCGGGTTAAGATGAACCAACAAAAAGGAGAGGCCATAAATAACCAATCATATATCAGAAAGTAAAACTTCCATTCAATTATCCGCAAGAAATTATTCCTGCTCCCTCAAAATTAAGAAAATCAAATAACAAGTTCCTAATCGGATCCATTCTGTGGCTAAAACAACAAAATCAATTTCTATAATCTTCAATAAACCGGAAGAGCCTTTCCAATTGCAATCAACAAACTAACCTAAAGCTCCAACAAAATCAAATAATAATGTACATAAGAATCAAATATCTCCACAAACCGAACATCAAAGGAAAAATAAGAAAGCATGAACAAGAAGCCGCATAAAAAATAAAAAGATAGCTGAAAAACATACCTAATCATCTCTTCAACAAAGAAAGGAAATGCATTAATAGCTCCGATCGTTCAGCCTCCCTAATCCCATAACCCCATAAACCCAACTCAGCGAAAGTCTTTAAGAGAAACATCCATCAAGATCCATTAGTTTCATCATCCATTTGTAGCAAACGAGATGAAAATACTGAATCGAACACAAATCCATGGAAACGGAATGGAAACGCTGAAAAGAGGGAGGCGATCATATCAATGTAGACAACAAAAGACAAAATTAACACAATCACTACCGTTCTTTAGAGCCGGACAAAAAGAAAGAATGGCAGCAATACCTAGAGAAAAAACCAGCCACCTTGATCAGTCTAGAGAGAGAAAAAGGCCCAAAGCGCCTATATAACTAGAAGAAGGGAGAGGGAGAGGGAGAGGGAGAGGGAGAGGGAGAGGGAGTCTTGATGACCAGTATTCACGAAGACAGACTGAGACGGGTGAGACGGGTGAGCGGTACAGTATTCAGGTAATATAATAACGGGCCAGAGCATTTACATACATACCATCCAATTTTTATATATTTACATATGTAGAACTTAAACCTTAAATCTTAATTTTATGTCACTTAAATTTATATATATGTGTGTGTGTGCGCGCGTATATATTGAAGTTTAAGTTGTGCCACATGTCATGATCTGTTGGTTGGTGGGGTTCACTATAAGTCCCCTCAGGTCAAGGGTTCGATACCTGGTGGCACAATGTTCTCGAATAATAAAAACATGACGTCGGGCTTCCTTCAGAGATTGTAGCGCAACGAGAAATCAGTATTTGGGCCTCTATTATATACCAATTTCTTTTTTTTAAATAATATATATATATATATATACATTTGTAATACATAAGAATCAAGCGGTATGTATGTAATTTTTCCCATAAATTAATATATTGCGACTTGGTCCCAAAGAAATTGTGCGAGAAAAATCGTATTTTGATTGGTTTATATATTAAACTGTAATTACGACAGCATGATTGGAATTAGATACGTTAAGAGGAAAAAAAACAAATTATTGATTGGTTTATATACTAAACCAAATTAGATACGTCAACCTTTTTCAACACCAAGTCTTCTGAGATGAACTTTTCCTTGCGAACATGTTTGTTGAAGTATTTGACTGTCCTTCGCTTGATTTTTTTTTTTTTTTTGTGAAGGGTTGTGTTAGCTCGATTTTCTTCAGCGAGGTCCAGGGCAAGCTTGACCCCTTCACCTTTCGCTTCACATCGTTCTTCTTGGTCTTCTTTATTGGGGACTGAGGCGGAGAGTATTCTCTGGTTGTAATTGTTATACTCGATTAGTAACATGACTTACATTCCGTGATACAACATAAAAGGATTTGGTCTATGGAAGAGAAAGACGTCTTTTGAATCTCCTAGAGTACGAAAGGGATTAGGTCAGCCCACTTGCACTTTTCACATTCTACCTTTTTTCTTAGCAAATTTAGAGTGACCTTATTTGAGACATCTACATGCCCGTTAGTTTGGAGGTGATACACGGAGGTAAATTTTAGATCGATCTCCTGACTGTGATGATTTCTCCGTCTTCAGGAAATTTGACAATAACGTGATAAGTGGAGACCATAGCCCTGAAATTATTCAGGATCGGTTGGCCGAATATTGCATTATATGTCGAGGGAGAATCCACTACGAGAAAATTCTCAGTTTGCTAAACTGCTTCTCATTTTCCCCACAGCTTATTGGGAGCCTGATGACCCGCAGTGCTTCCTTCCTTTCGCCCAAGTGACTGTGCAGTGGTCTAGCTAGTGTAGTCATCAAATCGGTAGTGAGAAGTAGCTTGTCAAACACTCGCTTGAATAGTACATTCACCGAGCTCATTGTATCTATAAAAACGCTTCCTACTTGATACATATTGATTATAGTTGCTATGACAATATCATCAATATAGGGGTTTCCATTCGACGGTAGATCCTCATCAGTGAATTAAATAGCCGGGAGGCCCCGACATTTTGGGGCGAAGGCTGCGGCGCAGAGTTCCCCTGTTTGTTGTCTCTTTTAGTTTATCGTATTCAGTGGTTCTCTTCTTCCAAAAATTGCACACATATCATACGATGTGGATTGCATTGGAGTGGATGGGTTCGTTAGCTGTTCCATGGGAGCTTTGCCTTGTCTCTTGGTCGTGACTCTAGAAACGACAAATTCTTTAAGCCTCCCATCTTTTATTAGCTCTTCAATCAGGCTCTGAAGTGGCATGCATTTCTCCGTGTCGTTTCTGTGGTCCCTATGATACTTGCAGTATTTTTTGCTATCTCTCCAGTTCTCATTTGTGGTACTTTTTTGAAGAATTCCTTGTCCTGAATGGCGTCCACTATTTCTACCATAAACAATCTCAGTGGAGTTTCGCGAGGGACTCTGTGGTTGTAACAGGATTACTCATGATGATGGGTTGATCGGTGGTGCTGATCCTTCATTTGTTTCCTCTGATCCTCTTGATGATGGGTCAAGTGGTTGGCATGGACGAGTGATCGGTCGCTCATTCTGTCTCAACTGCCTCCTGTTTTCTTGTAGGGGCACTCATAGTGTCTTTGTTCGGTGGGTTCATGGGCGTTTTCACAGGCAGCTATATACTTATTCACCATCTCTAACAGCTCAGCCATACTCTACAGCTCTGCGAGGCAAGGTCGAAGCATAATCTTTCCGACCTTACCCCCGACCTCAGCTCGACCTGGGCTATGTTAGGTTTCAAGTCTGTCACATCTAATATCTCGCTTTGAAAATGTGTAATGAACGATCGCAATGTCTCTTCGGCTCCTTGTTTTAGTTTTCATAAGGATGGAGGCATCTTAAACTTCTCTGAGAGTTTAGCTCTGAAGACTTGCAGTGAGAAAGCATTATCCAGCCATAGTGGTACCTTGGTCCGCATCGATCGAGTCCACTTCTCCACAGGGGCGGATCCAATGCTATATTGGTATAACACATCATCGAGCTTCTCTTGCAGATATA
>CM040435.1:9613162-9637466 GCA_022702705.1 Papilionanthe hookeriana x Papilionanthe teres | reverse complement strand
GTCCCACTGTCCCCAGCTGCTACCCCGCCTTCCTTCACTACCCTTGGGATACACTCTCAAGGTATCCATTTGTGCCGTTTGTGCTTTAGTGATGTTATTTCCAGATTGTCTGTTGTAATCCTATTTTCCTATTAATAAAAGTTACTTTTGTGCTTTAGGTTTTCTCCTCTCCTATCATTTGATATCAGAGATAGTCTAATCCTAATTCTATCCTAAGTTCCCTAGCATCTGCCATAAACCAAAACTTTCTTTCCAACCACCAAATATTATTTCCACAACCAAACTCCTAACTCCACCAAAATTTTTCTTCGTATTCCTATACCTTAGCCATGCCACTAATGAGATACATGCCCGAGCCAACCCAGGAAGAGATACGGCGAGAGATCCGCCGACTTCAGCGATGGATAACGAACATTGAAAATGAAATCCAATAGAAGGCTACCCTCGACCATGATCTGAATGGTCAAAGGGAAGACGAGAAGATATGAAGATGAAGCGAAAAACACGATATCAGTTACTACCAACTTACTATTGCCAAAAGTTGCAGACTCTAGCTTCCGACGTGGAGAGACTGCAACAATGAGAGACCCCCTTGGCTACTACCCAGCAAAACCAATCCGCAGGTCTGTCACAGATAGAAAATGTGACAAGTACCACGGATTTGGACATATTGAGGCAGAATACACAACCAGGGGTGTGATATACTTCACCAAGCAAGGCGTTTTCGAATAGTTGGGTAAAGAAGCTGCAGATACTGAAGACAATACGAAGATAAACGGGGACTACCAGCTTCCAATTAAAGATATAAACGGTGATCAGGAAGAAGATACATACTTCAAAGAGAATACTCATTTTTCATCCAAGAAGGAAGAGATGCAACCAAATCCAGTTGGTCGCGATATAGAGATTCTTGTTGAGGTAACAGACACTGCTTTAGAAGGTAGTAACTCTGAGGTGATAGGCAGCCTAGCAGAGCCTGAGATTATGGTGCCTCGAGACAGAATTTTGCAAACTTTGAGAGGAACATCACCAAGGTCAACCTTGAATGTCTACAAGGGTTATAAGTTTAAGAAGTTGAAATCACATACAGGGTCACCAGATATAAGAAAAAATGCAGATATTTTAGATTATAGATCCCCTCTTGAGTTACCGATACGGAGGAAGTTTCAGCATGTCTGAAGAGGTTATTTTGGGCCATGTCGGGAATATCACGTGGAGTTATTCAAAGGTTATTTCCTGTTTCACATGGTACCCCTCATCAAATGACCAAACAGAAGAGATAAATGCCAGCTTTGCAGTGGGCCTAAGAAGCTCGATGAGGAAGAAAATTCTTCAATGGGATCCAGCTTTTGTGATCGAAGTTGTTTCGTTGAGTATGTGTTAGTGAGAGGTTGCAGCCTTGCCATAAATTTCCCCCAAGATTTGTCTTCTCCTTACATAATAGTTCATCAGATGCACTCAGCTCACTATGAGCAGAAGAAGCGGGTTACAACTGAATTGGCTTGATACCTAAGCCGTTAGAAAGCTAGTCTTCCAACAATTCTAGCTCAAGGCGTGCCAAAGATGGACGGATATCTATTCTATCAGAACGTGCTTTAGAACAACAATGTTTATTGGCTCGACCTACTAGGACTACACTTGACGATCCATCCGTCTCGAAAGAGTACAACTTCCTCTCCTTTTGTGTGCCAACAGAAGCTTCGATGAATGAGGTCCAGTTCCCCCAACCCCAGGAAACTAATGCAGGTGCAAAGAACCTCGCATGGACGGGAAGAGAGTGCAGGAAGGCTCCCACACGAGCGGGAGTAACGGACCAGCCCCCGACTGATCCAATTGGAGATCGATCCAGGTTGTTTCCGAGCTGAGCGACCCAAGCAAACCTCCTGACGAGGCCAACGGTCTCCTGCGCCTCTGTCCGCCTTCTAGTTCCACTTCTTCTACATATGGAAGCATTTTAATGGCTATTTATGGATTTTATTGCCTCCTCCTTTTGGGTAGGAAGTTTCCTTCTTTAGTCTTTTACTTCCTTCATCAATGAGAGTCAATATATTGTTGTTTTCAGAGAGTTAGGATAGTTTTTGTTGTGTGTTGATTTAGATTTCCTGTGTGGAAACATTTTCCCTATTCTAGAGCGATATTCGATGAAGTGGTGGTGCTCCAACTGTATCCTACTCCGAGATAATAATTGTATCTCCCCCGTTATCTTCCCAACTCTATCTCTTCCACATCTCTTAGCTGCTAGCTATCCCCAACCGCTTCCCCCACATCTGTTTCTGCTGCAGCAAAATGTTGTCCCCACTTTCCCATCCACTTTTCCTAGCAGCCAGCCATCCAAACTGTTGTCCCGCTGCTCCCAATTGCTACCTCACCTTCCCACCAATGTCCACTTCCCTTGGGATACACTCTCAAGGTGCACGTTTGCGTCGTTTGTGTTTTGGTAATGTTATTTGCAGTTTTTGTGTTGTAATCCTCTTTTCCTATTAATAAAAGTTGTTTCTATGGTTTGGGCTTTCTCCTCCGATATCAAAGAATAAATAGACATCTTCTGAAAATCAATAGAATTCTTCTTATCTAAAATCAAGTTCCATAAAAATTCAAGGAAAATAATTTGACAAACACTAGAAAGAATAAAATACACTCAAATGTAAGCAACTTCAAAAGTTCCCTAAATTACATTATTTTCTTTTGCCACAAACAATTTTTTTCCTAAAAAAAAACCTCCAAATTTTTTTGACGCATCATTTACGACCATAACCACAAATAACATTGACATAAGTTTCATCCTAAAGCACTCAAATAAGCCTGTAGAAAGTTACTCTACTCAAAAAGGAATGTGTTATCATCCACCAACCAAAAAATTCTTCACTTCAAAAAATGTCACATTTGATGAAAAGCATTTTTTTTTTTCAATGAAACTTATATTCAGAGGAGAACAGCCAACACAAAAATTAGTTAGATAAACCCTTCTCAAACATCTCAACCTTGCAAACTCCAATCACTACACCCTTTCAAATCTATACAAAAGAGAAAGATACCTAGCCAAAATCTCCAATAAGCTCATAGCCTGAGACAGTCATCTGATAACAATGATCAACCTATCATCACACATTTACCACAAATAAAACTTTCCTTGCAAAACATAAGCTCCACCTCCATTAAAATACTACAAATCTTACATGAGGCACTAGAAAATAATAGTTAAGGGACAAATATATATATATATAAGTAATTACTAATTTGATCTTTTTTTAATAAATATAGAACAGGCGGAGCCTAGAGCAATACAAACAAATTTAATTGCCAAAAGATATACTCAATCCTCTGAAGTTGGATGTAAAAAAAAAAAATCATTTGCTGAAAAAATGAATACAATTTGCATTTTACTCTATCTTGCTACTAATTGTAAATAGTACATGCAATAAAATGATATGAAGAATGCATTCTTTGAACGGGAATTGAAGTAGTTTATATATATCATCCACCTTGATTCGATGGTTTTTTCACAAAAAATAAGTTGCATATTGAGACAAGCACTTTATGGCCTCAAACAATCCCATGAACATAATTTGATAGATTTACAAAAGCCATATATAGAACGAGATTCAAAAAAATCAAAGAGATCATATATGATACTATTTTAGGGATACTAAAAGATGTGAGAGGACATAAAAAAGGCAATAGAGAAGTTGTAGGATGGATAACCGGAGTGGAAGAGTGGATGGTGAAATGACAGCAAAGCCTAATTGGAAAACTGTTGTTTTCCTGCTGTCAAGCAGCAGTTTTCAGCCGCACACAGCAGTCCCAGCGAGCAAATAGCCAAACGATGAGGTATAGATGGCAAGGAGGATCCACCACCTATTCCTAAGTAAGATATAGAGATATAACTTGCAAAAGGAAGAGGATACAGCACTTCGAAAAAGCATAAAACAGAGAATTTTTTCTAACGCAAAACAACAGTCAAAAGTTCCCTAAAACAGCAAAAGAGGTCTCTAATAGAAACTATCAAATAAATAATAAATGGCAAGTATCTCTGTCTAAAAATGCCAAAAGAGCGGAAACTACTCATATGGTCTTCCTGTGATCGCAGAAACACCTATTTCTGCAATATTGCAGAAACCCCGGAAAATATCATCTTCATAAAACGCTCCATTGACATAAAAATTATAATTTCTATTGTGTTGGTGATAAATTATTTACAAGAGATGGCAGTGAAGGAAAAGAAACACTCAGAAAAAAATTGATGAAGAACTTGAAATCAAAGAGGAAAAACACAAATATTTTCTGGGTATAAAGTCAATCATAATAAAGAATCTTTTATCTCTCAACAAAAATATATAACGGCCATTTTAAAGTCAATAAATATAATTGATTGTAAATCATGTGGAACTCTAACCAAATTATGTCAGAAACTAGACACAGATGAAGCAATAAAAAAGGACATCGGGTAATATCAAAAATTTAGTCGGAAAACTAGTATATGTTCATACCCTTTGTAATAAGTCTAATAAGTCGGTCTATACACAACCCAAAGAACCTCAGCTTCATCACAAAGTCCTTACTATATAGCAAGTACACGAAAATTCTCTATAAAATCATAATGCTTTACAACTAAAAAATTATACTGATACTAGCCATGTAGAGTTAGAAGTGGATAAGAAATTTACATCGAGTTATTGCACACTTCTGAGAGGAAATGTTGACATAAGCAAACAACAAAGAACATGTCATTTCAAGATCAAAACGATTGGTTAAGGGATGTACAAACTTTTATTGATTAAAATCATTTTGGAATATTTAAAAGATAAATGGAAAGAACCTGTGAAGAGATATTAGGACGATCCGATCATGTACAACATGATCATTCCAAACATGTGAAATTGAATAAACATTTTATAAAAGAAAAAATACAAAATCAGTTGCTTTATACTCTTATATGTACCAACATAAAGATAGATTGCTAACATATTCACCGAAAGGCCAAAAAACTGCATACTAAATAACATTATTTAAAAACTTAGAATGATTGATCTCTATCATTCAATTTAAGAGAGAATGTTGAAGGGTCGTGGATTTGTTGCTTACAAAGAAATGCCTCTCTTATAGATCCATATAAAAAAATTCAAAAAAAAAAAAAAAAGAGATCATGTATGGTTCCCTTGGCATCAAGAACAATCCTTAAATGAAACATACAGCAAGAATGCTTGGAGCAATTTTTGTGTTCGTTATTATAAATATTTGCTTATCTTTTCTATGTATTATGTGCATAAATACCATTGAAAAACAAACAATCCAAACTCTCCAAGCCGTTTCTTCTTTCCTGTGTATCAGAACATATTTTTAACCTTCACTTTAAAGAGATAGTCTATACATACAAGACATATCATAATTGTAGGATTAGTCTAGTCGCAACAGTATTGGCATATTGTTTCCAATCATTTATTTATTAAGTCATTATTATTACTATTAGAATGCATCCCAAGTCTTTCATATTTTATTACTTCCCCCGTATCATTTGCTAATCATTTATACAACATATATGAATAACTTACATGAGAAAAAACTAATCATAAATAATGACAATTACGAGCATTATGTTGGTGAGAATATGGGGTATGTGAAATTTAAGTCTAGTGATAAAGTCATTATATGTCTAAATCAAAAATAGTTTTTACGTGAAATATTTAAAAAATTGTAAAAAAAGCAGGACTCTTCAAATTTCTTCAACAAAAACAAAATCTAATGCCGACATATTGAAAATTACAAAAGCATTTGGTATCCATGCTATTGTTCAATGTGTTGATCAAACATTTTTTGATAAAACTAGCATTAATTTTTTAGTTATGCTCTATTTTCATTTCTTTGTGAATCCACATCAAATCATTTGTCAAAAACTTCATGCAAATTTTTTTAAGGCCATTCAAGATGAAGAGATTGTATCGAATGCAAATGATAGATTTTGGAGAAATTTTATTCATTGATAAGTGTCATGAGACAAATTTAATTGTGATGATTTACAAACTGCCCGGTGGCAAACGCACAATTCATATCCATACATCTTTGATTAGAATCAAAAGCCAAATTTCTTGGAGCTAAATTTGTCCAAGTAGGACAAATAATGGAGATCTCAATATTTATTATCATTGGAAATATTGCATCAAACATTAATTTTAATTACATTTATTTAATTATTTTCATCAGTTAGTTCATTTCACACATTATATTTGTATTCAAGCCAAGAAAGTTTGTACTTTATCTTCTAGTTTTAGTTTTTTTTTTTTTTTTTTAACTTGTAGTTTTAGGTTTATATGAATAGAATGATTTTAATAGATACATATATCAATATATCGTACACTGATCTGCCATATAAATACAGTTTACAATCTTAGATTTTAGCTGACAGTATGCCTAATTCCAAGTCAATATACACAGCATGTTTTCCATAAAAAATATCGTGAAAGGCGTAGACCATACTCAATAATAGAAAGTGAAAAATTTAAAAGAACTGCTTGACACTAAAAAGCCTCCTTCGCATTTGGGTGTATGAGAACGATGCATATAAAAACTAGCTTCCACCAGTCAATTTTAACAAAACAATTTATTTAAGAAAAAATAATGCCATAAGATAAACATGGAAAGAGGACAAGCACACACTAAAAGTAATTTTAACTGACTTGTTTAAGCTTCCAGCCTTCAGTACCCCAGACCTAAGAAATCTGCAAAGCAATACCGAAAACTGAGAGAGAAACTTAGCAAAGAAATTCTATAATAAAGTAAGTAAATACCTGTTACTAAAAAGATCCAACGAACCAGAGATCAACATGCGAGCTTGATTTCTAGCCTGCATTTAAATTAACTCTTTTTAAGACAAGGGAACTATAAGCATAACAAATATCAAAATTTAAATTGGAAAATTGAGTTCCATTATTCCAAAAAGAAAGCGCTAGGATAGAATGGAAGCTCTCTAGCAATTCAAATAGGGGATAGAATTTAGAGTATCGTTAAAAAAAAAAAGGCTAAAACAACACCTAAACATAAAATTTCAAAGACAAACGAAAGCTCACCCTCAAGCAAAATCGATAAAATGCAATATAAATAAATAAAGTAATGATATTAGTTAGTTTGAGTAAGTTTTGTTGCATATATGTTTTTATTTTCAAAAACAAAAAATTAAGATAGAAAACATGTTTGTCATGTTATTTTTTACTGATACCGGAGTTGACCCAAACTGCAATATGAATGAAATTGTTATTGCTGATATTCAAACGATTATAAACAAGACGCTTGAAAACAGGAAACAACGACAACCAACACAACAACACCAGAACATAACAATAAAGGACAACACATGGACCCCAACTAGGGCTAGGTTAAAGTGGTGATGGGGTAGCAGGGAGGGGCTAGTTGCGAAGGTACGATAGGAAGTGGGGGAAGTTTAGGGTGTTATGGCAGCAGGTTATATGGTGGATTGGTGATACGGACGCAAATAGGGAAAGCCAGGTGTGCTGGCAACAGGTTTTGTGGTGGAATGGAGCTAAGTTAGTGTGTGGGGAAGGGTTAAAGTGGTTGTACGAAACGGGAGGGATTGGGCTGACGGTAGTTAACACCGCGGATTATGTGGTGTTGGGTGTTACGACAGGAAGGAAGTAGACAGGAAACACGTTACAACATTTCAGCAGCTGGCAGAGAAAAAACTAGGGATTGGAAGACTGATGGGAGGTGGATGGCAGGAGGCAGAGGGGCATAAGAGAGATAGACAGTAGAAGGGAGATGCGCCGGAAGGCTAGTGGCGAATGAGGAGGGCAGCAGCAAGCAATAATAAGAAGATGCACATCACCTTAGAACGAGTTATAGTCAAAGCACCTTCTTATCGTCAGATATAGCTTTAGAAATAAAAAGGGAAGGTTGGAGGTTGTCCTGAAAAATCTCAACAAAAACTAACCCTAAACAGAGAATAACACATATATAATAGATAAATAGGATGGGGGAGGGGGGAAGAGGCGTCGGCACTCCAAACCTAATTAGGGTCAGTCAGTTCAGTCTCCGTGCAGAACTGGCAGCCCCCTGGTTGAACCCTAGACCAGTTAAGCCTTAGCAGCTCTGCATCAGTCTCCTAGGGTTGGAGGAGTTTTGATTTTATTCGTCGAAGCTTCTGGATCTTCGTATGTAGTCCAAGCAGCACCTAAATCCCAATGTCACATCACTATCTCCCAAAATATCGGAGGAGTTTTTTCCACTTGCGAGCATACATCCATCTCAATCCTTAATCCAACCTTCTAGAAGCTCGCTACTGATCCGGCTAGGGCCTGCGTGCCACGCATATACAGTCGGATCCCCCAAATGTAACAAAAGGTTGACTCAGCCCGATCTGAAGTGAAGATGACTGAATCTAGTCGAATGATGGTGCCCATGGCGGTATGGTATCAACCGTTATGAAATGCTCTCTGTCATGACTGTTTTGTGCCTGGAGCCAATGTCTCAATCTTATCATCCTTTGTTGTCACCAAAACTGGTCACAACGTTATTGTTTTGCTGGCAAGGGCTTTTGTGATCTCGAGCTCCGCCGAAAGAAGTGAGAAGATGTGCTTCCCTTCCCCAGTGAAGGAGTAGGTATTTTTTATTTTGTCGTGTTGACTCAACGTCAAATTGTCACGATCTCCCCAACAAAATACAGCAAGCATCCATGGGAATCACAGTGCACCACACCTGATCCTGCAGTTGGCTCTCAATTGAAAATTTCACTATGAACTTTTAGTCAATGTTGATCCTCTTTTCCTCTTCAGCATGTCAGAAAACATGGTTGTAAGTGTCTGGGTCATCAGACCCAATTTCTCCACCATCTGTGTAGAGGGCGCGTTCTTAATGTCCCCTCCAATATTGAGAATGCATATCCTCTCGTTCACGGTGCAACACGTGTAGAATATATTGTGATAAATCCATTATGAATCCCTCATATCCTCGGTTTGTAGGACCTGTCGAACCATGAGCATCTCTCCTTCATCCGATGGAAGATGATACATCTCACCCTATTCCTCGATTGTCTCCTCGTAGCTAACATCCTCCAAGGCGCCCTGTGTGGCAAAAGAGACAACTCAGGTCGTCGAGCAACTATAGACAATGTGCCGAAATTCGTGGCATCTGAAGCATTTTCTAACAAGGATTGTAGTAGGTCTGCTATTCTTCCCAGTATTCTTTTTACTGAGGGTGGCTCTATCCTTATCCCGACCAGTTATCTCAACTTCCTGAGGCGTGCTCCTACTACTGTCTTCAACCGTGGGTTGTTGCCTGACTAGTAATGGTTGCCAGCAATGTTTCTGTTGTCTTTCCACTTTTAATGCTAAGGTTTTGACATCTCTAAGTAACTAATAAGACTATAATTGCACCACATTGATAATAACTAAAATAATGGGTTATGGTGTGTTTTTTTGGCTCCACCAAACCATACTTCATCTGCAACTGGTCAAACTGCGTCGTGAACTCCTTCACTCATAGGTCTTTTTGCTGAAGGTTGTAGAGTCTCAGAAACATGTCATGGAAGATTCGGATGGGAGGTATTTCCTCTGCATCGCTTTTGTCAACTTTTCCCACTTCAAAATCGTATCATTGACTTTTCGTTTCCTCTGCCTATGCAAGTTATCCCACCATAGGAAAACACTCTTTCTCAAATTTGATAGCTAAAAACTTTACCCTTTAATCTTCTAGAGCCTCTCTATACTCAAAGATCCTCTCAACTGATTGTAGTTATTCAATAAAATAGTACATATCCATACCTCCACCAAACTCTAGCAAATCCACCTATATTCCAAAGTCTTTGTGTCTTCCATATGTTGGCTCTTCTCTCGGTCTTCTTTAATATTGGATTGCAAAGCGACGTGGTCTATCTTCTGGATCACTAAAGTCCTCTATATGGAAGGGATTCAGATACTCTTCTCTTGCTCCCCATCGACTCTCCAGATCCCGATCGAAGGTAATCTTCCCCTGGGTTTCATACTCAATGTCCGCAAGTCTCCGCTGAAATTGACAGCTCTCCCGCTATTTCTCTTCCCAAATAGGCTCGGACATGTATCTTTTTGGTGGCATGTTAAGGTTTAGGATTGGGAGGTGAAAAAGGGTATAGGAGATTAATTGACAGTGCCGAAAAATTAATTTGGGGTTGCCGATTTTGAAAATCAGCGAAAGAAAATTAGAATTATATCAAAATTTACCTATGATTTTGGAAAATAGGAAAGAAAATTTTTGGTGGAGGGATAAGGTTGATACTAGGAAACCCTAAGATAAAACTACGGTTAGACTAACTCCGATATCAAATGATATAGAATTAGCTCAAACCACAATAGAAATGAAATTCCTATTGCTTAAATTCAAACGGTTACAACCAAGACTCTTGAAAATAGGAAATAACAACAACAAACACCATGATATAACAACAAAGGACACAACAAATAAACCCCAAGTAAGGCTAGGCTAAAAGTGGTGATGGGGTAGCAGGTAGGAGGGGCTAGCTGAAAAAGTACAGCAGCATGTGGGGGAAGTTTAGGGTTTTACAGCAGCAGGTTGTATATTGGAGTGGATCGGTGATACAGCAGCAAGGAAGGAAAGCCGAGGGTGTGACGCCAGCAGGTTTTGTGATGGGATAGAGCTACGGTAGTAGGTGGGGAAGGGTTAAGGTGAAGGTGTTTTGGGTGGGTGGGGTGCTGCGGGGAAGTAGACGGGAACATATTAAAGCATTCCAGCGGGTAGCAAAGAGAAATTGGTGATCGAAGGAGAGCTGGGAGGTGGACAGCATGGAGCAGAGGGGCGTGGGAGAGATAGAAGACAGCAGGGAGATGCACAATAAAGCTGCTAGTGAGTGGGTGAAGAACGACAAGCAATAACAGGAAAATGCACACCGTCTCGAGTGGAGTTATAACCGGAGCACTTTCTCGTCATCGAATATAGCCCTAGAAAGGAAAAGGGGGCGGGGCAGCTGTCCTGATATAAATCTCATCAAAAATTAACCCTAAACAGAGAATAACAGATTAGCAGAGAGAAAGGGGGGGTGGGGGGGAGAGGCGGCAGCACTCCATCCCTAATTAGGGCCGGCCAGTTCAGCCTCCTTTCTAAACCGGCAACCTTTTGTTGAACCCCGGACTTGTTCAACCTTCGCAGCCCCACGTCATTTATTTTGTTGTTTATTTTTGGAAACAAATTAATGTGTTCCCAAAGATTTTGAAACTAACATGAGGTATTTTCACTTTTTTACAAAGCATATATTATGAAAAAAAGGAGAAAAAAACACATCCAAACATGTTTCTATAAAGAAGCAAACCCAAAAAAAAAAAACAAAGCATATACATAAGCAAAAAAAGAAAACAAAACATGCTTTTGTTTGAAGCTGGCCTCTAAGGTACAATAAGGCTTGCATCCAAATCAAAAAATCTAGAATACAGTCGCTAAATCTTGAGAATTTTTAGAGCATAGATTTTTGAAAGTTCTAAAAAATGTGCTGAAAAACATAATGAAGAACAAAGGAGTTTAGAACCTGCACAACGGACACTAATGCAATTGTGGAACCTGTGAGGGTAGAACTTGACAACTTTGTTCTTGGGTTTGCTGAATAAGCTGAAGGAGAAGCAGACAGCACTTTCAAGGCCTGATTCAAATTAGAATATAATTCAAAATAAATAAATGGAAAGATAAAAATTTAGAATTACATGAAAAGAAAACTTTACCAAAGTACTGGCAGGATTTACAGAATGGCCAATTCCACGGAATAGTACAGGAGCCTGTTTCAAAAGTTAGAAACTGTCGGTATTAATAACTATAACACCAAATGAGGTTATATGTTTAAGAAAAAAAACTTTTAAGGAGCATGAATTCCTACATGATGTTCTTAACAGTTATTTCATAAAATATAATCAAAAAAATTCTAAACAAGAGGAGGGTGTAGGGGGGAGGGTCCAAAAGGTCTAAAAATGCTTAGTGAAAAAGTTAAATTTCATGATAAATTTTCAATAGTATGGGGTATGCTTGGAAAGTAAATTGTTCGCAGCTTGTTTTTAAAAGGTGTTCTGAAGAATGCCTAGCAATATTATGCTCAGGCCGAGTTCCAAGGTCAAATCAAGGTTAAAAAACAAGCTAGATAGCAGCCTAGGTCAACCATAAAACAGAATTTACCAGTCAGCTCTTACCCGAATAAAAAGGGGGAGTTATAGTCAATATTCTCATAATTAATGCATCAGAGAATGTTGCATCCTTGATGGAGGTAAAACTAACTTTTTGGGAAATAAACCTTTTGCACAAAACTGCCCTTTCAAATAGCACACATAAGAAACAAGTAGAAGGAAGAGGGAAAATTAGATGAGAAAGGATATTCGTGTGCTTGATGTGGGACTGCTCAAGTACCCGAGATGAGCACGAAGCTCTAAAAAATTTTCCAAGCTAAAAAAGTAGATTTTGCAATCCATGTACAACCACCCAAAAATATTACTTCATCCAAACTAACAATTTAAACAAAACTTCAGCCATTCAATTTAAAATATCCACGGCAACACAAGATAAGTTTTACTACAAAGTCTGCATATTTAAATACCAACAATTCTAATAAATCCTACCATAATGAAAATCATAACAATCAAAAATACCTCACCACCTGAAGAACCGCCAGACCTCCTCAATGAATCTTCAATAGTCTATCAACGAATCTAGTTTTATCCCTCCAAAAATATTAAAAATTTGTTTAAATGAACCAAGGATCAGCAGAAAACTTCCATTTCCACACAGAAGTCGAGACCATAATTTTTTTAAGGATTATGTCAATGACCATGATAAGATTGCAAGAATGTGATGTCAACATCTATATGAAAATAACCAAAAATGAATAAATAAATCCTCAAATATCAACTAATTATTGTAAACAACTTCTGTCACATAAGCCCAACAACAGGTTTCATCAGGAGAGCTATATGGAGAAACTTGTACAAGAGTTTGCGTACCCCGAAATTTTTGGGCTCAAATATAACACTTTGTTTCATTCGTTCTCCTCCCATTTATCCCTCATCGCGTTCCTGTGTGAAATCGCTACAGTGATTCTTTCTCTGAGTTTTCTCCAAGGAGCTAGCTATTCTCGCGTTGTTCACCGCAACAAACCTTGAGTTCATCAGAAGAAGCCTTTCAGATATCCGAAAGTTCCAAACAGCTTCATCTCAACTTCAAAGTATAATATCTCGAGTTGTTTTTTTGTGTTTGATGTGTTCTATGAGAGTGGTCTTTGTGAGATGCTGGGTATTTTTGTAGAGATTTTTTTTTTTTTAATTGCTTATTTCTCTCTTTGAGCTGCAACATTTCCCTCTTCTCCCTCAAGGCTTCCAGGCAAGCAGTAGATTTGGAGAAAATGTCATCTCTTTTTTGACAATTTTGGGAGGAAATTAATGTAGATTTTTCTATTCATGATTCACCGTTCTTTCTCTTCAATCCATTCTATAAAGAAGATCATGGAGATAAAGAAGGGATGGACAACTCATGTCTTCAAGAATTAGTAGAATGTCTGACCAGTTTATGCTGACATAGATCTCGAGAGAGATGAATGACGGCACAAAGTATGATTAAGGAGAATAAGAAAGCCCTATTCTTTCCCTTATGCCCTTCTATTTGTGCAATTAGACTCATAGAATCCCCCTTCTCTCCAAGGACCTGGCTATTCTCGAGTTGTCCACTGCATCCAAACTCATGTTCACCGGAAGAATCCTTTCAGATATCCAACCAACTACATCTCCACTGCATAGTAAAATCTCATTTCAATCTTTTCATAGGCATTCTTTTGAGCAGTTTCGACGGGCTGCAAATCTTTACTTTCTTCTTGTTGTAGGAATGGCTTAATGAAATTGAAGCACATGATTGAAGGCAAGTTGGGGACGTGAGGAGACGCAATGGAATCAAAGCACAGAAGGGACAACAATCTACCGGTGGAAGCACTTGAGTGAAGAAGCATCAAGGTACCTATGAGGAATCAGAGCTATAGGGGTTTCATGCAAGAACTAGATGAGAAGTAAACGGGAGGAAAATGAGAGCAAACAAAGTCGTATAATTAAGCGCAAAATTTTAATTTAGGATGTATAACTGTAAATATTATATATTAGATGTTGGATAGGTAAATTAGGATGTTCCTTGTGGTATGTATCCAAATCCTCCATATTATTCTACCAAATTTATTACATCTAGAGAGATAAACAACTAAACAACTTCTGCATTGTTTAGTTGCATCAGTTGCCAGTCGGTGTACATTTCATCAAAAATATTTTTGTCAAAGCAAAATGAGTTCACTGGTGTTCCCAATGTATTAAAGCTCAAACTTGCCCTATTTACAACAATACTTAAATACAATATAGGTACATATACATACCCCTATTTTTCCTACTTTTAAATTTTGATCATGGGATTTCAAAACTCTCGGTAAACATCCCACAACTTTGTTCTCCTCCCTGTACAACATTGCCAGCATCCATCAATGAGCTAGGCACTACTGTAAAAAATTTTGAAGGCTTCAGACAAATGCCACCATTGAACATATCACTCTCGCTATATCCTTCCTATATCCTCAGGTTATACTGGGATTCAACTAGTCTGTAACCAATTCAGGATTGAAAAATAAAGACAATGCCCAGCTGGCCTCCCACCTTGGTAGATAGTTTCGTCAACGCATACATTAACAGTTCCAAAATCCATTTTTTAGCTATTCCTTCTCTCTATTCTCTCTATTTCATAATAACTGGTAACAAAAACGGTAGTTAAATAATAATACCAACTCTTACAATTATGGGGGCAAAATTCTTTTCAAAGCTAGCTTCAAAGTTCATGTGAGTTGCCATATTAAATATGACTAGAAAATAGCTATGGAGGTTAATAGATTTAACGTTTTAAGTCTTACAAAGCATTTCCTGAGAAGGCCAAAGCTACACATAAAGCATTTCCAGAGAATTCCAATTTTACCAATTAGTTTGTAACTTAAGGGACTGTAAAGTTTTAGATACTGAACTATGTTGGTTAGCCCAAAGTGCTGCAGCCCAAGAAATGTAACATTCGTATCCCATGTAATATGGCAAGCCAAAAATAAATCGTAGCATAATCAAATGATAAGACTGACCCAACAGTGTTAGCCAACCCAGCTTTTGAGTGATCCAATTCACGTGCATTACATAAATATCATGATTAGTGTACATCGCATAATAGCCTCAATTCTCCAATATCTAACTATTTTTATCTTCCAAAGTACAACAATGAGAAATTATATAATACATTTTACTCAAAAGCAAATATAAGAGAAAATAAGATGATATTATAGAAATATTCCAATGAATATCATGAAATTAAATAACATTTACTAGTCATAAGTTGACATAATTAGGCAATAAATTACAATATCCAAGTTCAAACCTCGGTTCCTATATTGAAGATCAACTTTTTTCTAAACAAGGGACTACTATAACATGAAATAAACCTCGATTGAGCTGTTAGAATACATATACTTTTCTTTATGGCCATTGACAATGAAGCAAACATCTTCAAACGGGCTATGAATTCAATGAAAAATATTCTAAGATAACATTAATTACTGAAGTAGTCAATATTTCAAAATTGAAAATATGTTAAACAAGCCTCGGAGCATAATAATAAACCTAACTGGATTAAAAGCTCACCTCTATCACTTTCTCTCCCAAAATCACATCAGACTGTATAAAATCATCAGCAGCAATGAGCGTGTGTTCCCCATCAGTCTCCGAAACAGCATAACCAACGTGATCGATAACAACGGCATCCGGATCCTGCATCCAGCCAAATAAACAAATCGATAACAATGCAAACAACAAGCACATACCCCCCAAAACCTTGTTTATCCCGAGAATAACAACTCGCCTCGTCAAAATCTACACCGCACTCTGAGGCGATCCCCCTGATCAGGTCCGACGCGGAAGAGTCCACAGCCAGGATCAGATCGTGCCCCGCATCAACGAAGTCCAGCACGGCGACCTGGTCCAGTGATCCCCCAAAACCTAACAAGCTCATGCAGATTGAGATCTCTAGTCAAATAAGATGTGCAACGATTCGAAACTGAAAAGTGTTAGATTTTTACGCTGGACCGAAGGAGAGAAAATGACGAGGCCGTCATATAGGTAGTGGCCGTATCGCTGGAGGGAAATCTTCGGATCGTCGGCGAGGCGGAATTCGAGAATGTAGCCCCGAGACTCGAGGGACTTGAAGAAGAGGGAATGAGATGAGCGGATGGCGAGATCATCGACGAGGACCAGGAGACGGCGATCGGTAGGGTTTTCGGCGGAGAAGGACTCGCATACGAATGGTAAAAGCAATAGAACGAATAGGAGTTGGAAAACAGGTTTCGCCATGGCGGAGTGAAGCTCGAGAAGTGATCTGGCGCCCTATAGAGCTCGATATCGTATGAATGAATTCGGAGGCGGCCCAGAAAACAATAAAAATATTTACCTGTTTAACCATTTATATTTACAGCTCTCAATTTCTTAGTATTACGGCAAAATATTATTCTAATTAACTTTAAAAAAAAATAAAACGTATTTTCATGCTAATATATATATATATATATATATATATATATATATATATATATATATATATATATTAAGAAATGGCAACACAATATTATTCGAGTCGCCCAAAATATGTCTAACACTTTGAGCACCCCACCTTAAGGTCAACTGTGTGAGAGTGGATTCGAACTCCCGACCTGAGAGGTCTTATAATGAGAAATAGTTCTTATCTTATTGAACCTTACATGACGTTCAGTCAGGTGTGCACCACCTTTCAAACTAGATTTTGGCCTTTAAACAAGTAACAATATCACACCGATCAGAGCACTAGGACCTACTCTCGTGAAGATAATCCAACACAGGAAAAAAAAAGATGGCTGACCAGAGTAGACCAGTACCCTTAAGATACATCCAACAAATAAATGTTTAAACTGTCATGGATATAAATACATTGCATCCAACTGTCCAAACAAAATGGTGATGTCTTTTATTGAGCAAGGTGCAATGGAGGAGGCGGAGAGTGAATACCCGAAGGAGGAGATTGGAGATGAGTACTAATTACCTGTAGATGATAGTGAGATGCATGTGGTTCAAGTAAGCCTTTCAATCGAGTAGAGTGAGATCAACAATGGTTCACTCATAAAATATTTTGTAGTAATTGTACTATAAAAGATAAGTTGTGTGGACGCATTACATATAGAGGCAATTGTAAAAATATGATATAGTTGGATTGAAAATAGTTTAAGTTTTGTTGCACATAGATATTTATGTAGAGATTTTTTTTTTATTGATGGATTCGACCACAAATCTCAAAAGATTATAGCTAAATGATCGGATACGACATTCAAAAAATAATATATTATCTCAAAATAAGAAATATTATCTTATAATGGATCTAATCATTTAAATGAAAAAAATATTTGAGATGTATGGATCTGCATAACCAAGTTTATTTTAATATTGGGGTTTGTATCCCTATGAGGGGGCTCCATCATACTTAGTTACATTTCAATAATTACTTTTAAGAAGACCATCGATTAAAGCTTTGTCTTATATCTTTCATATTCATTAATGAAATGTTTATCGAATAAGCGAGATTTAAAGGCTTTGATGAAATTAATAACATTGAACATAGGTTGACTTCACCTGATTTTCAAAATATTCTACCCTTAAAGTCAAGCCCAACAATAAACAGTTAGAGTGATAGTCTAAAGCTTCAATCAATGGATCAAGTTTGAGAAATCATTTGGATTTGAGTAAAATTGGATTGGATTTGATTTGAAGTTGGGTTTTGAACAAGTTTGAATCAAAGTTGAATTTGATTTGAGATTTTATTGGGTTAGATTTGGGTTTGGGATAGGTTTAGATCAGATTGAGATATATTTTGGAGTTATCATAGTCTAATGGGTAAGAATACGAACAAGATTTCTAAATAGAGGTAAAGCTCTACATCTAAACAAGAAAGTACAAATGACCTAACCTAAAATTGATAACAACTCAAAGGGTCAAGTTGCCCATGACTTTCCATCATCTCAGATGCATTTGAAACCCTAGGCTACATTAGAATAACAAGAGTTCTCCCTCATCGCTACAGCAATGACATCAGGTAATCCTTATCCTTCTCGCAATAAAAGTGTTTGTGAGTATCTTCGTCTGTAACATGGGCTACTTCAATTTATAATACTCAATAGTCTTGTGGGGTTTGTTAGTTTGTTTTAGAGGTCCTACTTCTTAGTTCTAATTCTATGGTCGGGGGCGGAGTGGATATAGAACTAGCTTAGGGTTCCTAGACTGGACTAATCTTGGGTATGTGCATGGACTTACGTTTTCTTCTACGTTCTCTACCATACGGGCATGGTTTGGAGCTATCATAAGGTGTGGTTTTTAAAGATTATAGTTAGTCGATTTTAATAGTCTTTTTTGGTTTTATAATTAATAATGATTTGTTTTTTTACCTAGAAATCGCAAGTCGAAACGACAAATTAAAAGTTTTATAGCAGTTGTTTGGTTATTTTTTCGTTCTAAGTGAAGTTTTGGTTAGATTTTCAATCATATATTGTTTTACCATCCTACATTCCAGATTTCTTCCTGAAATATTATTCTTACTCACATTATTTTAATTGTGGTCAAGAGATATATTTTGAACATATGAAGTTAAGTTTCTTAGTTTGAATTTCTCATAATAAAGATCCAATTGTATTCTCATTAAAGTAATAAAAGTATTTATTTTCATGCATATATATAGATATTTCTAAAAAAAATAGACATTTCAAAAGTATTTGGGAATATAAATTTATAATTATCGTGGAGTTAAAATATTATATATTATTTTAGATTTCAAAAGCTCAAGGGAAAATTATCTTTGAAAAAGGCATTTGATTTTTAACTAAAAGATGAGTTGTTTTAAAAGATTTAATTGATTTTGATTGATTTTTTAATCTTTTATAAAGAAAGTATTTAAAATAATAAGTTCTTCAAAGAGAATTCATTTTTAAGACTTTCAATAAAACCCTTTAAAAGAATATAATTATTTGAAAAAAAAATTATTTTGATATTAAACTCTTTTAAGTTTTAGACTTTCCGAGAGGATAAGCTCTTATGAGAACTCATTCTAAATGATGTTTTAGAGCATTGAAAATGGAACGTTTTTTTTTTAACAAAGTTTTCTAAAGAAATTTATTTTTATGAGTTTATTAGTTTTAATTTTTTTTAGTATTTATAGTACTTTCAATTAAAGTAGCAAAAATCATTTTCTTTAATAAGATTCTTTGTATGTGAAAATATTTATTTTTTTGCGCATTTATTTTATTTTATATAAAAAATATATATATCTTTTAAATTTATTGCTAGGCTTCCTGTATTCTTACTTAGCATAGAGGAGTTCTATTTGTTCTTTTAAGTCTTTCATCCTTTGATTTAAACTCATAAACCATTATTCTATTTATCGCATGAAGGCACTAAATAAACATGCAAACAATTCCACATGCGATGAGTGACAAAAAAAACACACATTCACATGTAAACCATACAGTGTCATCATCCACATCACCGAGATTCACTAGTTTCATGTAATGACATATGCAATTAGATTTATATTGCATGAAAGAAAGAGAAAAAATACTATACATAAGAACCTGAGTATATTATTATATGAATTTTTTATAGAACTTTTATTGAGTTACTTATATGCATACAAAAATAACACATGTTGATATATACATATCTATAAACATACAAAAATAACACATGTTAACTAGGTAAAAGGGTCTTATAAAAGACCTATAAGCCACAACTAGTCGAGATTAGATTAACTTGAGTTTCCTATGTTCTAGCCCAATTCTTCTTGATAGTTTTGGTAAGATTTGATCATAAATTGAAGATGTTTGAGCAAGGTCCAAAATTGCTCAATCACTAGTTGATGTCTGTTTAAAGAATCATAGAAATTGAGGCAACCATTTTCTTAAAATTTTAAAGGTAATATTAACATAATATTACTTTATTTTTTATGAAAATTATTTAGATTGTTCAATCATGACTTATTAGTGGCTAGAAGAAGAATGTGATTGGTTAAAACATAAAAATTGTAATGTTAATGTGAAGTATGTTTTACAATGTGACACATATTTTTCATTTGGTACACTAAATGGGGAAAAAAAAGCATCATTAACATGTGAAGATAATCAAAGAAAAAATAAATCATTATTCGCATATGTGTATACATACACTTTATAATAAAAAATATATGTGAAGAGAAAGTATCAAGATGCTATCATGATAAAACACATGGTTCGAGCGTTACGTGAGTGTTGATATTCTCTTGGTAAAAAGCTAAACTATTTTAGGGAAATTTACATGCGATACACCCAATTCTTATGTATTTGCTTATCTTAATACACAAACTTTCATGTTTACATGCATTGCACATTGATGTTCAAAGATATGTATAAAATGGTGTAGACCCTTAAAAAGTGGCAATAGTACTATGTTTGTTGTTATATCAAGGATTTTAGTGACGTGCCTGAATATGAAAGTTTTGGTGTGATATATATATATATATATATATATATATATAGAGAGAGAGAGAGAGAGAGAGAGAGAGAGAGAGAGAGAGAGAGAAGAGAGAGAGAAAATTTGTGCCCTATGTGATGTCCCAATATTTTAATACAATGTGAAATTGTGGACTTTTATATTTACATGCATCACATTGATCTTTTAAAACTATGAAGACAATGTGTATTTCATTTTTAAAAAGTGATAATAGTGTTCTTTTTTATGTGAGATATGCAAGTAACTGCCTAAAAAAACTCAAAATAAAATAATTGCATTATTCCCCATCATTGTTTTAGACAACTACAACTGTTCGAAGAAGTTGTGGTGCAACATCTGTAAAAGAAGTTGTTGCGAGACACTTGTCATCGGTGAAGTTGTGTGTTCATTTGATTGGTTTGATTGTGCATCGACTGAACTACAATTGTTTATGAAAAAAAAAACATAATATTACTCATCTACATATTTGTTATTTCTAAGATGTTCATTTCATGATTAATAACTCACACATAAACATAAAGAAAGTTCAAAAAATTCCAAAAAATTATAAATCAAGATATTCATGGGTGGACCTACTTTTGAGCCAAGTGGCCGCGCTGTATTATTATATTCTTATCATAGGATTTGTCATTTGCCCCTTCTAAATAATATAGGTTGTCCCCTATTCAACTCTAATCACTTTATAAATAGCCATAATGTTTAATTTATATAAATGTAACTTAATAAGTCAAGATAATATAAATTAATTTCAGAATATAATTATAATTTAAATGTATTTATTTGATTTGAGAGGTGAGCCTATTATTTTATTTGAAAGGCGAGCCTTCCCACACCTTTCCATTTAAGGAGCAAAGACATCTTGTTAACTCCCTCAAGGAAATTTACATGCATACCACTCAATTTTATTTATTTACATATCTAACCCAGAACTTCAATTTTTACATACATGCCACCTTAACTATGCATTAAAAAGTTTATTTCACTTGTTCAAAATTAAAATAGTGGCTAAAAACTAAAATACTGTAAGTTTTTATGTGATATAAAATATTTGGATTGTATAGATATAAAAGTTAAAGTTTATATGTTAGATATGTTCATGCACAAGAATCTCACAATATGTATTTAAATGCCTCTTTATTAAAAAAAATAGGTTTGCATACTTCTAATATTTATTTATATTAAAAAATCTCAATTTTTTGTGATATTAAGTTAAACAAGACAAATAATAAAAAATATAAGATAAATTTTAGTTAGCTTAAATATTTAGATTTATTTATTAATTCTTTTGCATGCAATTATTTATTATTATTATTTTTTGTTTTTGTAGTGATAAGAGTAAGCTTCACATGAAACTTTAGTTAGTCTATTTTTATAATAAATTTGCTCCACTAAAAAATGATGGTTGTCCCGCCCCTATAAATATTACATAAAATAGTTATATCTAACTTATCAGTGAGTAACACAATACTTAAAATAAAAAAATAAAAATGAAGAAAGACACGTAATATTACTTTTAAAATCCAAACGATCAAAAACGTTATTTTTTTTTTCTAAATATGCTATATTGGTATGCCGGCTATTTTTTAAATAAACTTCTCAAACTAATCAACCCACTTAAAAATGTTGTGGTCCCGTGACAACCTTCTCTTCGTGATGTAAATTCACAACATTCAAGAATAATAATAACATATTTATAAGAAGAGATAACTAAAAAGAATAACAATAACACAACGATAAAATTATATATAAAAGTGAGGTCTTACAGAAAATATAAATTGACGAGTAATTTGTTATTAAAAGAAAAAATATATATAAAGAAATAAACTTGGTTGCTTTTAACAATGTAATACTTAATTTGCATATGTCATAACAACATATCGGCACGAAAAGGCCCTTCAGAAGAACCCCAAAGGTCATATGATAAAAAAAAAATTGATTTTGGTTGCCTTGATACTAAGCTCATATATGTTAGAAATCACATCATCTTAAAACATGAATGAATATATATATATATACCCCGTAACGTGGAGTTCTCAAATATATAGACACATGGCGTCAAACCTACATCATAGGGCTATAGCGCATAAGAAAATTGGAGTTTGGGCCTCTACCAAATACAGATTCATTGTATATATAGTTCTAAAATGAGTCAACATAAATATATTAATTATATTTATTTTATAATGTAGAATAAATTTATCACACATTAAGTAATACATTTGCAATATACACTCGTAACAAAATCATTTCTTGCAATATACGCTCGCAACTAAATCATTTATCAAACACCCTCTTCATCCTGCGTGCATGAGTCAGGTAAATCAGAATCATTTGGTGATACTGACTCCCCCTATCCCTCGAGCAATGCCTGTATGGTTGAGGAGGAACAATTGATTAATTTTCATCAAAAATATTAAAATCAACGACAAATATAATTGTGGAGAGTCATTGCTGCAACCACAATATTCGTGTGCTTCTTAAATGGATTTGCAAACATCTCACAAATATAAATATGACAAATGAGTTTGTTCAGTTAATATATCAAATAAGTTTTGTGAAGTGACGAAGTAAAAAATAATTACACTTAGACATCACGATTGTTATAAAAGAAGCTTATGTAATCAACACTACACTCTGGTGACAAACACATAAAAATTATATCTTTGTTGGATATTTCGATAGTTTCGTGACATACAAATACAAAAATATGTCTTCGTAAATGTTTCATAACTTTCAGAATAACTGATGGTGGTGCAATTGATGTATTAGACTCACAGGGAATATCATTGCACGTATAAAATAGTTGAGAAATATGATTTTGTAAAAATGCATTACTATTTGTTTATTTCTTTTACCCCTAAGTAACAATGATGGCTTCCATTTTTTATGACTAGATTCAATATTTTTATGATGATATGAATGGATCTTTCACTCTAATCAGCTTTGTGAAATGATTTAACGTAAGTATGTGAAATAGTCTAACTGAAAGAAACCTTTTAATTTTTTCTTCCACCATTTTTTATATGCATAAAATTTATGTTGTGTAATCTCAACCGAGGCCTCTAGCTCATCCCTTTAATTGATTCTACTTATTCTTCAATTGTATCCTATCACGCTTTCTTCTAGTTTTATCTTTAAAATTTTTTATTGTGTTGTATCATTATTTTTTGTTGGAAAATATCACGAACCTATTTTCCAATTTCACTTCTTTTAAACAGACAGCGTAAAATATTATCTTTTTTTCTCTCTCTCATAGTGCATAAGCTCCACTTTCTGTTGTCTTGCCCATTAAAACCTATAATTTTGATGGAAAAAAAATTGTGTGACATAATATAAATATTTATAGAAGAAGCGGATATAGGAGAAAAGGTGAATCATGAATAATATTTTTATTTTAATTCCCAAACTATTGTTAGTTATATCAAACTCAATATGAGAGAGTTATACATACATGTATAGCTATACCAATTAATATCACTGAATGCCACCAACTACTCAAAATATGAGATAATGAAAATATATTGTATATATTTTAATGATATATTAAACAAAATATGTCATATGTATATGATAGTAAACTTTAGAAGAAAACCATGAGAGCCGGACATCAAGAATAGATTGAAACATAAGAAATTAAAATGGCATAACACATGTTCATTACTCCCCACATTAATCTGAAATGGTATAGCATATGTATTAATTTCTATCATTCAAATTCCACC